>WAAB01014823.1:208564-262399 GCA_013389865.1 Piaya cayana | reverse complement strand
TGGCCTCTTTTCCCAAGTGACAGGGGACAGGACAAGAGGGAATGGCCTCAAGCTCCTCCAGGGGAGATTTAGGCTAGACATTAGGAAAAAAATTTTCACAGAAAGGGTCATTGGGCACTGGAACAGGCTACGCAGGGAGGTGGTTGATTTACCTTCCCTGGAGGTGTTTAAGGCACACGAGGACAAGGTCCTGAGGGATATGGTGTAGTGTTTGATAGGAATGGTTGGACTCAATGATCCAGTGGGTCTCTTCCAACCTGGTTGTTCTATGATTCTATGAATAGGCTTAGACACCAGATTATGTTTAATATGGTTATTTATGTAAGACAATAATTTGGTGTGAAAGTTTACCAAACATACCCATAAAAATTGCAGTCAGCTGTGCAGATGGAAAGTCACCAAAATAAAACCAGCTGCCCAAGGATGCATCTCTAGTTTGTTGCAATGCAACAGTATCTCAGAGAGGTATCTGGAGGATGATGTGATTATTTTAACTTTTTTTTTTCTTTGCAAAAGAGCCATTGTGGGAAAAAACCTATAATTTTTAGGAAGTAGTTGAACTACAGGTATATAATACAGTGATATTTTCTTCTTTTTACATTGGCTTTCTTTCTAGTTGTTGAGAAGATTAGGGAAATGGAAAAAGGTATGTCCATTGCATATCACCATTCAATCACACCCCCTCAGACAGACATACATCTTATGAGCAGCAGCATAGATTTTCATGTTACTTGGGACCCACCTTTACGTTCATGCCGAGTCCTGACTTTTCAACTCCTCTTACAGTCAGCATGAAAGCTCAAGATGCTAAGGATAACGCTAGTATAGATGGTAGACACAAAAGGACAGCTCTTTTTCTTCCAAGAAAAGGTTATCTCCTCAGAAGGATGCCGGGACTCATTGGCAGAAGAAAATTTTCTGCAGTTTGTACTCAGACTTGCTGTGTCTAACCTCTGGCTATATTACTGAGAGGATTTTCCCTTGTAAGGTTTGTCTTCTGTATTTTGCACAATAATTAAATTTCCACCACTTCACATTGCATTCTGCAATCTTCATAAGCATTTGATGGCTCCTCCAAAACTCCCAGCACATTGTGCACTTCTTTTGTGATGAGGCCTCAGCTGCTGCTGAGGACATCCAGGCTTGGATTGTGGGGTACAGAGAAAAGCACAAACAGGCAGGGCAGGGATTTGGGCAAAATACATAGTGATGAGGGCAGCCAAAAAGCCCCTGTGAAGAGTGATGAAGATATTGCTGCATGTTGTATACATAAAACAGTGCTGTGGCCAGGGTCAAGAGTTGCATGAAATGTGGGAGCTGAGGGGAGATGGAGAGAGCAGCCAGTCCTCAGCTGGGTCAGCAGCATTGAAGATGGCCATGCCTAGCCAGGCTCATCAGACAGAACATGGGTGGAGGCCCACAAACCGTTGAAAACTCCTGCAGCTAGACTTTGCCAACACATCTGACTAATCTGGAACATGTTCTCAGCTCTGTTTTGTCACAGAGCTGCTTTACATGCAGGTACAAATCACATTAAAGAAGAGTTCCACAGTCTTCTAAGGCCACTGGCAAAAAAGCCCAAAAATAAATCTATAGAAACAAGATGGGATAACTGCAAGGATGTCTGCACTCCTTCCCAGTTCTTTGTAGTTGCCATATTTCCCTTCTGCATGGTACAAACATCGTTTGCATGCTGACAAATCTCCTACTACTCATGCTTCCCAACCCAGCATAGAGAGCAATCCTTTCTCAGCTTTTTGATCAATCCTTTCTCCCCTCACTGCCTTGCAGCCTCTGCCTTTCAACCTCCCCCACCTCAAAACTGACGGGAACAAAGTAGAATTCCAACATTCATCTGGTACAAGTGTTCAGGGCCATGCTCTCTGTATAAAGCTTTTACCCATTAAGAGGCCCAGTTAGCCTGTTTTCAAATCTCCATGGAGAAGTTTGAAATGCTTAAGTGGCAAACTAATTTTCACCATAAAGATCCAAAGAGGAGATACTATGTTCTCGAAGGGAGAATGCACATTTCCCTTCCAACCCTGGCCTCAGTTGATATATTACAATAATGACAGATGAGCTCCTCCAATAAGAGACTTTCCTTTCCTTGACTTCAGTGCACAATTTTCCAGAGTTTTACGCAACATTTTAATCTCATGTCTTTCAACCCTATATTCTCCTGCTATGTTGCTTATGAAAATGGCATTAATAGAAACAGAAAATCTGTTAAGCAGGGTAAGTGCGGTATTACGTTTGAGAGCAAAACAAGCAGCCCCTGGCACTGAGCACCAAAAGGATTCCATTAAACAGAAGGAATACAGTGTTCCAACTGGCAGAATATCATTTCGCTTTGTTGACAGTATATAGTATAATGATTATCTACAGCTGGGATAGGGAAGTATAAATCACATTAAATTTTAAAAATATACTTAGCCATGCAGACCACGGAAATACAGAATATTCATACACTGATGATGGCTATAGGATTTTATTTTCTTTTATTCTAAGCAATAGTTAGTTATAGGAACTAAGTGTAACTCCCACATCTTCATTAGCAAATGCTTCAGATCATCCAAATTACAGAAATCGCTGAGAAATTTGAATAAAACCACTTGTCTGACACTTTTTTTTCACAGAATAATGTATCTTCAATTTAAATAAATTTTTAACATTCTTTTTTTGCCATATAAGAGTCTATTTTTGCTTTGATTAAAAAGTGATTTTTAATTTCATTAGATTAACACTATTAAGGAGATACATTTAAAGAATTAACACTCAGCATCAGCTACATTTAAAACATCTTTAACAACTATAATCAAAAAGGTACAAACGTGCATTAGTAGAAGACTTACTTTCTTCCAGTTTTTTAATTGTTTCCATCACATAGGTTGTTTTCCTTCTATAAACATAACAAATATGTAGGCAAATACTAACCTTTCTTAAAACCATCCCAATAAAAAGAATTCAACATCCTATACAAAGTTACCACATGAGTTTAGAAAGCAGTCAACATAGTTTCAGACAGGAATGGCAAAACTTGTTCCTGTAAAAATCCATACACTACTGTTGAAGAACATGTATCTTTAAAAGCAAGGCAAGCACAATGACACTGTGCTGTAAGAGTCCTCTTTCTTGCCCATAAGGTGAACAATAGATTTGATTAATATTAAGGCTGGTGGGGGAGGAAAGTTAAGAAAGGGAGTTCTGCCAAGAAACTGTCAGCATGAAAGTTGGCCAGAAGACAAGTTCTACTCTGAAAAATTCTGAAGTTTTCGAAGTCTAATAATTTTCCTACACATCAAGATGAACCAACCATTCCTAAACTGGAGAGGCCATTCTCTAGAGTACAATCTTGATTGTCAGCTTACTGGTACTAGCAGTACCGAAGCTGTCTCTCATTCTCTCCTATTGGAATACCAGATAGATCTTGGAAAACTACAGACCAGCACTAAGAGCCTACATTAAGAGATATTGAGGACTTTAACTCAAGGAAAGTATCTTGAATGTCAAGAGAGTAACAATGAAATAGCTTCTTATGAACTTGGCTGTAGACCAGTATCTGTATCTCTGGCCCATGGAATAAATCTGGGGGAGGGAGGGTATGTTTATTTGGCTTTTTTTTTTTTAAACTAGCTCATCATTTGATGACTTTCTGTTACAGGTGAAAGTTTCTTAACAGTAGGTACCACAAGCTATTGTGAACATGTCATGCTGCACATTTCTCTCATTTGATTTGGGGGAACCAAGCCAAAGTAAGTTTCTATTTAAAAGAAATTATTTTTATGAAAAGTTTTGATAGGTCAGCATTCTCTGGTTTAAAAAAAGAAATATTTCCTCAGAAAAATCTAGCTCTAGTCATCACTTCTCAGAGGGGTCACATGTCCATCAAATGGAAATGACAATATACATTGAAAAGGAGTTCAGAAAAGTGTAGCAACATAACGCTCATGTCTCTGTGTCACTTATCATGAATGCCTACGAAAACAAAATCATCACTGAGCAGACTGAGCACAGAAGCTCTAGTGAGACGTTCAGCATCCTACAGAACCACACTTACTGTAGGGGGAAAAAATGACAGATTTTACTGCATGTGATGCTGCTAGTTTGGTTTTGACTCTCCAGTCACAAAATATCCCTCTTTAAAATTCTATTTCAAAATATTTAATTTTTAAGTAGAAACTGTAGTTATGCCCTGGAAGCCATCAACATCACTTTTCATACACGTTGCCTGATGTCCTCAGACCATGCCCTAGGACCTAGTGTCTGCGTGCGCCTGTCCTCGCTCTGCCTGATCCTGGCAGATTCTTTCCCTGAATTGTGGCTCTTTTGTCTCTCTCTGTGCAAAGGTCTGACCCTAACAATGTTGGGGGAAGGAAGGAAGGAAAGGTTTGCAGCAACCTTTGCAAACTTTTTTTTCCTTAAGTGTATCCGCAGAGGGCCAATAGGAAACACAGAGTGAGCTCTTCATTTATCCAGTCCGAGGGGGACACTTCAGGAAAGAAATTCAGCTAGAGAGCTTCCAGTACTTGATTACTTATTGTTTGTTCCTTCCTCCTGCCCGGATTTCACCGGGAACATCTAATGAAATTACAAGTATTTTCGTCTGGAAATAGCACGCTCGTACTGCTGAACTTCTGTCAACTTCTGTTATTTCACGTTTATTCTACCACTTGGAAATGAAGGACACGCGATTCCTTACGTCGGGGTAACGGCTGCGAGCACCTGCGGGCGCCGACGAGGTTCTCAACCGCTACTCCCGGTGCCTCCTCTTGCCCCCCCGCCCCACCCACCCCGTCCCGAGGGCGCCCCGAGCGCCCCTTCGCCCTCAGGAGGAGGCGATGGGAACGAGAGGCCCCTCCACAAACCATCGAGGCGCTCCGAGCCCCCTCGCGAAGCGCTGCCCGGCTTCACCCCGCGCCCCCCGCAGCCCCGGGGCGGCGCTCGGAGGGTCCCGGCTGCGGGGCGACCAACCAGCCTTGCCGGGCAGGTAGAGCCTGCGGGGGGGCTGGGAGCCTCCCTGCCCGCCCCACCTGCGCCCGGAGCCGCCCTGAGCACCGGCGGAGAGAGGGGAAGAGATGCAGCTGGGAGATGGAGGGGGAGTCACTAGCGAAGTGATAGGAAGAAAAAAAAACCAAAAAACAAAAACCCACAACAAAAAAAACTAACCTGCCGCGGGGATGGTGATGGGAAGCAGCAGTAGCTGATGGAGCAGCAAGGCTGGCAGGAGTTGCGTGGCCCGCATGGTGTCGGTGTTCTCCTCCCCCGGCGGCTGTCGGGGAGAAGAGGAGGGTGAGGGCTCCTCGGAAGGACCCTGCGCACGGCCGGTCACTACAGGAGGCAGAGTGAGCCGAGCTGTTTTTTATTGCGATGATCTAAGTTTGTTGTGCGATTAACTGGAAAGATCTGAGTCCCAACTCCCTCTTACGGTAAGAAACTGTTTAACAACATCCCCTCTCTGCCTCCTCTCCTCCTCCCCTCCGCCCGCAGCCAGCCCAGGGAGAGGGCTCCCACTGCCTCATCCCTCCCTCCATCCCTCCCCTCGCCTCGCTCCATCCCTTAGGGGCTCAGGAGGAGCAGCCGGGCTGGCCGAGACTCCCAGCTCAAGCCCTAGGGCTGGAGGCTGCTGCTGCACAGTCCCTGGAGACTGCCCACAGTCCCCTTTACCCCCTCACCTGCAGCCAGAACAAACCTCTCTCTCCCTGCAGGCATTTTATAGAATCGTAGAATAGTTAGGTTTGGAAGGGACCTTAAGGATCACCTACTTCCCTTCACGATGTCCTGCTTTATCCACCTGCCCCTCAGCCCCATCCCCACACCTGGCCGGTGAGGGCAGCGCCCTCATCCATAGCCCTCTCATCGGGGTTCCTCCACTCCATGCCCAGTGAGTAAGTAAAGCTAGTTTCCCAGTAAAGAAACACCTTTTCTTCAGCCTGCCCATGGACACCAGCCTGACCTTTCCATCACTCTCTTTGGCCGTCTGACAAATGCCACTTCCCCAAAATTGAGGAAACTCTGGTGAATCTAAAGGTCAAGTATCAGCTAGCAAGCATCACTCCGTGGAGATAAGCCTCCATCCAAAGTGAGGCTTGACCTTCCTTCTGTTGCAAGCAAAGTGGTCGTAATTCTTCTATTGCACTTCATTTTAACCTCATGGAAGCAAAGATGATGTTTTTTGTTTAAAGTCATAAGTCTGGCCTTCGTGACATGCGAGCATTGAAAAATAAACACTTCAGGAAAAGTTCTCCCATAATTTAAACTGTTTCTTTCTCCCATGCACCCACCTACCATCTACAGCTGGAGCATGTGACAACACAGAAAGCTTTTTCCCTCCATTTTCCACAAATAAACCGGAGACCTACACATGGCTCTGTGTCACGGGAGTGAGAAATCAGGTCTCATCTATCCCAGACTCCTTTGCCCAGACTTATTACTGTCCACACTGCTGATAAACCTCTGAGTGAAACAGGTTTTCTTAAAAATGCATTGTTTTCCAAGCCATAAATGTCCACTACTAACTTTTACTCATTTTTTCCAATATTTCCAAAACATCACTGTTAGGGATTTTTTTTCTTTTCACTCAATTTATGCCCAGTCATAAAATAAAACATTTCCATTTGGACATTGCTCTCTTAGTAAGTGACAGAAAGGAGACAAAAAGGAGTTGAGAGAGAGTCTGTGAAAAAATATTTTGAACATTTGGCATTACAGGAAAAGCTTATTTATGTGAGAAAAAAGGAATAATTTCTGAAATCTGCAGGATGAAAATTATTTCTAGGGTTGTTTTTTTCTTACTGTCCTTGTTTTTCTCCCAACCATAAAAGCTGATTTACAGGAGTTCCTTAGAGATGCACAACCTGAGAACAGAGAAAATGTATTCCACTGGCCATTGACCTTGTGTAAAATCCTTGTCCACTGCAAGAGATAGAACATGTTTATCTCAGTTTCTGTTTTAATCCTTGTGCTTAAAGACAGACATAAATATAAACAATAAGCAACAGAAATAATCATAGCACCATGCTGAGCCCAAAATAGCCACATTCTGTTAACCAGATGTATTTGACTTGTTGTCCATGCATGTGATAAGTGACCTTTTTTGTACAATGCACAAGATCATGTGCTGTTAAAATCAACCAGAATTTTTTTTGTCACTGACTTCCCTCAGGGAAGTATTTGGACTACAGTCAGATTTCTCCCAAATTTTAGGAACATTTCTACAGCATCTTTTGGGGACTAGGTTGCTCCCTAATGGAGAAAATATTTTGCTGTAATGATTCCCGTTATTAATATATAGTCCTGCATTTTATTCATGATGCATCTGCAGTTCCAGTCAAGATCTTAAGTTGTGGACACAAGCTTCTTTGGCTGCATATGTATGCTGGGCAGGTGCAATGCCATATTCTTGGTTCTCAATTTTTCCAATTTTGGGGATGAGCTGGAGGGCACCTCTGCTTTTACAGAAGCCCTATATATTTCCCCTTACTGGAAACTAGGACATATGGAGTGGAGGGCCAGGGACAGAAGGGAGATTAGAAAGGGAAAGATCTTGTAGGTGCCATATTCAGATGCTCTTTGTGTAGGCAGGAAAAAAAAACGACGTTTGCATCTGGATATGGGAAATGAAAACGCTCTTTTGTCATGTACTGAAAAATGTAGTATCACAGAATCACAGAATCATTGAGTCCAACCATTCTTGTCAAACACTAAACCATGCCCCTCAGCACCTCATCCACCCATCTTTTAAATACCTCCAAGTATCGGGACTCAACCACCTCCCTGGACAGCCTGTTCCAGTGTCCAATGACTCTTTCCCTGAAAAATTTCTTTCTGATGTCCACCCTGAACCTCCCCTGGTGGAGCTTGAGGCCATTCCCTCTTGTACTGTCCCCTGTCACGTGGGAGAAAAGCCCAGTTCCCTCCTCTCCACAACCTCCTTTCAGGTAGTTATAGAGAGCAATGAGGTCTCCCCTCAATCTCCTCTTCTCTAGGCTAAACAACCCCACTTCTGTCAGCCGCTCCTCGTAGCACTTCAGCCCCTTCACCAGCTTCGTTGCTCCTCTCTGGACTCACTCCAGAGCCTCAACATCCTTCTTATGGTGAGGGGTCCAGGACTGAACGCAGTATTCAAGGTGCAGTCTCACCAGTGCTGAGTACAGAGGGAGAATGATCCTTCTGTGTCTTCTGGACCCATATATTTTACAACTGAAGCGTAGTATTTTACTTCAGTTCAATCATATTTTAATTGAAAGAAGTCCAATATGAAGAAAGGTTGCAAGAATTGCTTTTCATGCTTAAGTTTTCAAAAAGCATTCCATGTTAAGTTTCAGCCTGTAGAAAGAGAAACTGAAGATCTAAATATGATAAGCAAAAGTTGTAGGTTTTATGCAAGAATATTCTGTTGTATTTTCTGATATTTTGAGGGCTTGTTTTCTGACCTTTAAATCTCTTTCTCTTTTTTGGTTTTTGGTTTTTGTGGTTTAACTTAGAGTGGGAGGATTTGGTTTTCTTTTATTTTTATTCTTCTATTTTATTGGCATCTTTGCAAACATAGTCCTATAGCCTGACTTTCAAATCAGTGTAGCTCCATATCAGGAAAGCAGCATAGCATTTATGTCGAGATCAAAAAAGAAGAGTTACTGCACCATTTACAGAAGTTGTATTGGCTCTGGACTGCCTAAACGAGTAAAAAAAAGGTTTGAAAAACTTTATTTTGGTTGGAAAAGTAAGCAGACATGACCAAATACATAGAAATTCCTATTTTTATATTCCCTTCCATGACCATGACCGCAGCTGGATCAGTTTTTCAGATGTAACTTGCTATTCAGAAATGGTAGATATTCACAGATTTGACAGGAAACTTTGCATGCACACAGAGTAATACCAAGTAACAATTAGCTTTAGAGGAAAGCTTTTCTAAATGAGCGAGCAAGCACCAGTCATATGAATCCCCATTTCTGTTCAAAATAACGCTTTTTACTTCTTGGTTTATCCAGTATAGTTATCACTCTGTTAAGGTCCTACTGGATAATCAGCCAAATAAAATAAGCAAGTGCTTGTAGTAATTATTATTCAACATTGACTTGACTGATAAAGTCTCAGGCTGGCTGGGAAGTTTAAAACAAGAAAGCGAGCTTCACATTTAAGTAGGATAATTTTTTTTATACTTTTCTTAATAAACTGAGTTTGAGATTAAGAATAAAAAAGACTGGGGTATGGACTGAGAGATTCAACACTGCTGGGGAAGGCATAGTTTAAGCAGAAGTACAGTACGTGTAAGGTGTCAGTACCTGCTGAGGCATCTCAGTCAGAGCTCCAGCTGGACACGTGGCACCTCCCAGCTCAATCCCGAAGCCTTCTTCATGCAGAAAGGAAAAGGCAAATGGGGTGGGATGGCTGAAAGAAAGAGGGGAAAGAAGAGAAAAATAAGATCCAATCACAGAGATGAATGTCTACTTGAAAGCAGAAGCTCATAAATTCCCCTGAACCCACCAATTTACATTAATCCAAAAGGATTTTGCATGTCATTATATTAAATACTGCAGGTTCAAACTGTTAGTTCCAGAGGGCAAATTCACAGCATCAGTCAAGTGCTTAGAGCCCCACAGGAGAGTGTAGCACCTCAGATGAGGCTTCTTGTTAATCAGCTACTAAGGAAACCCAAGCATGAAGTCAAGAGCTTCACCTCCCTCTGCAATGTCTTGAGGTAGTCAACTGCAAATGCGGCATTCACAGGCAAAATTTCATGTATATATAACATAAACTATCTACTTTTAAAAAGCTTCTTTTTCCTTCAACCCATGTCAGGACTTACAAATAAATATTAGTCAGGTGTTATTAGTCAGGCTTTGTAGGCATAAGGTATGGTATGATTTGGCTTCAAACTATACTGTTGTACTTTCCACTGCCCCAGAACACACCTAATCAAGCAACTTCACACTTTAACTGAGCACTTTCATGGCACAAGCATGCAAAATAATGCAGGGCACATGTAAAATATGAAATAGTCTAGATTATAATTTTATATGCAGATATATGCTCCTGGGGAATAAAAAGTATGGTTTTGAAGTAGCTGAGGTTAAAAAGAAACAAGAGGTCCAAAGTTACATGGTTGTGCTTGGTTCAAACCATTATAATTCACACTTATTCATAATATTCAAACAAATATTATGCATAACTCTCCCCATATCCTGACTCCCAGGTGCTCAGATCTTGGTCCTAAACTCTAGTCAGATGATCCAATGTTCATTGCTGCAGCAAGTTATTAAAAATAAACCCTCTATGGTTTTCCTGTGTAAGACATATTGCAGCTGCTTTTTACATGTGTGTTATATGCCAGCTATGATTAGTTAAGATGAATAACAAAACAGTTTTAAAGTTCTAGTATTCAAGCCATTTAAGCCATTTGTGCCATGGTACCAAACAGCAGCTAAGGATAACGCATCCTTTAAAGATTAGTGTGCAAATTACCATTTCAAAAAACCCCAAACCAACAATAAAAGACAACAAAAAAAGCAAGCATCTATGTAGAGCACATTCCTATTAGTGAGAAATATAAAAAATTAGATATTTCCACACATGAACGCTATATCTACAAGGAGATAAGTTTTGTTAACAAATGTGCATAAAAATTATTACTTTCATAAAAATTCCAGGAAAAATCCATTTAAAGTTTATGGGAATGCACTGTATCATGGCTATATGCTTTTAGGAATACAATTCCTCACTCTACTCAGAAGAATTGTTCCTTGTAATCGTAGTTTAGGTATATTGTCTGAAGATGCTCAGCTTTTTGTTGTTTAGATTTGATTGTTTCCTCTTCAATTACAGTCTGCAGTACCAAGAATATCTAGAAAGGATAAACGACATTGATAGTTCTGTTAAAAAGATTCTAATGTACTTTGCCAGTATCACTCAGGGCCTAATTTGATCTGGAAAACCTTTACGGTGTATTTCTTTTTACTTTTTTTTTTTTTTGGTGCAAGAACACAAGAAAAAATGAACCTCTTTTTGCCTTTACTCTCTTAAAATCAAGTTGTGGTACTGGCCATTGGAAAAACAAACAGAAGCTGAATACATCTGATATGAAGCAGCAGCCCTAAAAGCCCTTAGTTTACATGCCATAGTAATTGAGTTACTTCTCAGAGGATGATTACTCTCTACAGTTTTTAACCATTCAAATAACTCATGGATTTGTGCTTCTCTACAAGTCTTTTGATTTTAGCAAATAAAGATCTGTTTTTTTCATGCTNGATAGGAATGGTTGGACTCAATGATCTGGTGGGTCTCTTCCAACCTGCTTGTTCTATGATTCTGTGTTTCTAAAGACAAAGTAGTCAAATCAATGGTTTGGTCAAATTCATCTGTGATTATTACCCAGTCTTCAGATCTCCCTTTTTCCTGTTTTTCTTGTTTGATTAAAAAAGTCTTCATTCCATTGCTCACTTATATAAATTACAAAGCTCAATCATGATCAAGCAAATCTACATTTGACATATATTTCTAGGATTTTTTTATTGTTGAAAATCTTGAAAATATCAGGCCGAAATAATCAACCATTAAGGAAATCTTCAAATCATGTTGATTATAGAATTACCTACTTTTTAAAGCAGTTTAATGATGTTAGTGCCTGATCTAAGGTGTATACATCTGTGATTTTGACAATACAGTAATGCTTACTCTATTTTTATGTTTTATGTATACATTCAGAAAATAATAACTTTTATATATTCAGATTATACACCCCTCCTTCTGCATTTTTTATGTCAGTGAAAATCAAGTATGTAATTAAATAAAGCCACACAACATACTTAGTTGAATATTGTTTATTTAACTGGCAAAATCATAAAACTGTGGGTAGTTTTTAATAAGAACTTCTTACGTGTTAAATCCAAAGTGGAATGTAATTTTTACTTTCTAGAGTATTTTTATTATTATCATTAGTATTTTCTCTTATCTTGAAAATAAAAGAAGCTTTTGAAGTATTTCAAGTCAGGACATAATTTTTATTTATACATTATAAAATATTTAGTTTGTAAAAAAAGATCTGAGCAAAGGAAAAGGATTTCCAGGAAAATTTTGACAAAAACAATTAGAGCTGTTAATGCAAGACCATGTATTGTTTTGTTCATATTTAACATGCACTTTTAAGCTGAGAAAAGTTTTAAACAAGTTTTCTATAGTGTATGTTTGGCAGACAGCAAAGGGTCCTTATATTCCAGTATGATTGTTCTGTAAAAGAAACATACTTGCGAGACATGCTGAAAAGACCTTACCAAAATTGATGCTCAAAGATCAGCTACAAAAAAATAAAGTACAGAGATGTAAAAAAATGAGATATTGCAGTAAAAATACTGTTAATATCTCTCTGACTATATTTTCAATGTATTTAGAGTAACAAAGAATAAAATTAATCTGGACTTTGATTGTGAATTATACGTTAAGGAAAAATGTCTGCAGTTCGAAAATCCATAGACAAAAGCACTAGCCCTCTGGATTCCAGAGGATGAAGACTTCCAGAACTTGCTTGTCAAGAGTAAATTCTCTAGGATTTCATATCAAAGAGGAGAATTTCTGCCTAAGGTACTGTTAAATATTTTAGAAAGGAACCTAAATACAGATTTATCAGCTTCCTAACAATCTCTCTGACATGAGGTTGTATTAATAGCAGCTCAGAGAAAACACAAACAGCAGTAATGAACTCACAATTCATGGCCATAAGCATTGATCTTTCCTGATTTAAGGTTTGTAACTCCAGAGACAGAGAGCTTGCCAAGACATCAGAAAGGATGTTATCAGAGGGAGAATCTCATCTTGAATTCTTTTCAAGAACAAGCTTTGGGTACGTTATTTCAATCAAAGTCTCCTTGTTTGGGATATGAGCTTTGTAATGCAGCTACTGGAAAATAGTCAAGTAGGGAAAAGGGATGTGGCTGCAGAATCAGAACAGGAACTCTCAAAGGAAGACTACTGCAAACTGTTAAATTTCTCAGTTGTTTCCTTTTCTTTATATACTGAAGAGAAACTTTTTCAGTACATTTTTGTTCCTTAAATATCTTATCGCAGGTCTTGCAGTGTTGGTACCAAAATAACACTGATAACTGTGATTGCTCTATATTTGTTATGCCAATAAAACACATACACTTTTTCTCTATGCTATTTTTAATATTCCATACCTCAACGCTATGATGTCTATTTCTATGAAATACCCAATCTCCACTTTTCTTAGAGATTAATTGTTGCCAAGATTTTTTCTTCTAGATGAAATTTGAGCATGAGTGATTAGGCTTCACAGAACATTAACCAGTGACAGAGTATATTCTTGCCTGAGCCTATTCTTCTGCTGAGGATTTTGCTACCAAATTCTATTGCCAAAGTAACACTGAAGCAGAATTTATCTGTCTGTGATTTGAAGTTACAATTTTAAGACACTCTGCTTGTTCACATGCACCAGCTTTGCTCACCTTTCCCAAAGTTTTGATCCTGTTCTTCACACCCAAAATGAAATGTATCAATCAACAAATACAATTTTTAATTGGGGACGCTACTGATAAGCAAGTTAGTATCATGGTCTATATCAGTATTTTCAGTCAGTATTTTTATCAAATTATCTTCTCAGTAAATTCAGGTGGGTACAAATAAACATTAAAAAACTTGTTTACAATACTGGCACAGAAGATCTTTATGGAAAAGTGGTGGGTTCTTTTCTGCTGAATATCAGTTTTGGTGTATCTTAAACTGAAACACATTATTTCTGACTTTCCAGTATTGCTCCAAGGTTTCTTGAAGTCTTTCTTAAAACAACAATATATAGTTTAGTATTTATTGTATATCTAACTCCTCAGATTAGTAACATTGTTTTTTTAAGTTAAGAATATACAGGTTGGGTTGAAAAACAAGTCCACATGGACTAGAAATTTCATCTGACAGTAAACAATGAAGATTGTCAAGGGAAAAGTATAAAACCAGAACAACTTTGTAGTGATAATTCCTTAGAATGTTTTCCAGTCTGCCAAAATGTTATGGTCATCCAGTTTGTGCTATGAAATTAAATATCTTCATGGTGATTTATGCATTTTTCTCTCTTTTTGCAGTTTATCAAGATTCTGATGTAAACAGCCAAACAAAAATATGATATAAATCAGCTGATCAAAGATCTTACAAATATAGAATTTTGAGAGTTGCTTTTTACTTCGATAACAAAGTGTTTCATGTGTAAAGCCCTGGAAGATAATAACTTTTTCATATACTATGGAACAATAAATATTCAGTGATGCAATTTGTTTACATTTCCTTAAGAAGAATAAAACCCAATGAAATCCTCTGTCCTTTCCTTTATTTTTGTGTAAACACTTGAACAATTTTTAATAAGAAAATAAAACCATCACTTCTGAAAATACATAGATTTATATGCCACATGTCTGATTATCTAATTTCTAACATTCCAATGTATTTCTTCGGTTATTCCCAGTAGATGAAACAATGTGGTTTCAATTCACATATTAAAGAGCAATAGCAACAAATTGTCTTTATTTTTCCCTGAGATTATTTTATGCACATGCCCTTCAGTTATGGAAGCACTTCAAATAAACCACTGAGAATGCACATTGAGCACCCACAGGAAACAGAGGGCTATGTTGCTCAGCTTGAGATGAACAACATTTAAACTATTTTTCTTATAGTTTCTCCAGGAAAAGAGTAATAAAAAATAATAAGAAAATTCTGGTATTTGCTTTCCAAGCTCAAAATAGCAAGCACACTATCTACCATTAATCTGTATTTTCTGACAAGGATGTCTGATACAGTCCCATTGAAAGGACTGGTGTAGAAAACTGATTATATATCTGGAAATAATGTTGAAAGTTTTAACAGGAGGCTCTGATGAACAAAAATTTTGAATACAATACATCACATTTATAAAAAAATAAAGCCAAAACAACTCTGAGCACTAATTACCCTAGTAAACCACTTAAATGCTTCATTGCCTGTAGCTGACAGAGTGTCTAGAATTTAATCTTTTCTTTCCTTTTCTTTCTTTTTCTTTCATTCTCTTCCTCTTTCTCCTCATCATCAAATGTATAAACTAGTTATAGTTCTGGGTGATTTTTTTAAAGAGGTAATAAAACATGCTCACAAATTTAAATCCTTGGTTGTCTCCCATTTATATCTACAGGACTACTTGTATTTTTAGAGATATATTCGAAATAACTTTCTTGGGTCTAGGCATATGGTATTACTTTTATGAAAATGGAGTAGGTACTTCACAAAACTTTGACGTAAAATAAGTAACAAACTATTGATCAAAAATTCATAGAGTGGAGTGGGAAACCCGTTTAATTTTATCCAGAGCCAAAACACAACAAAATAGATTAAATACAGATACCAGCCTTGTAATATCAAATCTGAATGAACAGCTTGCTTCTGTGATTAAAGTAGAGAATGTCAGGATAGAAAAATACAGATTCAAACAGAGAGTCATAGGTCATCTGCTGAGCAAAAATTCCAGTCAAGTAGCAACTATGAAGAAATAGTATTCAATTAAATCTACCATAACTGCAACAGGAAGGAAGAGAATTTTTCAGTAGTGTATCACACTGTTTTAGTGAAGACTGACTGCATGCTCGATGAAACACAAGGCAATGCCCCAACTTTCTTTGCAGGTAAAATCTCTGCAGACAAGAAGGTTGTGGAACAGCAACTACAGCGAAGGGATAAAGTAGATTGTTTACTCATTTTTTTTTAACTAGGTAATATATCACAAAAATTCTATTTTAAATACGAGTCACAGTAACATAGCCAAATTTAATAAGTCAGAGAGAACAAAGTATGGTTACAATAGCTTGTATAAAATGTTCCACTTAGCGTGTCTAAATAATAAATGCAGATGTACCATCTGTGTTTGAAATGGAAGGTTGCCTACCCGCAAATCCATTTTAAAATGCATTTTTATGTACACACTAGGGAACCAAAAGTGAAAATAAGTAACACAAGAAAACTTTCACATATATTCCAGAGTCTAGGAAGTCTGTAAAAATATTACAGGAAGGGAGGAAAATCATTGACACCTGTGATCCTAACATAACTAGATGGGAAAATATACATTTCTGTTTGACATACACTGTATTGTTGCCATGTTATATCCCATATATCCTACATATTTTTGTCTTGTAGACCTCAGCCTTACTGAAGGAAGTCCAGCTTCCTGGGTGTGCAACTCCTTCCAAGAATACAGTTGTTTGTTCTAGCACTGCTTTCAGTTACCAATCCTATTCTAGAGCAACCTGCCATATCCTAGAGCAACCAGCTGGGCTGGAAGCAGTGAGCTCGGTAGTGAGCTCTGAAAAGGACACATACCATTTTGCCATGTAACATGGCATACACATGTTGACTGGTCACAAACAGGCTTCATAAAACATCCTAAGGACTCTTTTCCCAAAGGAAATATTTACATGGGGATCTCAGTTCTAACTAGTTATTAGTTGTGGGTAGGATTTAATCTAATGCTACTTATCTGTGGTTTTGGCAATTTCATATGAGGTCATCACTTAGCTTTAATTCTAGTATTATTACAAATAAATAGACATTTTATTACACGATTAACCTGATCAGATAAAATATATTTTCCAAGCATCTTTCAGGTTGTCCTCAAAGGATCCTTGAAGTATTTACTTCCTCTGTGTGATATGCCTACCTTCTGAGTGTCTTCAGTGTAACTTTGTGTGGCTGAAATTTGCTCGTTGATTTTGATTGCAAGATGATGAAATTAACACAAGAGGAGAATAGTAAAAAATGCTATGAATTAAAGAAATATATCTAATGAGGCAAAAAGTAAGTCAAGGGATACAATCATGTTGTTCTAGTGCACCAGAGGAGTTCTAATGAATTAGACACCATCCTGCAACCAACAGGCTCACACAAAACTGCCATGTCCATATGTTTATGATATAATACAAAAATCTTCAGGAATTTGTGGAAAATTTACCACAGACTTCAGATTTTGGGCTGAAAGACAGATAACAAAAGAGCTCAATACAGTACTCAGACTGGAACTCAGCAAGCTCAAGCCAAGTTTTTTAAGTATTAAATTGTCAATAACAATTTTGAGAGACAGCTAACTGCTAACTCAAGTTTTCTGAGTGTTCTATGCACAGCACAAGAAAAGAAAAGAAGGACCTTAGCTTCAGTATTTCAATATTTTTTTTAAATGTCTGTTGTTTTACCTAAGGGTTCTAGTTCCCTGACACTGAAAAGAAATACTGAATCAGCCTTATAAATCTAGAGGAAAAAAAAATGGATTAATCTCTATAATTAAGCTTTTTCCAGTTTGCTTCTTGGTTTAACATCCAGGTTCAGTATATCTTTATTAATATATGCGTTTCCAAGATTGCACCTGTTTCTAGAACTAGAAATATGACAAGTGCAACATCCCTATGTTGGATTTGAGCTAATTACACTTCCTGAGATTGAGTTAAGGCTGTCGGGCATAGCACCATGCTAGCATGTATGTATTTCTTCATGAGGAAAGGCCGTACTCTGAATTGTCCGGTACTGTTATGTGAGTGTAACAATATGATCAAAGGTAACTAAAGGAAGATTTGAAATTTGGAATATGATGTTACTTCTAAAATTTGTCTAAGTAGTTCAGGCATCCAACTCTGGGTTATAGGTTCCTTTCTGTAGTTTTGAATAATAAACTACAGTCCTTGTCTTTCACATTCTTCGTTGAATTTATCACTACTAATGACAACAGAGGTGTATGGAACTCCAAAGACAGAAAGATAAAATCTATTAGAAGATTTGAAAGATTTATGATTGAGAAAGATACTTTGAATGCATTTAACTTCCACAACATAATAAAGAAATTAACTTTATTGCAAATATACATAGCGTATATAGAAGTTACATTAAACTGCTTACATGATCCTGAGCATTGATTAAAACTGACTGGGAAATTGCAGGTCAAATATTTCAAAACAAGAATGTAATCAAAACAAAAACTGAAGAAAAGGTACATTCTACAAGTGTTCTTATTCCATTTTAAGGAGTTCTGAAATGACAAAAGAATCTGAACTCTTTGACAGATATCAGAATTTAAAATGACATTTTCCACTTCAAATATATTTCTAGATATTTTAAATAAAAATCAGAATTAATGTGCAAAGAAAGAACTATAAAATAGAATGTAATTAGAATAGAATGAACCATATTAATTGCTGCAGTTCAGTAATCAGATTTCTAATATTAGTTCTCCAAAATATCAGATTTTTATATTTCATCAAAAACAGGAAAAAATCTAGAAAAGTAGAAACAATAGTCTTATGATAATAAAAAGTAATTTCCTGTGTAGTTATGGTTCTGATTAAATAAGGCATGAGTCAACAGCTCAAGAGGTCAATGAAACCAGTGTTCTGGTCATGAGGACAGCACACCAGGTTACAAATGAAAACACAGTTGTACGTTACCTATTTTTTATGTATTTATTATGTCTCTGATGTTCTGTAATTTGTGTTGTTAGCATAGAAATCCATACGGGAACATTGAACATAATAGGTAAATCTGATTATGCATTTTGTGCATGCATGAATTTCTTCTTCTTACTCCCTTTAGTTACTGGTAGCAACAATTCTTACCCATAACATTTAGAAGGTATTGTGAAACTCTGTTCATTTATTAAAAGCATGAAATCTGCTGTGGCAGCTTTATATGAGCAGTGCTAGAAGTCTAACTAAACAAAAATTATATGCTCACAGCATTATAATTCATACAGAGAAAGAGTGGTTCTTATTTGTATTTGCATAATCCTGCTTAATGGACTTAAGCCATGATTAGGTGAATTGGGACCTTCCTTGTTACATTTTGAGGTATTATTATTAATGTTTCTTGCACTAATATTGTAACTGGTAGCCGTCATCTTGATTTACTTTTTAAATAGATTATTGATTTTATTGATAGTAATCAAATATTTGGCAGATACAGGAAATACAGCATTTTGCACTTCCTTGGAGACAGAATTTCATCCAGAATATCATAGTTGGCTTATTTTGTTAAGACTAAAAATATTCTCCCTCACTTTTCCACTGCCTTTTATTTTCCTTAGATTACTTTATTAAGTTTTGGGTTTAAGGCTTTTTTTCAAAGTTTTCTGTGGGACAATCTTTGGGGGATGGGGGGAGCAAAAGAAAACTGGGAAACAAAATAAACACTTCTCAGCTGAACCACCCTCAGCAGGCCCGCAAACTCCTCCCTTAACATTAGGATATATGACTGTACATGAAAATCAGATGGGCATAAGGAAATTATTCCATTCACCAAATGCAGTTTTGATCCATATGGCAAACAGCTGCTGTTCAGATGAGCAAATTTCTGAGAAGCTAATTTGTTAAATCCAAACAGAGGGTCTAACAGTCAAAGGTAAATACATCATAGTGCCTTGCAGTTTTTATTTGCCATCGTCAATACTGATAATGCATATTCTCTTATTGCATGCTGTTTCTTTCTTTGAGAATAATCTGCAAGGTAGGACATAACAAATACACAAAACACAGAATCTGAGTGGTCACCATTGCTGAAACATGTAGCAAATGGAACCAGTTCCTCGTAGTCATAGCAAATTGCCATAGATATTTTCAGGAATGTGTGATAATCCAGGGCTTGTACAGAGAGCCATTCCAGAAAGAATTCTTTTTGGTTTTATGACATTATCACTATCACTCACTACAAACCTATTTCTGCCTCAGTCTATCTATGGTAAAACCTGCCAATTGATTTTATTATGAACAGTTGCAAGGGCTATTAAAGATCTCACCTTTAACAACTTAGAGGATAAACATGAGGTGAAGTCCATGAGGTTTCACTGCCTGCAGCTTTTGCTTTCATTTGAAATGCTAGATTGCTTTCTCAGTCTATACTGATTTTTTTTTTTGTTAAAGATGTTCATTCTTAAAGAGCATTTCCTTTCCATGGGAAAGGCATGACACATTTCTTCCCATTCACAAAGCTACCTCCTCTCCTCGACACTTCAGTGTGGCATATGAAAAAACATAATTTGGAAACAAGAACTGGCCCGATTTGCATGTCTTACTCATATTTTTTCTTGTAGTGATACTAGTTCGATGCATGATTTTTCTCACCAACTTAAGTTTACTTAGACTTCACCTCTTCCATTGCAACATTCAATAATGGTACATTCTTCTATTTTCACAGGCGTGCTGGGAATATCTGAAGCGAGGAAGTCACAAACTGAAAAAGAAATAAGATCTTTACTACCAATTTTTTTCTGGAATAAGATCATAAAAAATAAAGGAGGGAGAAAAAATGAAGAAGAATAGGGCAGATGGTTTTTTGGAAGGTAGTGGAGAAGGCAGCTTACTGACTCTAGTTTGAGCAAGGCAAAGTTTGAGAAAATGGTTGCTATGTAGATACTTACATAGGTCAGTAATCATTTCAGCTCATTTTCTTTCTGGTACTTTTTATAAGAAAGGCAAGGTAAGTGGATAAATTTCGTTATACTTGATTTTAATGTACATATTTGTCAAGAATAATTTAAAGTCAAGTTAGATGCCTACTTATTTCTTGCTTACAGGTCAAAATTCATGAATTAAATGCTTGAATATATTCCTTTCTTTTTCACTCTTCAACCAGATTTAAATCTGAAGACTAATAGTGCTTGTAATTTTTGTCTGTTGTGAAAGGATATTGTTCCATGTCTTTCCCTATTACTACTTTCCTAACAAGATTTTTGTTTCTCTCAGCTTCTTTCTCCTTAATTAGAAACACACAGTAATAAAGAAGGGATTATGCTGTGTATATATGTTCCTTATGGTAACTTAATTTGTGGTGCTACATCATTTTTCTCCTCCTAAAGTCCCTAAATTTGGCTGATCAAGGTGGAATTGTACCTCTTGAAATCTAGAAAGCCTAATTTTGAACTTCAGGACATGTCTTAGTTTCAGGAGAGTAATCTCTATCTTCTTATAATCTGCCTTAGAGATTTCCCTAACTTTTTTTTCTTCAGAAAGGAAATACATCAGTTAAAATTATGAAATATTTATTATTTAAGTAGTACTTGACTGTGAATGGAAGCCATATGGCTTGAAAACATTTAAGGTGGAATTTGGCATTCTTGTATGGAGGAGTAGGGTTTGATTGTCTTACAGTCGTTTCAATGTAAATTCTAGAAAGTATTTATTTATAAAAGTCTCAATTAGTTCTCTTAAATAAAAAGTAAGATTAGTCAGCTGCATTAGGGAGTTCTGAAACATGTATTTCTAAGAATATTGAAAAAAAACCCCAACAAAAGCATTATTCTTAAATATACAGCATAGATACAATATGAGTCCATATAACAATGTGATGGTGATGGGATCTTACACATCTAGTTGATACACAGACATCTGTATTATAGACAACTAAATTCATGTATCTGAATCTTAAGTTCAGTTTTTTTGTAAACACCAAACTTTCATTATAAAAAATGCTAGCAAAAGTTTTGCTTATTACATGTTACATAATAAAAACATTAAAACATTTTAAAAATGACATTAAAAATTGCTCCTAAAAAAATTTTCTTACTTTTCAAATATATACCATGCAAATATTTTAGAAATTAGAAACAAATGAAGTAATTAGAAATAAATAAAGTAGTGTTCTTTGTGCATATTTGAATGAAATAGAGGGGAAAACTTGCAGGGAAAACACGACTCATAGACAATTCATAACATTTGGTGGTGCCTAAACAACGAAACACTTACTTCCTTTAGTTCAATTAACATTCATTCTCTAACAGGCACAAATCATATTCCATTCTTCCCTCAGATCCTTGTTTGCAGAAAATTACACTCAAGAAAATGGATCAGATCAGAGCAACCGTCCATACCTGCTCCCTAATCTGAATTACTATTGATCAATATTTTGATTCATATTGTGTTCAAGCCCGCACAACCTGTGAGAGTGCTATAACCATCCACTGTAACTTGCAATACTGTAAATAGAAGTAGGAGGGAACGAGAGAAGAAATGAGACATAAATGCTGCCTCATCAATGTATGGGACAGAAAAGGGTGCTAGCTTGTGACAAGACCTAGCACCTACTATGGGTAGGTCTAATGCATCATTGTCAGAAAAAAATGAAGGAAAAAGTAAAGCTGAAATGCAGAATATGGCTCTAAAATCTACATCATCTGTATTAGGGCTAATCAAATGTCAAGCTATTCAGCTACAGATTGCTTCACAGTTGGGCCTGTAAGAAAGTCAGGCTTTAGTTTTGTCTAATAGGACTTGTTATTATAAAGCCTTTGCATATTTTTTAGGCATTTTGCATTTGAATTCTTTCACCCTGTTATCATTTTACTGCTGCCAAATATAGCAGATTGGATGCATTAATATTTTCATTTCCATTAATACTACTTAATACTGCAGGCACACTAAAAGAACCATGAGTTTCTCCAAGATGTATCATGCATAAATACTAATCTATCTACCTATATATATAACTGCTATGAGTTTCCTATTCTTCCTAAAGAGTGAAATGATCTTCTCCTCATCTTTGTTTAATCTACATTTACATTAATTTTTCACAGCAAAAGCATAATAAGGAATGATAATGCAAAAGACATCATTCTCATAGAGAAGTGACTCGCACAACAAAGAAATAAGAAGGTTGCTTCGACATATTTTGGGAGAACCCATGTTGATTTAGAGAAAAAGCAACTGAAGGAACAATATCACTCTATAAACTTCATCACTATAGGAACTTACAGCAAGTGTGTGTTCTAAAAGTTCTTAGGAACTCACGTCTGAATATCTTTCAATACAAGCATGATGAGAAAATAAAAATATTAAAAATAAAGAAAGAAATAGATAAATAAATATTCACCTTATAATTTTCCTATTGGAAAGACTCCAAAATGTTATTGCTCTGATGACTAGAAAACTTTATTAGCTCTAGAGTTTTATTTTCATGGTAAGGGTGTTCATGACCAATTTCTTGTTGCTGGAAATGCAATCTGTCTTAAAACACTTTTCTGCCTTCCTGATATTAATTGAGATGCATTACCAGGAGCTCTCGTAACCCTACGTCAGGTCAAGATCTAGGCACAGCTTCAATTTCCAGAAGAAAGATACTGAGATAACTGGACCAGATGGGGAACTGTAATACGTTCTAAGTAGGTCATCAGTGCAAACAGTTCAAGAAGAGGGACTTTTGGTAGCTATGTAGTATAATGTGAGACCCAGTCTAGATGTACCAAACATTTCCTGACATGCTACCATTAACAAGCTCTATGGACACCTGTCTACTTTTTGTTCTGTAGCCACTTATTAGAAATATCATATTCAGTAATATTTAGTGTATATTTATATATATTACCTGGAACAAGTCTTATCAGGAGCCACTGAGAGAGCTGGGGTTGTTTAGCCTGGAGAAGAGGAGGCTGAGGGGAGACATCATTGCTCTATACAACTACCTGAAGGGAGGTTGTAGAGAGGAAGGAGCTGGCCTCTTCTCCCAAGTGACAGGGGACAGGACAAGAGGGAATGGCCTCAAGCTGCACCAGGGGAGGTTCAGGCTGGACATTAGGAAAAAAATCTTCACTGAAAGAGTCATTAGGCAATGGAATGGTCTGCCCAGGGAGGTGGTTGATTCACCTTCCCTGGAGGTGTTTAAGGCATGGGTGGATGAGGTACTGAGGGGCGTATTTTAGAGATTGGTGGGAATGGTTGGACTTGATGATCCAGTGGGTCTCTTCCAACCTGGTGATTCTATGACTCTATGAACTGCAGTGTCTCTACCATGATAATAACCTTCATCAATATCTATTATTGTCTTACCTTCTCGAATACATAATTTAATTAATAGTTTCCTATGTGTCATTATATAAAATGCTTTTGGGATGGAATCTTTGTCTAGAAATCAGTGATACTGGAAAGTTCCTGTTGGCGTGGCATGAATAACTCTGATAAATCCATTGTGTATTATGTCATTTTCTGCTTATTGTGAAATATTCAATTACTCCTTCCGCCAGGTGTTGCGCATTACAATACTTAAGACAATCGTTCCTCAGCCACCAATACTCTCATTTTTATTTCTTTTAGATGCAAATTCTTCATTCCATAGCTTCTAGGTATAAAAAGCAATATTCAACTTGACAATTTTTTCAGTATTTCTTACTATATTTCATTAGTCAGTTTTCTCAAGGACCTGCCACCTGTCACTGGACAAAATGGGATTTTCAGATGCATAACTNTGAATAACTCTGATAAATCCATTGTGTATTATGTCATTTTCTGCTTATTGTGAAATATTCAATTACTCCTTCCGCCAGGTGTTGCGCATTACAATACTTAAGACAATCGTTCCTCAGCCACGTATACTCTCATTTTTATTTCTTTTAGATGCAAATTCTTCATTCCATAGCTTCTAGGTATAAAAAGCAATATTCAACTTGACAATTTTTTCAGTATTTCTTGCTATATTTCATTAGTCAGTCTTCTCAAAGATCTGAAATGATGCTTACCAACCCCCCCCGAATTTCAGCATATAACTTCACCACACATGAATGCAGTCACTGCCCAAAGACCTGCCAACTGTCACTGGACAAAATGGGATTTTCAGGTGCAATTTAGGTCTCAAAGTGTCTCAATTGCTGTTTATAGAGGCTTTTTTTTTCCATTAAACATAAAGGAGCATGGGGAAAACAGGCTTCTGATTGCTTTGCTTAAGTGCTTAACACTGGGAAAAGTCTACCAAGGCCCTGAGTGTGTTCATTCATTCTCCCACCACCCTGCCTGTGGCCTAGAGACCCATTCCAGCCCCTCTGACCATCAGTGCCTGCCCCAGCAATGCTGTAGGACACCATCTCCAGCCTTACCACAGCCATGTCCTGCCTGTCTGAGCTGGGCCCACATCACTGACTGATGTCCCAGACTAGGTCTGACCGCAGTTCTCTTCATTGGCCTGGATCCTGAGCCTCACCTGCAGGACAAAGCCCTGTTTCATCCTTGGCCTGTTATTGTCCCCAAGGAGTTTCTCAAATGCTGGGCTGCTCCATGGGCTCCCTGCCCTGGATGGGAGGAATGGGTTCCGTCTGCCAGGCCCTGATTCCCTGACACCCCCAGCCTGGCCCAGGCAACCATCACCCCTGGCCCATGATTTACTTTGGATCTGGGCTTTACTTCCTTTGTAGATGTGAATGGGTTTTTTCTTACATACCTCCTCCTTCCAACAATAACTTTGTTGAGTATCAGGGTTTGGTGTCACACTAGATTGTCCTTTATCTCTACCCTTCACTGAACAGGAGCTAGGCTTCCAAGTTTAAGAAATTTAGAAAAGAAATTTTTAGAAAAGGTTTTTGCTACCTTGTTTTTTTTTTTTCCTTTGTAAAGGCAAACCCAGTTTGAGTTTTTGAAATTGTCACTTTGACCTTGCCCATTTTGACCTTTAAATTACAACTTCCTTTAATGATCAGTTCTTTTCCCATTCCAGATAGGCTCCCTGTTTACTTCTAATATCCTTTTTATGAGATGATTGTTTATCCAGTTTGGCCTTTAAAAAGAGTACTTAAATTTTTTTTTATCTGGATGAGATGTGAATCCCAGATAACTTTTGTATGTATGACTTAGATAATCTAATTCCAGTCTTGCCCCTATTGAAGTTTTTGAGCTATTTAATCCAGTTAACTTCATTAATTAATTTTCTTAATTGTGGAAGTTTGTACAGTGGAAACAAAAACCAAAACAAATCCTTAGCTCATGAACCATCCTGCCGAAGTCATTTAGAGGGGAATGAGCCCAGG
The DNA here is from genome assembly GCA_013389865.1 of Piaya cayana. Classification (NCBI taxonomy): domain Eukaryota; kingdom Metazoa; phylum Chordata; class Aves; order Cuculiformes; family Coccyzidae; genus Piaya; species Piaya cayana. The sequence goes on along the minus strand of WAAB01014823.1, from coordinate 236,616 downwards.
ATGGTAATACTTTCCCCTGTTTGCACAATGCATTTGCAGTGATTTATGCTAGTCCAGTCAAAATGCAAGCCCTTCTGTTGATACTGAGTTTAATTGGGCACAGTAATGACTAAAGGCTTTTAAAGGTCACTGCATCCAGATGTTCAGCTATTAGTCACCATCACCCAACAAACTTTCTACAGTAAATAAAGATAAAGAAACACTACAAACTTCAACAAAATTAGCATTTGGGTCTGGTAGGATTGTATACTTCTGCTTTCTCTTCAGCTATGTTCAATTACCCCCAAACACAAAACTTTACTGAAAATAAATTTTACCCTATAAGGAAGAGCCATCTTGTGCTTTGTTCAGACAAGTAAACTTTACTTTCATGAGTAACACAATCACAATTTCAAATGTAGAGTCTTTATAAAAATTCTGATAATTTACACATTGAATAATCAGGATCTTTCTTTTCGGATGCTGCAGTATATATAAGCTCTTGTCTCCCAAAGTTTAAGCAGCTTGTCTCTGAAAGTTTAAGAAACTCAGAACAGCTTCCTCAGTACATTTTAAGAACTAACATTGAAAGTGATTTTTTTCAAGTTTCAAAAACTTATCCAAATGTAATCAAGGTTCATGTTCATTACCCTTGGCTTATTAATAGTTTGCTGATCTTTTATAATAGTTTTTTACAAAAATTGAATAATTCCTTTCCAGAAAGCAGGTTTTGTAAACTGACTGACTCTGATAATTTTGCATATTGTTGCAAAGTATTTTCATACGTTAATATAAAACAATTTTCTGCTCTCTTCTTAAAGATGCATGTATACCTTCTAGACTTCTGTTAAGAGTTCTATGTTTCAGTTTCTGACACCATTCATTGTTTGAATAAATATGAAGAAATTTTCAATGCTTAGAAACTAGTGCAGGATTTTGGTTTAGTATCTGAGAAATCAAAATACTCCTTTGATTTTTTTTTTAATTTTAAGATATCTTAAAATAAAATAATTTAAAATGTCAGTACTCAGTCCTCTACTGTAGACATAAATTGGTGAAATTTATTTATTAAGAGTGAATGTAAACACACCTAGGAACTAAAGCAGCTACTGAGCAACAATTCATCACTGTTTTCTGTGCAAATGCTTTTCATATGTAATAGGTTACTTATAATCAAATGTTGTCAGAAGGCAACATTTCCTAGCTACTTTTGTTTATCATGTTAAAACTTACAGAACTGCTATGAGAAATCTCTAATTTTAGTCAGATATACACTATGGAGCATTCCTACACTAAAGAGGGAAAGCAGTGCTGCTGTGCTATTGAAACTTCTTTCCAATACACTTTTAGCATTTTCCATCCAAAAGGCTATGCTCCTTATTTATCAGCACTCTGTTTCCCCAGTGAGATAAACAGCATTCTTTAAAAGATATATTGCTAGACTTTACAGTAGAATTCATTTGCTGAAGTGATAAATCTAGAGCTAAACCAGAATACAGTCTAATTTAATCTGAGAACATTGTCACAATTTATGTAATGGGCTGATCTAAAGGTTAACAAGAAAGCATCCTATCTCTTTTTTCAAATGTCAGCCAAATATTTTATAGATTTCTCCTCATCCCGTCTTGTAGCCCCCTTAGTTAAATTAGCACAGTTATCTGAGAGATCAGATTTAAGGCCTTTCAGTGTTCCCTTGATCTAAGAACAGATGCCTCAGGAGTATTTCCAGGCAAAATGTGAAGTGGACTAGTGCAGCATATTTTCTAATCACGCCATATACTCAGAATTAATAGGTGGATAGGTAAGGAAACACTGTGTCTATTGAGAGACTTTAGAAATCCTGGAAACAAACTTATAGCATTCAAAAGCATATCCAGCTAAAATACACTAGGCCGGTATTGTCCTTCATTTATAGAAGCATTTGGTAGAATTTAGATTGGTTAAAAATCCAGTTAAGATTAGTTTACTAGGATGACTCAAATTTAGCATTGGTATTAAATAGCAATAAGCGTACTTTTCATGAAAGCAATTTGAGACCCTAAAGAGTTCGGATGAAAATATGACCTTTAGGAACACAAGAAGGAAATAGGCTTTTTTCCATATTCTTGATATTTTACTTTTGCTAGCTGTTGAAGGCAAATTTTCTGAGACAACAATTGCACACTGAAATTAAATCCAGTGCTGTCTATGATTATTAGAGGTTGTCTGTCTTCTGCACCTCCACAAATTAAAGTCTACCCACAAACAACTTCATGAACCCATCTGAAAACAAGCAGCCACTGAAATAAAGGAGCACAAATTTTCTTTCCTTATGCTTCCCATAAATGGTAGCTGTGCTCTACATAGGCAGCTTGGCTCAGCGAACAAGTCACTTTAGTAGGAAATAAGAACTTTGACTGTCCTGCTGCTGGTATTGATGTACCAAGTGAAATTTTAAAAAAATATAATGTAAATACTGCAGACACTGTCTCCTGCAGGGAAAAAAAAGGAAGTGTGTCATCAAATCTCTGACCTTTAGACAGAAGACGAGTAGCATAATTTCCAAAGAAAAGAGTGATTCTTATTCTATTCCTCCCAACAACAGCTTTGAACTATAATTTTTCTCAGAGCCTTCTTCTATACAAGGACCTTCCATATGTGGATGAGCAATGTTCTTGATTCTGCTGTAGTCCCTAAAGGGAGGAGTCAGAGAGTCATCAGATAAATCCTTTCTGTATCTAATCTTATGAAAATAAATCAACATAGATGGGACATGTACATGTGCAAAATGATGAGCAAAATAATGCAAAATAATGTATGTTAATAAACCCTGTCATGGACAATTCTTATTTTGCAAACACATGAAGAAATGGGCTAGTAGAAAGACTTGGAACAGCTAAATCATACATTAAATTTTTGAACTGAGAGTCCTGTAAAAGTTGTGAATAAGTTCTAACTGTAGAACTGAAGAATATTTTAATCTTACTGGGGATTTCACAGGATCTAAAATTTACTTAGCATACTATCCAGTACCTGAAGAGGGCCTACAAGAAAGCTGGAGAGGGACTTTGGCTATAAACTGGAGAGGTGCAGATTTAGACTAGACATAAGGAGGAATTTCTTCACTATGAGAATGGTGAGGCATTGGGACATGTTGCCTGAGGAAGCAGTGGATGACCCATACCTGGTGGTGTTCAAGGCCAGGTTGGATGGGGTCTCGAGCAGCCTGATCTAGTGGGATGTGTCCCTGCCCATGGCAGGGGGGTTGGAAATAGAAGAATTTTAAGGTCCCTTCAAACCCAAACTATTCTATGATCCATTTTTAGTTGACCAGAATGACTGAAGACCATCTACGAATTAAGAAATTCTACAGTGTTTATGTTTCAGTTTTTATATTGTAATACTTTCCATAGCTGAAACATCAGTAAGGATGTCAACATAAAGAATGACAACCAGTAGAAATATTTTATAAATTATTGCCATAGTGTGGTCAGTTATAGGCACAGAAGTGTGTTTTATACAAACATAACACACTTATTATGATAAAATCATAGAATCATAGACTAACCAGGTTGGAAGAGATCCACTGGATCATCGAGTACAACCATTCCTACCAAATACTAAACCATGCCCCTCAGCACCTTGTCCACCCCTGCCTTAATCACCACCAGGGAAGGTGAATCAACCACCTCCTTGGGCAGCCTGTTCCAGTGCCCAATGACCCTTTCTGTGAAATTTTTTTTCCTAATGTCTAGCCTAAACCAGCTCTGGCAGAGCTTGAGGCCATTCCCTCTTGTCCTGTCCCCTGTCACTTGGGAGAAGAGGCCATCAATCTCCTCTCTACAACCTTGCCTCAGGTAGTTGTAGAGAGCAATGAGGTCTCCTCTCAGCCTCCTCTTCTCTAGGCTAAACACCCCCAGCTCTCTCAGCCGTTCCTCATAAGGCCTGTTCTCCAGGCCTTATGATTATACCTAAGTGACTGTGAGAAGATCACTATCATACAGCTGGAGAAGAGTGGATCCTACAGGTACACACTGCAGCACCTAAAATGTGCTACAGATAAAGCAGTTAGAAATGCTGTCCTATAGTGATGCTCTTGGCATCTGCCAAAATAAATTGAACCTACTTTAAGAAATTGTCATCAGTTTCTCATTTGTGTTGTAAAATTAGCAACACCAGCATTGTTGGGAACAGGGAAGAGAAAACACACTACAGTTTGAAGTTTTCTGGGCTTTAAAAATGTTTTTGCAAACACTTGTTTTACTACATTAGCTTAAGCATTGTGAAACATCCCATCCACCCTTGTAATTAAGCTACTGTTTATTTGGTTTTATGGAGTTTAAATTAAAACCATGATTTTTCCTACCTAAAGGGAAGCCAGGATTGAGCAAACATCAAGAAAATCATAAAAGAGAAACTTCTGTATGATGTTGCTAGTTTTTTCCTATAAATATAAAGGGTGAAATCCTAGCCTATTGAAGTCATTGGGAGATTTGTAACTTACTTTGAAGGGCCAAGATTTCACCCTTAAGAAACACAACTAAATTTTCCAAAAGCAGTCTCTGATTTGCCGTTACTTGTATGTGCCTGCTTGGCTGTTCTGAGCTTTAAAGCTCTAGGACTTAGAGTTGCTGATGCTCAGCACCTCTAAAATAGGCTCTCACTTGTCTTAATTTGGATGCTTCAATCATCACTGCACCAGGAATTAAAAGCTGCCTTTCGAAATTTTTAGCCTACTTCTTTAAAAAGGGTATAAAAAACCCCAAAACCTACCTTGTATATTAAAAATTCTTGTTGTTATTAAAATAAGCTGTGTGGAGTAAAGTAATAGCAGAAGTGAAAACTGGCAAGAGATCTGATCACGAAAATAGCAGATTTTCAGCATTGCCCTGTTTTCTGTAAACTTACTTCATTGGACATGTTGAAAAAAGGGAAAAGAACTAGTGAGATAGTTCCACCAGACTCTACTAAGATATAAGAGGAGCCCGAAACTACAGAAAACAGAAGTGACACATTTACAGCACTTGCAGAGGAAAGGTAGAGAGAATGCATTTGTTTAAAGGGCACATTTAAATTTAGATTGGCAGTTTCATATTATTTAAACAACAGACTCATCACAAACTGTAGTTATTTATTCCTGAACTCATGTTTTTACTGTGTTGCTATCAAACATTAGCAATGAAAACTTATAACAACTACATGCAATTGGAAATAAAAAATCCTTAGACAGTTTGAGTTGAATTCTTGAAGGTGTTACAAGAAAGGTACAAAATTATCTCTACTTTACTGTCTCCTGCAGGTGTTATAAGGTTTTTTCTCATCCTTCCTCCTTTGTTGCAACCACAGCACAGCAGGGTATAAAACAGCAGAACAAAAGAGCTCCTCCTTTTAAGAGGGAACAAAAGAGAAAGAAAGTATACGGTCCAAATCACTTCTTAAGGGATTGGTTTAAATCAAGAGATTTAGCATTTCTCCATACTAGTGGAAGCAAAAGAGGTTCAGGCCTGTTCAAGTATGCTTTTCTTCCTCTGGAAATATGGAATATTTGGGAAAGCAAAAAGTAGTCAATGTGGCTCCTCATTATATTGCACTGTATCAAATACCTACAAAGAAATCTGAAACATCCACAGGGACACATTTTATCTGAAGTTCAACTCCTTCCTTTTTGCTACATCAAAAACAAGGCAAAGACCATACTAGGATACGTTACCTACCAGGCCAGAATAGTTATAGGGCACTGGCTCCTGCATCCATAGTAAAGCAAAGATTGATGTGGTAGCACCACCTTTGACTCCTTCTCAATAACTTTGTACAGCTGAGGTGTAAGTGCAAGTCCAGATCAAAGCTTAAACTCAAAATTTCAGTCACTTAACAGATGGAACTGCTAACTCTGCCACCAGACCTTTAGCCCACTGACTATTCTACACCTCAAATGCCAAGAAAATGTGGTTTTGGAAATGAAAGGAGGTGAGTTGAGGGCATCTAAGAGACTGAATACTTTTAGGAGGCAAAACTATACATGTTGGGAGAAGTCTGACTTGATGGGTGATTCTTTTTCTTATGTATTAACTAAGTAGACCAGAAGCATTGTTCTGGGAAAAAGAAACCAAATTCATCCAAACTGATGTCTCCTTTCTTTTCTTAAATACACTGTAACAAGTAATTAATTTCATAATTCTGTCATTTATGATGTTTCCTGTTCAGATTGTCTTAGCTTAGCAGAACATATTACTTGTGGATATAATTTTCAGCCTTTTACACCATAATGTTTCTGATCTCCAAAATGAAAGAAGTTATGGTCAGCTACAGTGAGGTCTGGATTAGGATGAAAACGCATATACATGTAATTTTTCCCCTCTTTATTAAAAAAGTTCCACATCTTGTGCTTTTTTTTAAAAAAAGGTAAACCCAAGAAATAGCTGAGGTTTAAAAGTTTCAACATGACATGGGAATAGTTGACACTGTACTGCCATGTACAGTCTTGTTCCAGATAAAACCAGTTACATGATTTGAAAGTTGCTTAGTGAATACTCTTAGAAGTGAGATTGTCTTATTTTATTAACTTGTTTAGGACTTTATTCTGTTTCTAGTTTTTTTACACAGTATGTGATACACTTCCGTAGAATGAAATTAAGTTGGGAGATGATAAACCAGGCTGTTTTCAACAAACTTTGTAGCAAAGGAACCAAATTATAATATTAAGTCAAATTTATTTTATTACTAAGACTTATTTTTCAGTAATATACAAACTATGAACGTTCTTACTATTAAAATCTTTTAGTGGGAAAGCCCATTTTTACACAATAAAATGAGGAAAAAACAGGTTGAAATTTCCTTATCTTAAAAATATTTCATGGATATTGTGTACAACTGCAGTTTCTAAAAGTAAATCCTGACCTATTTCCCCCCCAAATATATCTATTTTTTAAAAAAATAATATTATTACAGGATAAGAACATTACAATAAGAATTAATAATAATTAATATTGAATAATATTTTCCAGTGTGTAACACATGAAGGTGCAGATCTTGTATATAATCTGAAAATCTGTAAATACCATAATCTATACAGTAAATTACACGCAGATATTATGTGATCTTGTGCTTAGGAGAAATGTTATGTAGGATCATTAAAAATGTGTGAAATGGAAACTCAACCGAATTAGACATAACCACATTACATAATCTGATATATTGATGTCAGAAAACCCAAAATTTCTACAATAAATGCTCCTCCGTGTTACTGGAACCCCACGATGTAAAAGAAATTAGAATAAGAATACAAAAATAAACAAGTAGAAAAATACTATGCATATGTAACAGAAGCATTAAAGGCAGAGATGTTCTGTTACAGTAGAGGAATTTTTAATATTTTAAAATAAAAACATAAGCTTGTAAGGCAATTGCCAAAGAAATTCTTTTATTCATTACTTATGATTTATGTTCCAATTGTTGTACGTGTACATTTGTATCTCTACATTTTGTTATGGGATTTTCAAAAGAGCAAAATGAAAATAAGTAGTATTGCAATCACACTGACTTTCCCTTCTACTCATTTGAAACTCCAAAGGAAAATATGCAGACTACTACCCTCATTAGCCTGCTAATTAGTCTTGTTGAAGACAGACAGGAATGCTAAGTTGTACTGGGTTTCCATAAAGGTATGAGAAGATGACATATTTGTGACTGCTTTCAAATTACCAGAAAGTGTTTTTCCAACTCAGTTATCACAGTGACTTGCCAAACAAAAAAATGTCAGCAGTTCGTGTCCCAAAAGAGAGATGGTATTAGGGCTGAACTTTTTTAACAGCTTTGTCTCAAAATCTGAACAACTGGATTAAATTATGGTATCCATCAAACCATGGAATATTTAATGAAGGAAAACAGTTCGTTCAGTAAGGAATTCTCAAGCAGACTATAGCCCATACAAACACCTCTGCTTTACTAATTAATATATACTCACCTGTTGAATCTTAAGGACAAGAATGATGATTTTGAGGAATAATAACATTCCCAAAGGGATAAGCAAAGTGGTACTAATGTTTGTTTGAACATTGTGCAATTGTGGAGGAAATCACAGTTAAAGTTTTTTTCCGTAGTTAAAGTTGGACTGTGGACAGTGTTCACTGATCTTAGTCTTATATTTATAGAAACATATGTAGGCATATTTTCTCCTGAGGCTGCTACATATGTCACCAATCACATTTTTAATTGAATTATTAATAAACTAAAGTAAACTAAAATAAAATAATTCGCCATGTCAAGAGTCATTTAATGTGAAGATACCATATTTTTCTCTTATCTCCTGTTTCAACGTTAAGGTTTCAATTCCTGTTCTCAAACCATCAGATAAACAACACTAACAAAAACAATTGAGCAGTAAAACAAACAGTGCTTAAACCAACATTAAAAAAGCACTAAGAGGAGATGTTCTTACTGTTGGCATGCTAGGCAAACTGTTTACATCTGTTAAAAAAATATCAAAATACTAGGACTATATTCTCAGTAAGAGTTACATAGAACTGGTGGTACCCCACCACTTGTAAGGATGTGATTTCACTACATATAAGAAAACAGGTCTTTTTTGTTTGTTCTTTGGGGGGTTTCTTTTGTTCAATAGGGTGAAAAATCGACAATTAAATAATACTAATTAGCAGAGTTATTGGAGAGATATTCTGAACAGCATAGGAATTTATATTTGCTTTGAAAGCTAACTGTTCTAATTAAATGTTGTATACTGGCCATTCCATAAATTTTTAGTCTAGGTAGACTTTGTTTCACAGCTCAAAATTTCTTTTTAAGGAAGACATTCTCTTAAACACATTTGTATATTCTAAAGTTTAATCGAAAAGTAACCACAACAGTGTCTTAAAATAGTTGTGACAATGTGGCACACTAGCTGTTTCTGTTTTGTTCATACATGAATACTGCTCGAGTTTGGCATCATTTTTCACTTTTCCTTTAAAGCTAAGGTTTTGATATTTCTGAGTGAAAGTAAAGCAGTATTTTAGGTCTTCTGCATATTTTTCCCTTTGCAGTCACTGTGCCACTACTTTACTGTAAGAACACAAATACTAGCAGAAATCATAAAAACATACATTGAACTAGTAAGAGGCCACCCGTTTAAAGAACAAAAAAAAATCAATAGAGAAATAAATGTAATAGGATTCAGGGTGCCCTTTTACCCTTTAATTATCCCCATGCTGTCAGCCTCCGGCCTGGACAAACACACACTCTCCTGGGTGGAGAACTGGTTGGCTGACCGGGCCCAGAGAGTGGTGGTAAATGGTGTTAAATCCAGCTGGAGGCCAGTCACAAGTGGGGTCCCCCAGGGCTCAGTGCTGGGTCCAACCCTGTTCAATANAAAAAAGGACCATACATTTCATTTTAAATTTGGAAAGTACTGTAGAGCTGATCCACGCAAAGCAATAAGGGGGTACAACAAGCTGTCAATCCACAGGCTTCATAGGAAAAAAGTATCAAAGGAAAAGGAGCGCCTCAGAGTACTAATTTCCCTTTGCAGCATTTTTCTCTCATTTTTCAATTGAACATGTGATTCCTATTCTTGTAATTGAGTTGTATTACACGTTTTATACAGAATTGGTAAATAAAAGAAAAAAAAACAAAAAACCAGAGGCCTAACTCAGGTAATGGTGAAATATTTACGTACTGTTTAAGCACGTGAGCAGTTCCATCAAAATTTACTTAGGTACTTCTTTGAATAATGTGAATAATCAGGATTGTGAAGTGAAGGTAATGAAATCTCAGGGAAAGATGGGGGGACTTCCACAACTGTGTGATGAGAACATACTTGTCAATATTCTAATGTCCTATAGAGACCTCAGACAGCGTCGAGCAGCAGAGTCCTGGAGACAGTACAAATACAGCATGAATGACAGTACCTGTTTGCACTCTGTACCTGCACAGGGACAGGAGGCAGAGATTGTACAGCTGGTAATATCTATAATACACCAAGAATATACCAGTTTAGTGAACACCAGGTTAATGCCATGTTAGCTGCCAAGATTTTCTCTTGTTAAGCTGCTACATGCTAGATGCAGCAAGTTTATTTTCTCATATTAATAATATTGAACTCCAAATATAAGAGTCTGTACATTGACTAGAAATGCCTACTAACACCATTTAGCCCTTATGCCATGTACCACATTTGCATATAAACTTTACTTACATTAAAAAAAAATCAGTATTAAGTGAAACAAATACACTGTGTACTCCTTCACTAGTCATCTGCCTGTTCAGAACAATTAATGATTAACACTTATGCTTGTTGAACATGAAAATCTGACTCCTAAATTTATGTTGCTCTCCCCTGTGTTCATTTTTTGTGTGTATTTTAGAATTCTGTTTTCTGTTTCTGTTGGCTGGCATGGTGCTGAGAGGGCATCAGTATTTTTAGACTGAGATGCCATTTCAAGGAATCCTTTCAAGGATTTTCAAGTCCAAAAGGAGGATGTATTTGAAATCTGTTAGGACTAGGAGAGAATTCCACATACCTCATCATTAAAAATAGACCAATTCTGGAGATACATGAATTGACACAAAGACTCAATTAGTGTGGATACAGGTTTTTATGAAAATAATTTTAATCCAAGATCTTCAGGTACCCTTTATTTGTGCACAGAGTTCCCTAGAGTCCTAGCATCATGGATGGAGATTGTTTTCCTGGCAGTGAATGAGTGCCAGAGGCACAGAGCACCTAACACTACATTTGCTAAAAGTTTACTCAGAGAAAGTCTTCTAAAGTTAAGAGAGATCAAGCCTACCTACTAGTCTTTGACTTCTAAGACCAGCAGGTGAAAGAACAGAAAAAAGGTCACTTTTCACTCTGTTAAGGATGACTGAACAACAGTTTTCTCTTACAGGAAAGTTGATAATTTCTTCCTTCTCCAGCCTTTCAGGTATGCTCCTTGCTTTCCGTCAGAGACAACAAAGTAAACAAGGCTTCACTTTCTGTGCATCAAGCTTACATCTTTTCATTTTTTTCATTTTTCCTTTCCAAGAGTGTTGTCTTCACTTTAGTGTGGTTTTAGGATCTTCACAGAATTACTGTAGGTGTAATGCTCCCTTTTCCATGTGCTGAAACAGCTGCCTTATTCTTCCTTCCACCTCTTTCTCTTGTTTCTTTGTCACTGTCCCTGAGTGACTATCCTTGTTTTGCATCCTTACTGTATTCATTCTCTTTACTTTTCACTTGTTTTCTAGAACAAATGATTTATGTGACTTGGTAGAAGGAAATGGTTACATATTCAATTGAAGAGGAAGGTACCACTTTCTGAAGAGCATTCAACTGATAAATAGAAAATGTAAAGCCCATACTTGAACCAGTGTGGTAAATTGGCCTCAGATTTGGATCATATGTCTACCTCCAAAAATGGAGAACCAAAAGAAAGGACAGAGGAATTTTTGTAGCTTTCAAACACCGACCTGTTGCCTTACTGGTGGCATTCTGTAAAAAGATCCTGGATCAAGGTCTGTTTTAAAATGTGCAAATTGCTCTTCTCTAACTAATTTAAGAGTCTCAAGCTTATCATTACTTGTAAATTTACAGCTGTTCCATCCATCATCAACTTGCTAATAGGTAGTTGTACAACTCTCAGGAGCCTGCCATAAGAAATGAGAGGAGTAGGTAGCTGCTGCAGCTGGAATCCCACTTCACCTTAGGAGCTTCATAACAACATTCTCAGATGTGTAAATGATCCATTAGCAACCTAAGGGAATTGATCCAAGCATGAAAAGCTACCATCACGGAATGAGATGAACCTTTCACATTGTGATGAGAAACTGCTGGAACAGAGAATCCCTGTACACAAAATCAGCAGTGCACAGGTCAGGAGAAGAAAATTTGCAAAACGAAATCAAGGTAATGATAAAAAACCACTGAAATTTGATGAAGGTCTGTTATCCTGTATGAGAAGTTTTATGGGATCTGCTTTATTTCTATCTTTTCTTCTAAATCTTACAGTGCTTGTGACATCTCAGTTGCTGCGGGATAACCATTGAGTTCAGCACATGAGCCATAGTAGCTTCTCTCTGACTTTCTTTTTCTGGCCTGGCTCAAAGCCTATTTGATCTTCCTGTTGTCCTTAATGCATTTAGTCATTTCCCCTCTTCTTGGCAGCCAGTTTCTCACTGGTCCCCATGACTGTTCTTCACTGCTCATTTCTCTGTCTGCATTGTCAGCAGCCCCACCGAGAAGCTCTGTTTCCTCATTATCAGCCATTACATCAGGACTCCCCGTTTTCCATATTTACTTCCTTATTTATTTATATGGACTTTTCAATGCCATGCCTAGACTAACTACTTAGAGTTTACACGTCTATACTCTAGAACTTTTAGTTATGATCTTACTACATACTGTGTTCATCTAGAATATCCCATCTAACTTGTCTCTTAAGCCCAACATGATCAAGGCATATTTATCTGCCGTGTTTCTTTTAATAATCACAGCTGACAATACTCTTGTACTATTTGACTCCCATATAACTGTAGCTTAGAGTCTTTTAACACCTTTTCCTAAACCCACCGTTATCCATGCTGGAGCAAATTTAGGCTTTTCTTTCTCCACAACATTTTAAAACATTCTCTTCCAATAAACTATATGCTTTTTAATACACATCTTTTAGGTTTAATAAGCCCCTTGAGGTTTCTGTAGTAACCATTTCGTCTGCTGATGCATCCATCATATTATTCCAGCATCTCTTTAGGCTTTCCAGGCCATACATCACAGAGTCATTGCCAACCGCTCTTCCAATGTCAATATTCCTTGTAATTTCTAATTACTCTCTATTTTTAAATTCTTATCCACTACCCCCATGCTTGTTCTTTGACTTCATAGAGATATTGTTGGCAAACCAGACTAATTGCCTTGTTTCATGCAATCACATCTAAAATTCTCACCTACAAAGAAAAAAATAAAATGAACAAAAATAAAAAAAAACCCCAAACTCAGAAATAACAAAAGAAAAAATAAGGCAAGAAATTGTGAAGCAAAAAAAAAGGAAAATCTAGGGCTATTTTAGTAAGTTCTTCTGCTGGGTATTTTTATGATCTCATTGTCATGCTTTTCTCTCCCTCTGTGGGTTGCTGACTTATGACACATTGTGTGTAAATGATATATTATTTGACTAATTTTTTTGTAGGAATTATAGCAAATTCCTGGCCACATAACAGATATAATAAAGGATTTTTTTGTGTGTTTTTAACGTAAAAAGACAAACTTCTTTCTAGAAACTCAAGTGAAAATTCAGAACAAATTGGTAGAATCTTTTAATGAGGTTGCACCACTGCTATGTAGTGGGGATCCTCTCACAGGTTCATATTAAAGAGTCATAAATTCTCAAGAACAATTATTATAGGGAGAAGAGAAAAAAAAAGACAAGGAGATAAAAAAGAGAAAGAGGAAAAAAAACCCACTGTCTTTTGAGAAGAGACAGGCAGAGTCAGATCATATCACTTGATCTTGTCTGGTTGTTATTCTGGATGGCTGTAATATCCAAGACTGCACTTTCACTTCCTAAACATTCTTCCAGTGGCAGTATGCTGTCGATGAGTCAACATCACCTTCAGAAACTACAACTATTGTTCTCTGAGGAGTTTAGTTCCTGTTCTTTTTTCTTTCGTATAAATAATTGTCATGCATTTTTTTGTTTTCTGTGTCTAACAGGCCCAAGAGCAATGTTAGCAAATTTTGCTTTTCAAGCATGAGAGCTAAATACTTCTGATAAAATAAAATATTTCTGCTATGCAGAATGTTTAAAGTGGCATTGTTTTATGTGCATCCACTTATTTTTCTACTTGATGATCTTAAAGGTCTTTTCCAACCTGCGCATGCTTAATAAAGACATAAAGGTCTTTGCCACTGCACATGCTTAAATCCCTTATCTTTAAATCCTTAAAATATATATATGTTCTCATTGTCCTTCCATCCCTACATTCACCTTGACATCATATATATTGGTGATTTAATGTAAACTTAGTTTGAGTTGAAAATGCAGTAAATCACAGTGATTCTCTGAATCTTGGTTAATAAAGCATGTCCGTTCCACAGACATGGGGATTTTTAAAAGAATTTCGAAGGAGCTGCTTCTTTGCCATGTTTTATTTCATTCAGCTTACTAGAGTAGTGGGGTTAATGATGTCTCCCTGAAGTGGAGAATGGATGGAGAAAAACTGGCCATGCCATGCCAGCTAGCTAATAAAAAAAAAAAATTTTTTTTAAATGGGGTTCAGTTGTAACATTAAGCAGCCTCATTTTCTTCCTCTGGTTAAAGGAAGATAGCGAGCATTATCCATCTGTAGAAAGAAGAGGAGAAAGAGGAATGTGAATCTTAAATACATAATAGTGCATTATGGCACACCCAAGCAGATGTTTGTGTTAAAAAGATAAAGATATCTGGACTTTGTTGAGAAACCACTTCCTTCTTAAGAGATCTTTTGTTCCATCTTTCTTAATCTATTTCCTGTAAATTTGAAGCATTTGTCACTCTATCTCCTATATACTCACGTTTCATTTGATTGTCTCAGTTTCATCAGTATTTACTTGAATGGAACCCTCCTGCCAACACAGGTAAATTAATTGTGAATATGAATTAAAAAACCCAAAAATCTGTATTATTTTAATAAAGGCTAATTAGCAATTGAGGAGGGAGAAAGAGAGAGAGGCTTAACCTCTTGTCTATCTGTACCAGGAACAACTAGATTCACAAATGATTCTGTCGCTTATGAAAGAAGTGTAAGAAAGATAAATAATACCAGCAATGCAATGGAAAACAGAAGAGGCTTTTGAGTGAAAACTAAAGATAAATACCATGTAAAACTAAACCAAGGAGCTTATACTAAAATTCAGGAGTTCTGCCTATGACACTAAGCATCTTGCTATTCAGATTTCAGAGATCTAGATACTACTGACTGCTCTTTTTAACATTTGTCTACCAACAACTCCCATGTTACTAAAGAGCAACATTTTAAAAGCTTGCACTGTTTTACTGGAAAGTACTTCAAATAAGTGCCCAAATGTGAATCTAGGAATCTAGTTCTAGCCATCTGTTTTTGAAAATGTTGGTTCAAAAGTTTCACACTTGTTGATTGGTGTCTAACTCAGAAGGAGATTTATTTGTCAACACAACACACAGTCTCTGAACTTCCTGTACCATTTTCAAACAGCAAAACATGTTTTCAAAATGATCTTTGTAATTGGGCATGTAATTCCCATTAAAATGAATCAGAGTTGCGTGTCCAAACCATCGGGCAAAGAGCTGCAAGATATTTACTTCCTTGATCATCAAGCCTAGAGCTTTTTTGTCACAAACAATATCATAGAGTTCTTTCCATCAACGTATTAAAAACAAGCACGTTTCATGCTACAATGTTATTAAAGTTATTATAAAATCACACTGTGCTAGCAGTTGAAAACTTTCCTTTGATATTCTGGCCTAACCATTTCATATTCACATATTTTATGCTTTGTCCAACTCTTTACAGCATGTTTCTGCTCTTCTGATGTGCTTAGTTAAGAACATCTATTTAGACACCTTTAAACAAATTTTAGAAAAATTCTGAAAAAAATGGATTCAAAAGATCAGTTTTAGGGGGTTAAATCCTTGGTTGGAAACATTGTAAGTGTAGCAGTTGAAAACTTCAGACATTTTCCAGGAAAAAAAAAGACTGTGTGAATAACTATTTCCACTGTTTTAATCAAACACCGCTTTGCTTTCCTCTCTAGCAGTACAGTGTCCTCAGGTAATAAAAACCAAAGTCTTTCTTCAGCCTTCACTCATACTACTAGTGATTCTGCACATTAGACAACCTTACTGCCATTATGCCCAGTCATTATGAGGTCTAGTTTTGCATGCCTAAAGACCACACAAAAATTTCATTCTTAAAAATGCTCATTTCACTTGAACTGTGATCACTCAGTCACACTTATGACCATCCACAATTAAACACTTTGTAGTCTGTGTGAGTATGCAAGAGAGAGAAGGGGAATTGGAGAATTTTAGAATTATATTGCACATTTTGTATGTTTTTTTTAAAAACATTTGAAGTTACAGATTTATAACACTTAGCATCATAATTGATATGAGATGGCTAATTTAGTTAGCCATCTGATTACCTTAAGATGTAATGCTTTTGCAACCATGTAATCTATTTAAATGTCTGTCTAGTAAGTACTGAACACCATCCAATTCCAACTACATTGCCTAGTTTCAGTCTTGAATAAAGGTAGAATATTCAGAAATAATCACATCTTTGGAAATTTTGTGAAAACTTTGAGCACATTAGAAGACAGTAGGAGAGACTTTTTATGAAGGAAAGGAAAAGAGAAGTTAGCTGTTACTCAAGCCCTTTGGAAGCAGATATATAATCAGTCATGCAAAATATCGTCTTGCATGTTTGTTGGTCAGGACTAAATGGTATCATCGTTATCTTGAGGCACGAGGAAAATGCATAGGGAATTAGCTTCTACAATGTAAGGAGCAACAAAATAATCTTGCTATCACATATAAAATACATTAATCTATCCCCCCAAACAGCAAGACTAGATGACTAGATGGACTAGATGATCTAATGGTAACAACAGAATTGTGACAAAGCAACTGTCCCAGACTGGGTTAGTCACTGTTAATGTTTTTTACTAGAGATAACAAAACAAATGTCTCAAGGTTTCGGGACATTCCTGATTTTGAATTAGTCAGTATCCTAGATGGATTCTTCAGGTTACTAATGCATCTGAGGAACCTAAATTACCTCCAGAATTCGTGACATATAGGCATTTAGAAATTAAGCTCAATTATCCTCTTTCAAGTATTTTCACAGTCATTTTATATAGCTAGGTGAAAGATCCATTATATATAGACATTGATGGTCCCAGAACACTTGTTTCCTTATGGTCTTCTTAGAGGCTAACATCCTGTAAACAGCTAAGGAGAAGTAACCCTATTTCCTGATGATTCCTTTTCAAATAGGAAACCCTGGAGGCATGTTTTGCAAATACAAAATATAACAAGAGCAAATCTGCACTTTAATGACAGTAGCAGTAGCTGTTATGTTATTCTTTCAAGATATATCTCGTACTATAAGGAAAATCAAATAGCTACTACTGCCATGCAAACTGTGCAATATTGAGCTGAGTTATCACTTAGATAAAAACACTAAGGAATTTCACTTGAATCATTTTTGTGTGTGGTTACATCGTTGACGTCAATTCAGAAGTTCTGTGTATCTCAAGAACAGATGTCAGGTTTCAAATGTTTTGTATTATAAATAAATTGACTTTTGACCTAAGTAATGAGATATCTGTACTTTGGCTGTAAATATAATTACTTATGACTAAACAACTGCAAATTTCCAGCTCTGAGACATGCTGAATTACGGAAATGTATGACCAATACCTTCATCCAATACAAAAAAGTTTTGAATAATCCATTTTAATAACTTTAGCATATGACTGAAGACATGCTGAGACATAATGAATGAAATTTTAATGTTTTATATTAATTTACATTTTGTAGTACTTTAGAGTCTGATCAGTTGGCTAAGAAAAAAAAATAATAATAAAAAACCCAAATCAAAGCAAAAAGCCTCCAAAACTTCAAGCCTGAAATGAAGTCATCCAATCCAGAAATACTGTTCTTTGACAAAACTCCCTTTTTGTCTTGAAAGCTGAGGCAATGTTGCTTTGCTGTCACTATTTCAGGGGACTACTTCTTTTTCAGAAATTTTAAGGGAATATTTAGTTGGCATGGAAAGTTGCAGTTACCACAACAGAAGGAGCTGTGATCATTTAAGTCAAGGACTCAGGATCATGTCCACAAAGTCTCACTAAAATGACTTGCAATGCAAAATTTAGACTAGAGTGAGGGACAAGTCCGAAATGGCTTTAAATAAAAGCTACATCTTATTGCCCAAACCTGAATGAGATCAAAACTGGTCTAACTCCTCACCTGCCATCTCAAAGCCAAGATAGTGAAAAACTATTTCCATAAAGAGATTTTATAAGTGACACTAATCAGTCACTATCAAGTGACAGTCTTNGGACTATCAGAGAAATTAATTAAACGTCTGTTGAGAAACAAAGACATTCTTAAAAGAATTAGCAATTTAGAAGAAATGCTCGAANTTCAAAATTGACTTATTTAGTCCTCTCTTCTATTTCCCGCTTGTAATCTTACTCAGTAGATTAGCTGTTCTTAGATTTGATGAAGTTGATGACAAAACTGTCTCTTTACTTAATTTTCCTTACATGGACTATGCCAGTTATGAATATTTCTATGGATGGAATCAAAACACGAGTTAATTCTCACCCTCCTGCTAATGTACTGTTTCTTTACAGTAGGCTTGACTTTAGAAAACAGTTTATTCTAGAAGATGGGGAATCTGTTGTCTTTGAATACTTTGATGTCCTCCCTTTTTCTTTATGCAGTGAATTCACAAGGGACTATCAGAGAAATTAATTAAATGCCTGTTGAGAAAAGAAGACATTCTCAAAACAATTAACAATTTAGAGGAAATGCTCTACATATACCTAGCAGAACTACTCCAAATATTCCACTAAAAAATTATTTTCTTTGAAAAGAGCTGTTTCAAGAAGGTTTGTCCATTGACTTATTCTTCAGTATTGTTTGGGTTTGTTTTGCTTTTTACTAGAAAACTGAAAGCAGATAAATCACAACATGAATAATACTCCTTAAGAATAGGAACATCATTGCTCATCTGCCTAAAATGTGGAGCTGGAATTTTTCAGTTAAATGTTAACTGGTTTTTAGAAAACAAATGCATTTTCAGCATTGCTTCCCCTCCCCCTTCCAAAATGCTTTTGAAGACCTCTTCCCAAATATTTTTGTATTGTGGATTCAAGCCAAGGCTGCAGTGGTGGTCGTTGAGAAAAGTGAAAGCTGGCTCAGCAAATCTGTGTTGGCACAGGATTTGAGAGCTTTTCTGTCTCTTCCTTGTCCTGAAGACAATTAGTTTCTCTTTGCTTTGATTCCACTTCTGGAAAAAAAAGTGGAGGCGTGGACATTCCAAAACTCAAGGGGTACTGTAAGTACTGATAGAGAATTGCAACAGACCTACATAATACTATGATTTGCTAAGAATATCAATTTGTTGTACTGCATATCTCAGTCCAAATTCTAAATCCAAAACCATACAGTGATTACTATTTTGTATCAAGGAGCTAAAATGCTTTAAGTACTTCAGGACCCAGTTTAATTCCAAAGTATCCAAATTACCTTTAACTGCATCCTTTAACTGTTCTTTTCAGTGCCTGAACCGCTCAGTGACAAACACCTGGTGGAGGCATATGGGCTACGCTTAAACCATCCCATGCATAGGCAGAAAGCAGTTTGAAATACACAGCAAATTCAGACTCTATACATAAGAGAAACCACCTTAGTATAAAACTGTTTGTGAAAAGAATTGGAGTGTAGGGTTTTATTGTCTGAACAAGTGTTACACAGTTTTAGCTTGCTGAGGTTTTGTTGTCTATATCATGGTCCATCACACAGTGTGAACTTCCCTCCACCCTGTATATGCTTAACCCATGAGATCCCCCTCACATAGAGCAGAAAGATTTATAAACTATGAGGCATTTCTCAGCAGCTCCATTAGTGGTACTCTCTACAACTGAATTGATAGAAAATGATAAATGGAATGTTCCTTGTTCTTTTTTTTTTTTAATTTTTTTCAAGCTTTTGGCTGCTTTTGGAAATGCTAAAGCCTAGTCTTCATAGTTTCTTATTAAAAGAAATGCTAGGAAACTTAACGGGAAGAAGGTTTCAGATAGCTATAAGGTTGGCGTGCCATCTGGACCTTACTTCAGTAGAAATGTAATCTCATTTATATAGAGAAGAAATTAATAATGACAATGCATAATATATATTAACCCTTGGAAAATTCCTTTGCAGAGTTTATGGAACTGACATTGATTAAAACAGAAATCCCACATGTGTTTTTGTCCTGTTCTAAATTATTCAGATCCTGGCAAGACAGTGCTTCGTGAACAACCAAAAATAAATAAATCTTTGTCAAAGAAATCAATTTTTTACAGAAGGAAAAGAGAAATTGTATGTCCATCCACAAAAATTAGGAAAATTAATTTATTGTTGGCTTGGAGAAGATTTGTACTTTTCTGGAAAACAGAAGGATTTACCTTGTTATCTTAATAAATTCCAAACCTTTGGAAATGTCGGTCAACAGAAGGGTGTGCACTTTTTTTTTTAATTTTATCTTTCCTGCCTGCACTACATTTAAAAAATTCAATAATTCATATTTTTAGGGACCCACTCATTTCTACTAAGAAAGGATAAAGATCCTTAGGAAACAGACAATAAAGTAGACCTAAAGATATTTACCATAAGATTGCACTTCTTTGCTACAAAACTGCACAACAATCATTGACCTACACTTCCCCAAACCCTGTTGTACAATGTGTGCCTTTGCTTTTTCTCATTATTTTAACTCTGAATGTTCTCAGCACTTCATTTCTTCAAAGTATTTTCAAAAATATAAATGAACTAATAATGTGGCATTATAAATTAGTGTGATCAGCGCAGCTCTTCATAGCTTCAAATAGGCTTGTGATTCCACTTAATAGCAGATAATAATCTGCCCTGTCCAACCTCCAGTCTAATAGAGAGCTCAGGCAGAGGGTAGCACTACAATTGTGAGATGAATAAACAGTTTACATGTGGGAAAAGATGTGAAATTATGAGGAGTTTGGCCAAAGATCCCACAGGATCTACGTGGCTGAACCAGACATACACAGCTTTAGTCTCACCACACAGTGAAGCCTTCAATGTGAAAGTGTATACCTGTCTCTAATAGTCAGTAGAAAGAAGTAGGCATTGGAAGGGTCAATGTCATCTCATCCTGAAAAGGGCCATGTAAACGTAAGATAGAAAGTATCTAAACCCACCTCTTTGATTCATCTTGGGCAGAAAGGCATGTATTGGACTCAGCTGCAGACATCTAGAATATAAACACACAAAGTTAGGTGAGATGGCTCCCACCTCATATTTTTGTGTTACAAGACTGCTCAGATTTCTTTTGTGCTCCTTCGTAGGAAAAATAATTATTCCTAGATGATAAGCTGGAGAGGCAAGGAAAAGGGGGGAAAAAAAAAAACCAAGAAGGGAAAAACATATGTACACTACGGCAATATCTTTGTACAGTGCAAGAGATTTGAATGTGATCCAGAACCATGACTGAGCAGTGAAAAGGCAGAATTATACACCTCAGAAAGGATTCAAAACAGTTATATGACATTGGGACCTTTCCAAAATGTAAGGATTTTTTTTTTTTTAATAAAATTAGAAAGAATCACTCTGTTCCTGGAATATCTTCAAGGTTAGAAAGAGACTCTTGCATTCTCAGTGCCTCAGTTCTCTACACAAAGTTCAGGCTGTCTCAGATGGTATTTCCTTGAACTTCCCTTGAAAAGCAAGTGTCATATCTGTAATGGTGTCAGTCTTCATCCATGAACCAAATACTTTGCAGGCATTTAGAAATCTCTTGCATAACAGAGACCTTGTCCTCTCTCATGAGACCTCATCTGGAGTATTGCGTCCAGTTCTGGAACATGAGAAGGATATGGAATTGTTGTAATGGGTCCAAAGGTGGGCTATGAAGATGATCCAAGGGCTGGAGCACCTTCAATATGAGGACAGGCTGACAGAGTTGGGCTTGTTCAACCTGAGGAAGAGAAGCCTCTGAGCTCTTATAGCAATCTTTCAAAACCTGAAGGGGGTCTGCAAGAAAGCTGAGGAGGGTCTGTTTACAAAGGCTTGTAGCGATAGGACTAGGTGCAATGGGTATAAACTGGAGAGGGGCAGATTCAGACTAGACATAAGGAAGAATTTCTTCACCATGAGAGTGGTGAGACACTGGAACATAATGCCAAGGGAAGTTGTGGCTGCTCCATCCCTGGAGGGGTTCAAGGCCAGGTTGGAAGAGGCTTTGGGCAGCCTCATCTAGTGGGATGTGTCCCTGCTCATGGCAGGAAGGTTTGAAGCAGGTGATCTTTAAGGCCCCTTCCAACCCAAACTATTCTATGATTCCATGATTCTTGATTCTATGATTCTATAAAAACTCCACGGCAGTATAATGTCTGCCTTTTAACAGGAAGTCCCTTCAGGGAAAATAAAAGACTCAGATCCTACAGAACACCTGTCATCTCTATTACCCTAAATCCTCCCTTGCACCACAATTCCTTGCTAGCAACACAATTTCCTTCTACCACATAGAGCTGCTATTTATTTTTGTTATTTTCTAGCTCTTTTCTTTTTTTTTTTCTCTTGTGCATTGGAAACTTTAGGTAAAGTTGACATCTTTGGACTGCAGTCTGATTAGGAAATGATATTTTATTAAGGCATTGCAATACACAAGATGTGACATTCCAGAATAACCCTTCATGCCTCTTTTCACAGCACAGAAGTGTCATTATCTGTAACATCTTCATTTTCTTTTTTTTCAAACATGTGGGTTATGATAGCAGCTGACAGCAACAGTAAAGATGGTAAATCCCCATCACAGCTGAGTACTTTACACACAACTGGTTCCCCTTGCTGCGTAGCATTCTTCCGACACATTGTCAGTTTGTTGGCGAGAAGGCTCTGCAAAACATCTCACAGGACACGTAATCTGGGAGCCTGACGCTGAGTGATGGTTTACTTCAGAGATGCTCATGTTAATAGAGGATATGAATTCATCTGGAGAAAAGGGAACGGAAATTGGCCCTATGAGAGAGTGATCGAGCCTCCTGGACATGAGTTACTATGATCCTGAGCAATCTCTTATCTTGAATGCTGCCATGGACACTTGTCCTTCTCAGTCTCTTGCTTTAAGAGACTGCTACGGGATTCCTATAGTTTTGTTATTTCAAAGGAAGATTATCACCAAGAAAATTATCAGTGGGATTGTTACGTGTATTCTTAAAAGCTGTTATTCTCTCTGTATATTTAGAGGAGCAGAAATGATACAGCAAAAGGTAATGGCCTTTTTTTTCCCTATTTTATTGTGTATTTGTGGGTTTTTTTTCCTAAAACAAACTCTCGTTTTTATGATATAATTTGAAAAGTATGGATCTCCTAATGCAGCAAGATTCTCCATGCTTTGTTATCCTCTTTTACAGGCATGTCAGAAAACCTGTAGTTCTGTATTCCCATTAGTTTTGGACTGTGCATATCACTGTGGAATATGGTCCTTTGAGTGAAAAAGTCCTAATGTCTCAATATTCAGCATTCTCAATTTTTACTTCACTTAGGTTTTACTTAAGTAAATCATTTGAAGAATAAATGTGACACAGCACCTTTTCCGATGTGTATTCAATTTTGGAAGAGATTTTAGGACATATTTTTTCATTAGGGAAAAAAAATGAATTAAAGTTCAATATGAACTTGCATGGTTCCTGGCAGAGTAGTAAGATCCAAAGCTAAGCTTTACTCACAACTCAAGTCAAATCAGCTTTTCTAACTTTCAGAAAACTTTGGCTAGGTTCCTGTTATGTGCCTCAATTTTGCCAAAGATTTAGATACCGAAATATATTTGAATAAAGATATTTTTTCCATGATAACACAAGCCAAATTTTTTCCATGTATCACAGCTGAACATCACTCAACTTGCCTTTCTCAGCTTCACACTATTTACAGGATAAACAGTTAATATCAGAAGTAACTGTAAACTGTACTGTGTGTATTTAAGCACTGTTTTATTGAATTAACATTTTAAAAGCCTGTAAGCAATTTGAATTCAAAATATTCAATAGAGATTTCAAATTATCCTTTTAGCCTTCTTTTCTCACTCAGAAACCTACGTGCAGGCAAAAGCTAAGGGCCTAACACTAAAAATTGATTTATTTTTTCTGGAGCTTATAGGAAATTTCAGTGGCTTTACAACCTGGTGATAGGAAATGAGAAAACCAAAAGAGTGCTTAGCTGATACTTCAAAATCAGATTGGTATGTAAGTGTATTAAGTCCTGATGCAGCTAACCATGGACTTAACGAAGCTACAAAGGTTTATACCAAGAGAGTCTTTCTTCTTGGATCTTTTTTTTTTTCCCTCTCCCTACCCATGCACGCTTCTTTCCTTTTATACTATCTGACCTAAACTCCCAATCCTCAGAGCCACTGGGGCACAGTTTTGCTATGAGGGTTATTTTCTGCTTTTGATGAGTAACTGCCTCTGTTGATACAGGTACCATGCTGGCACTGCTGGATGATTAAAGCAGAAACTGTCAGGATGGATTTAATTTATTAACAACTTTTTGGTTTTCACATCAACAGCAAAATGGTAACAACAAATGTGATCCCACTTGCAAGTTTGTGACTTGCATTCAACTCCAGGAGTACTGCCACTAGCAGCTAAGTTGCCAAGACACCAGTTTCCAAGTTCTGCATAGTGGCAACCAACGTCAGTGATATGCAACACAAAGCTGCTTGTGAGGCTACACTCATTGTCTCTCTGGGACGTGGCTGGTCTGCTCTTGAGGTGTCTCAGCCTACACCAGGCTCACAGCAGCCTTGTCCTTGGTGTACTCTTGCTTTCACCACTCACACGAATGTATTTCCTGGACTCTTTTAGCTTATTAAGCCCCTGTAAGCAGAAGCCACATTTGTACACCTGCAGCCTGCAAGCAAGATTGTTGTCTCATCTCTGGACTACAGTATGAGTGTCAACACTTACCCATTTTATCTACTCCAGTACTTCCCAGGACAAACAGTTTTGGCTGAAAGTGTGAAGGATATATAGCTTCTAATTAGGATTCTTAGCAGATGAAAATAATGCTCACAGCTCAAGACTTATAAATGTGTTATTTTGTAAGTCAAGTGCATGGACTTGTCCATTTATATTAAAGAAAATTTTTATTATAGTCCTACATACATAGGTCTCATAAACTCTCACTACAGTTTGCTTGAAGTCAACAACACATCAGTATGCATGTCACACCATGAGTATTTATTCCTGCCATCCACATCTGAAGTAACTTAGCTGAGCTGCTTGCTTAACNCAAGACTTATAAATGTGTTATTTTGTAAGTCAAGTGCATGGACTTGTCCATTTATATTAAAGAAAATTTTTATTATAGTCCTACATACATAGGTCCATTAACTCTCACTACAGTTCGCTTGAAGTCAACAACACATCAGTATGCATGTCACACGAGTATTTATTCCTGCCATCCACATCTGAAGTAACTTAGCTGAGCTGCTTGCTTAACCTTTTCCATACAATAATACCTAGGGGAGGTGAATGGACTCAGTCTGTGCCACAACATTTTAATATCATCTCCCAGCTCTTGTTGTTAAGTTTTTTAGGCAGAGTTTCAGTTCAGCCCCAGGCCCAAACAGTACTGTTACGAAGATTTCTGTGAGTGTAGTTCACAATTGCTGTACAGATTGTCAGCACATGGATAAAGGAGGCACTATGCATCTCCTTGGTTAGATGGAAATGGACAACTCCTGTGGGCAGGGACCTCATTATCTCAGCACTAAGTGTGAAAGTGGAGTGAAGATATATTCCTAAGCAAAATGTAAGAAAATAAAAAAGGAATATTAACCATTTGGAAATGCCAACATATTCTCAGGTAGATGCATTTTATCCTTACAGGAGTTGTGAATATGAGCTAAGAGTGTGTCCCATACATTTCATATTCCAAGTGTATTATGATCTTTTGGGCCAGTAACCTGCATCACATAGGTTGCACTTGTGCAACAGGGTCAGGTATATTCATATGATGGGGGTTCAGCCTGTTTTTCACAAGGTTTCTGTTTACTTCCCTTAGGCTGACTGTAATTAGAGATGGAATCAAGGCTGAAAAGAACAGTTACATCTAATATACCCTATATCCGAAGGGC
Source organism: Piaya cayana (assembly GCA_013389865.1). Taxonomy (NCBI): domain Eukaryota; kingdom Metazoa; phylum Chordata; class Aves; order Cuculiformes; family Coccyzidae; genus Piaya; species Piaya cayana. The sequence continues at coordinate 210,786 of WAAB01014823.1, read as the reverse complement.
TTTGCAATCAGCATTTACAGCTGGATCCATCCACCAGCCTCATTTTTTGTTTCATTCTAACTTCACAAAGTAAACTGAGAATTGTTCCACATTAGGAATTTGGCCGGTGCTAAAAGACTGGTGGAGTAGCTATTTGTATGCAGTCCCACTGTGGAGGTGTATCTTTACCCAAGGCCATAGCCTGGGGTGGGCCATATCTAACGTCTTGGGGAAATCTGTCACTAATCTAGGATAATGTTGGGTTTTTTTTAATTATTTATTTCACTGTGTAAGCTTTTTGCCTGAGCTAGTGTTGCCGTTGACCCATTAACCACAATTAAAAGAGAAAAATGTTTGTGGTTGTGAGCCTTTGACTAACTACTTCTGACCTACTACAGCCCTGCAGCAATTTGGGTTATATTAGGAGAACGCTGAAGTGACTGAGACCTCCACTGCTGCTTGACCCAGACAGCATTTTGGTTACAGGTGTGATGTGACTATCAGTTAGGAGAATTTTTACATCTGCATGAAGCAGTCATCTTCTGATATACTCTACAGCAACCAGTGCAGTCAAAACTGTAATTACAAACGCTATCATGACTGAAGCAGCATCTAACAAATATCAACTTGCTGTTGTTGGTAGTTGATCATGAGAGCTCAACTATCCACAAATCTTACAACTCTAATTTCTTTCTACACCAGTACTTTTCCACTGCTAGGAGCAGTTGTCTATACAGTTATAATTGGAAAAACATAGTAGCAGTGTCATAAACCTGTCAGCATAGATATAAAGCAGGAAGGAGATAAAGACTTCAGCTAAAACTGAAAACATAATATTTCAATTTTGCATACTTTGGATCAAACAATTAGTATTACATTGAAAAAGCACTCAAAAGCACAAAGCTAGTGCAAAGGTAGTAAGCATTTTTGTTACATACAAAGGTGCCTTTTTTTTTTACCCTATCAACAGGAGAAACACTCAGGACATGACTGGAAAGGAAAGCAAAGGTCCACTCTACCTAACACTTTCCTGAGTAGTCTAATAGGAATAACATTTAACAAGAATGCAGACAGTACAGCCTGGCTTGAGAAGACAACAAGAGAGGTGAAAATATCAACAAATACCACAGGGGGTAGGTTGCTTCTGTCAGGGCCACCATCTAAACAGTTAGCTGTAACTGTCCTGAAAATGTGCCCAGGAATGTTATCATCAACTTTAACTCTCTTACCACAGTCATTTCTGGCTTAAATTACATATTATGTTGAGTTTTTCAGTTTGCTTTTAGGAGGGCTTGAGTTTTCATTTGTTTTTGGTTTTTAACAGAGAACAGCCCTTCTATAGTGTGTGATAGAGATGGTGAGAAGCAAAGCTCATCCTGAACTTTGGTGTAGAAAAGAAATAATAGTTTTGTTTATTATTATTGTTATTGTTGTTATTATTATTACTATAATTATTATCACAGTGCATGAACTTTTAAGAAGGGGAAATGCTCTGACCTTAAATGCAACCTCAATTTCTCTTTTGCAAGAATATGCATTCCTCAAAGAGAAATAAGTAAATGATGTACTCTAAAGCTACTCCCACGTCTAATGGAAGAAGTCTTGTTTAGATAATTCAACAAGTCACACGGGCTTTCTATTGCAGTCAGCAAGACAGCTCACATGAGATGCTCATGTGCCCCAAGCTTGCAGGATGCTGATCTCATATATTCATTATTTATTTATGTATTGTTATGACATTCTTGCTTCCATCTTTCTTGCACTTTAAACAAAGTCTCCATCCACTTTATGCCTGTGATTTTGCTTAGTGAGCAAAATGGATATTGAGTTTCAGCATGGACTAGAAAGAAGAAAAATCTATCTTTAATCTATTTTCATAGGTCTCAGAGTACAGAAATAATCACTAGTAGAAACACACATATGTCTTACATTACCCCACATTCATCTTTCTAGCACTGATTGTAAATGCTGCTCTGTGGTTATGAAATACATTAATTTATTTGCTAGAAAAGTGTTCTGAGAAACTTCATGGGTCACCAAATAGCTTACAGCTTCTTGTGATTGCTGGGACATATGTTTTTGTGGCAGGCAACACTGACACTACCAAACACAATTGTTTGAAAAACAGTGTAAAATGTACAGGTGCATGAAAGACAAAAAAAAAAAAAAGGAAAACTAATATCTTTTTTCTCTCCTTTCCTTTTCCTTGAATAACAAAACCGACTTTTTTGTTTTTTTTTTTT
>WAAB01014823.1:107387-208344 GCA_013389865.1 Piaya cayana | reverse complement strand
TTTTTGGGGAAGTGAACTCTTAACACTGAACAAGATGCTATCTAATGGAAATACTTACTTATTTCCCCTACCCCAAAATATAAATAAACTAGATATCATCATGCAAAAGGGAAATACCCTTAAAAAAAGACTTCAACCACTTTTGTAAGAACTGGAAACCAATTATTATTTGTCCATGTAGATCCAATATGCTATAAAGCCCAGGTTTTCCCATCTGCTGCTTGTTCAACACCCATGGCCACAGCTGAGGTACAAAGGCTAAGGAGCAGGTTCACCAAAGGCCCCTCCTGGCAGCACACTGGATTGGGCAAACAGGCTCTGAGTATGCACATTGATAAGCCATCAATGGGCTCACACACAGCAGGATAGAACTTTATCTATACAGACCTTTATACGGTTGGACTCTATGATCTGGTGGGTCTCTTCCAACCTGGTTTCTATGATTATATGATCTGGATTAACCTCACATGCTTTATTGTATCAGAAATATTAAGTATTGTGGTTATATGAGTCTGCTTTCCAAACCCAATCACACAAACAAGCAAACTAGAAGAGTTATTTCATAGTCTTTATCTAGCAATTCAGAAACACAGCTGATCTCTTTGAAAAGAACCTGGCTTCACGGTGGAGTTGTAGATACATCATCAGTTTTCCTTACGCTACACATTAATTCCACAAATTATTTATTAGCCTTTATTTGTGGATTACACCAAACCTCTGACCTTCGTACACACTGAAATACATTTATTTCCTCAGAGGTGTTAGAGACAAATGAGTTGTTTTGGAAAAAGTGGGAACGTGGCTTTGCAATCTTTGCAACAGGGACATGGACTTTTTACAATGAAGAAAGCTCACAACACAGACTAGAAGAAGTCTGTCTAGAAAGCTGCCAGAAGGAGAGGGACCTGGGGGTGTTGGTTAACAGTGACTGAACATGAGCCAGCAGTGTGCCCAGGTGGTCAAGAAGGCCAATGGCATCCTGGCTTGTATCAGAAACAGTGTGACCAGCAGGTCCAGGGAGATTATTCTCCCTCTGTACACAGCACTGGTGAGACTGCTCCTTGAATCCTGTGTTCAGTTCTGGGCCCCTCAGCACAAGAAGGATGTTGAAGCNGTTAGGAAAAAAAATTTCACAGAAAGGGTCATTGGGCAGTGGAAGAGGCTGCCCAGGGAGGTGGTTGATTCACCTTCCCTGGAGGTGTTTAAGGGACAGGTGGACGAGGTACTAAGGGGTACAGTTTAGTGTTTGATAGGAATGTTTGGACTTGATGATCCAGTGGGTATCTTCCAACCTTGTTATTCTATGATTCTATGATTCTATGATTTCATCACACCTTTATTAGTTATTTCATCATGCCTTTATTAGTTATTTCATTTCCCCATGAACGTATGATGTGTCACTAGGTGTCACATAAGGTCTGAGATGATGCAGTTATTCGAATAGTTTACAGATATTTTTTCCATTTGTTGAAATAAATTCAAAATTCCCACTGTTTCTTTTTCTTACTTTTTTGGTATCAAGAAAAAATACAAGAGCTCATTTTAAGAGTTTATGGTATCATTCTTAAAAATAGTATTTTTTATCTTTGTTTTTAAAAGCATGAATATATGCAGCCCCAAAATAGTAAAAGACTAAGTTAGCAGTGATATCATAACGTAGCTTTGAAAAGGAGCATAACTGATCTTCCACTGTAGACATTGATATATTAGCTGTTAAATGCTTTTTTTCACTGAGAGCATTTAAACACATACTTGGCTTTATGCATGTGCAGTGTTCCCCCCAGCAGTACACTGAAACAAGTGCTAAATTTAAAGTAAGCACTTCAGTTCTATGGTTTTCAGACAATTGACTGCAATGATTGTTTGGTGGAGCAACCAGATGGTACTACTAGAAAGCTTTTCCATAAATACCACTTCTAATTTCAGAACAAATGCTTCTTGAATTTACACAGCCAGAAATGAAGATGAGGCTTCTGTCCTTTCATTGTTATAACCTATTATTAGTAAAACAAAAGAGGTAAAGTGAGAGCCTGCTACATATATTCTATATATCTATCAAACACATTTGCTGATCTGTTGTTATTCCAGTTGGTAACATCCAAGTGGATTATCATCTACAGCAGTATAATAAAAAGACAAGAATTCTTCAGTTTTGCTTTATTGGAAGGAAAGAAAAATATTTCTTCTAGTATCCATAATTTATAATTGTACATAATTTAATTCATGTTTTACTAATTAAAATACATTAAAAGTATAATATTTAGCTAACATTCTTTCTTCTCAAACTCTGAAAAGTTTTCTTATAGTTAGGTCAACAATACTGGAACCCGAGATGAAAGATAAATCACCTTTAAAAATATTAATCATGAATTATAAGAAAACATGAGACAAAATATCAACGAAGTCACTTAAAAAATATTCACATGATTTTATAGTCTGTTTCCCAACAGCTGCATCTGTTTCTATTTCATATAAATGCAAGCTGGACATCTATAACCTCTGGGTTCTTAACAGATGCTGTCATGAATTTGAACATTTTACGTATGAAAAAGCTAAACAAATTAATTTCAGGCCACCCAATGTTTCCAAAAGGCAGTTGCCTGGCACTGCCAAATATTGTATTACTGCATGCAAAATTATATCCAGACACTCTAGACATATTTTTTTCACATTTTATTGTTTGTGGCTTTAATTATTAATTTAATCTGTTAGGTTTTCCCCGACCGCTGGTGAGTAATGCCATCAAATACAGAGACTGAGTCTAGTTCTGTTGTGTGTTTGTGTGTAGAAGTGTTTGCAAGATGCCTGTAGTTCCTGCAAGCAACTCTGCCATAGTTGTGTTGCTGAACAGTTGAAGCCTACTAGCATCCTGCATGGGCTAGGAAGGAGGAGAAATGAGTTAATAGTGGGTGGCCTAGAAAAAATTATCACTATCCTAAATGATGACATGTCAACAGGGTGAATATCAGCCCCATTGCATATCAGCACAAACTTCAAAAAGTCTCTGTTTGAGCATCGCACTCTGTGCATCATCCATATAGAGCCTGGCATCTGATAGCTTTATATCCTTGTATGACTCACTGGCTTCAAGCTTCTTGTTGTCATTAGCCTAGGGAAAAAGAAAGAGCAACTATCTTTTCTGGACTAGTTAAGATTCCCCCAAGGAGTAGTTACTTTACTTAATAAAATACATCTGCTTTTCAGAAGTGGCCAGTGTTTCAGTCTCCTCTTCCAATTCCTGCTCTAACAAGTAAAGGCTTGGCAGTCTGGAAAATCCAGACTCTTCTTCAAGTACATCACAAGGTAGAACAGTGTCAGAAAAAAAAAACTCAAACCAACAGTACAGGACAATTTGAAGTTTTAAACTTTACACAAACAGGCCTTTAAGTTTTAAGTAGAGAGTTCATTTATCACTAGCAATACTGTAGCAAAAAATTGAGTACCTATAATTGAAATACCTCATTGATATACCACTGATAGAAGCATTTCAGATTTGCTCAGAATTGAAATCAGCCATTTGGTTAAGCAACCATGCATTTAATTTTACCAAGTATTAAAATTATTGAATGGGGCCAATATCCTATAAAGCTATAGCTTTAAATTTCCTGTAGTTTTGGTAACAGATTCTGTGTCTATTGGAGAAAGGCTATGTCCCAGTATAGTACTCAACTCCTGTTGTACTTAAAAATGAAATAGCTTGGCTTTCTTTTTCATACAAGTTCACTACATGCATATTATAAACTTGGGAAACTCCATGCAACACAGTGCAGAAAAATATTAACATTATGAAACAATGAAAAATTTTATATTACATAATGACAATCAACTAAATCACACATATTTTTTGTTACTTTTATAAAGCTTTATAATCAGGGGCTGTTGGTTGGTCAATTGGTTGGTTGCTTGGTTAGCTGGGCTTGGTGGAAAAAAAAACTCCAAACCATTCCAGTGTAAACACTGCCATCACGTTCTGCACTGTTTGGAACCTAAATCTGGGATCCACTGGACTGTGTAAATTAGCTGAATTATAAATGGCAGGTAAAAACCTCCACTATGGAGAAGGACGTCCAGGGTCTTATCTACAGCAGAGTGAATACAGCTGAGCCGCAAAATGTAGCATTCCACACTGCTCTGAAATTTTTAAATGGCTATTTAAGCTAAAAAAAAAAAAAGACCTCTAGTGACAGAATATCCATTTACATGAGACAGCTTCTTCTGGAAACAGTAAAGGTGCTCATCTGTGAAGTACCCAGGATAGGTTTTCATTCAGAACAAGACCAGTTTCCATTTAAGGCATTTCACTCAACTACAGATTCTAAAAATTCAAGTATCACTCTGTAGGTTCTCCTTCACATTCTGCTAAGGGGCCTCACATGCTGACTGTTATAAAGTATGGTTTTACTCATGTAAAGGCATAAAATATTTATGTCCAGAGGGGTACTTCCCTTAAAAATCTTAATATCTCAAAATCTTAGTTAACAACTATATTCCCCAACAAGTGTGGAAACTATTAAAAGAAATTCTCTCTGACATACTTAATGATTTTTTCTCTGTGAAATTTTATGCATCTGAGAACTCAGAAATGATGTAGTACATTGATTGTCCTCTTGTTAGTAGAGGAAGATAGAGGGACAGACACACCAGTTTGCTTTGTTTAGGTGTACAGCTTTTTCCATAATCCCCAGAGAATCTCTAGGTAATGCTGGCATTGCCAGGCAATTGCCTTAGCCTAATGGATACACCTCATGGAGAGCAGCAGGCATTAATGTGGTACCAGATGTGCCCTCACTGCAGGCTATTGCAACTACAAATACTTTCCTAGCTGATTTCCTTTCAGCCACGTTACCCTCACACTTCTGGCTGCACACCAACTCAGCTTCAAGAAAAGAAAACACTCTCTCAACTGTACCATGAGCTGACAGTTAAAGCAGTGCCTTGGTAATCCTCAAAATAAGCAATCCGTCACAACTGTTTGTCCATGCTACCGCCCCAGCTACAGGATTATGTAAAATTGGATACAATCACAAGCGAATATAGAATTTTTGGTTGAATCTAATAGAAACAAGTTTTCTAAACAGTAAAATAGTCTACTAAACTCAAATCTGGGGTTCATTCATATCTCATGGTACTAAGCGGTTTAAATACAACTGCTATCCTTGTGAATGAGAAGTGTTTTTATTAGCTAAAAGTTACAGATGTGATTTAAACATTGATATTCTGTGACTTGCTAGATTGGACTTGGACATAATTATGAAAAATCAATCAAATAAAAACTCAAGTGACTACTGACATAAATAACTGACTCAGAAATGTCCCAGAAACATTGTTTAACTTCAGAATGCCAAATCATAGCACTTAAGAACTAAAGTGTGACTTAATTAAAATTTGGGACCCCAAATATACACAAAACTGCGATGCTGAAAATCCTGCATCCAACTGCCATCTGTACAGGCAGAAATATTTAATTTTTTCAGAACTTTCTAGGTCTTCATGTTCTACTTTCCATTTCTTCTCGTGTCACAAAGAAGTAATAACAATTTCTTAAAAGATAAAGTGTTTAAAGCGGTTTGCTTTTCTACTTATTACAGAAAACTTATTCAACACCCAGACGGCAATGCTATTCAAGGTAGCCATCTAGCTTCTGGGCTAGATTTCTTTGCTGTCTCTATTTCCAGGCGTTCAGATCCCTTCTCCCACAGCTATCTTCAGACCAAAGACAGATTAGAAACAGCTTTTACACTTTTGAGACAAGTACTTAAAAGGGGAAGCACACAATGTAAAAGATGAGTAAGATCCCTTTCACCATCAGCACTACCTCCCCTCTGCTTTAGAAGGAATTCCCAGATTGTGCTTCAACCACAGCCACCAAAACAAGATTCTTTGAGGACCTGGGCTTTAGCATCTCTTCTGCTATGTCTACATAGCACTGGCTGTTAAAAGCAGACATAAGTCTGTATAATTCTCTGGTAACCAAGAGCCTAAATTTCACATCTGTCTTTCCTTAGGTGAAATCTACTGAGTCCAGACCTTGATCCCAGGAACTGGCTTGGTCCAGAAAACCAGAAGAATCAAGTTTTGAATTCATACATCACCACTGCTTGGTCTGTCTTTCTCTGGATCTAGCATCCTCCTGCTTCAATTTCAACAGACAGGTTGCATGCGGAAATTAAACCTCCAGTTGCTGGTCGCCTGAATAGTTCTCCCTCCCCCACTGACTATATTGAGTGGATCTCCAGCGATCAGCCTTGGAAAAGATTCTTAGTGGACAGCCTCATGCTCACCTAGTGAATCATATTGCATGTGACTTAGCCCTGGGTTGTCAAAGTTTTCATGCATATTTCCCATACTAGAATGGCAAATCCTGNAAAAAAAAAAAAAGACCTCTAGTGACAGAATATCCATTTACATGAGACAGCTTCTTCTGGAAACAGTAAAGGTGCTCATCTGTGAAGTACCCAGGATAGGTTTTCATTCAGAACAAGACCAGTTTCCATTTAAGGCATTTCACTCAACTACAGATTCTAAAAATTCAAGTATCACTCTGTAGGTTCTCCTTCACACTCTGCTAAGGGGCCTCACATGCTGACTGTTATAAAGTATGGTTTTACTCATGTAAAGGCATAAAATATTTATGTCCAGAGGGGTACTTCCCTTAAAAATCTTAATATCTCAAAATCTTAGTTAACAACTATATTCCCCAACAAGTGTGGAAACTATTAAAAGAAATTCTCTCTGACATACTTAATGATTTTTCTCTGTGAAATTTTACACATCTGAGAACTCAGAAATGATGCAGTACATTGATTGTCCTCTTGTTAGTAGAGGAAGATAGAGAGACAGACACACCAGTTTGCTTTGTTTAGGTGTATAGCTTTTTCCATCACCCCCAGAGAATCTCTAGGTAATGCTGGCATTGCCAGGCAATTGCCTTAGCCTAATGGATACACCTCATGGAGAGCAGCAGGCATTAATGTGGTACCAGATGTGCCCTCACTGCAGGCTATTGCAACTACAAATACTTTCCTAGCTGATTTCCTTTCAGCCACGTTACCCTCACACTTCTGGCTGCACACCAACTCAGCTTCAAGAAAAGAAAACACTCTCTCAACTGTACCATGAGCTGACAGTTAAAGCAGTGCCTTGGTAATCCTCAAAATAAGCAATCCGTCACAACTGTTTGTCCATGCTACCGCCCCAGCTACAGGATTATGTAAAATTGGATACATTCACAAGTGAATATAGAATTTCTGGTTGAATCTAATAGAAACAAATTTTCTAAACAGTAAAATAGTCTACTAAACTCAAATCTGGGGTTCATTCATATCTCATGGTACTAAGCGGTTTAAATACAACTGCTATCCTTGTGAATGAGAAGTGTTTTTATTAGCTAAAAGTTACAGATGTGATTTAAACATTGATATTCTGTGACTTGCTAGATTGGACTTGGACATAATTATGAAAAATCAATCAAATAAAAACTCAAGTGACTACTGACATAAATAACTGACTCAGAAATGTCCCAGAAACACTGTTTAACTTCAGAATGCCAAATCATAGCACTTAAGAACTAAAGTGTGACTTAATTAAAATTTGGGACCCCAAATATACACAAAACTGTGATGCTGAAAATCCTGCATCTGACTGCCATCTGTACAGGCAGAAATATTTAATTTTTTCAGAACTTGAAGAAAACTTATTCAACACCCAGATGGCAACACTATTCAAGGTAGCCATCTAGCTTCTGGGCTAGATTTCTTTGCTGTCTCTATTTCCAGGCATTCAGATCCCTTCTCCCACAGCTGTCTTCAGACCAAAAACAGATTAGAAACAGCTTTTACACTTTTGAGACAAGTACTTAAAAGTGGAAGCACACAATGTAAAAGATGAGTAAGATCCCTTTCACCATCAGCACTACCTCCCCTCTGCTTTAGAAGGAATTCCCAGATTGTGCTTCAACCACAGCCACCAAAACAAGATTCTTTGAGGACCTGGGCTTTAGCATCTCTTCTGCTATGTCTACATAGCACTGGCTGTTAAAAGCAGACATAAGTCTGTATAATTCTCTGGTAACCAAGAGCCTAAATTTCACATCTGTCTTTCCTTAGGTGAAATCTACTGAGCCCAGACCTTGATCCCAGGAACTGGCTTGGTCCAGAAAACCAAAAGAATCAAGTTTTGAATTCATACATCACCACTGCTTGGTCTGTCTTTCTCTGGATCTAGCATCCTCCTGCTTCAATTTCAACAGACAGGTTGCATGCGGAAATTAAACCTCCAGTTGCTGGTCGTCTGAGTAGTTCTCCCTCCCCCCACTGACTATATTGAGTGGATCTCCAGCGATCAGCCTTGGAAAAGATTCTTAGTGGACAGCCTCATGCTCACCTAGTGAATCATATTGCATGTGACTTAGTCCTGGGTTGTCAAAGTTTTCATGCACGTTATAATATTTCCCATATTAGAATGGCAAATCCTGCCATTATATAGTCTTCTATCCTTTGTGCAGATTACAGGTAACCAGGACAGGAGAATGTTCCCAAGTTCCAGGCCATTGAAATTAAGTATTACAGTACCTTTCCAGGCAGAGTTGAACCTCTCTTGACTGTAATTTTATCTTAGAGCTAATTGATTCCTGAAGATATAAGAGCTTATACAGCAAACTGACTAACCCTTACCACAGTAAGTGGTAATTTCTCTCAAAATAGCTTACAAGACATGCTAACCGCACATAGCAAAACATAGTGCTATTAGTCAATATTCCAAGCATGTTAATTAACCTTTCCACAACATATGAGTGTGTATTACAATGCTCCAAAAATTTATTTTTTAAATAACCAAGCCACAGAATGGAGCCTGCAATCACAAGAGTCTGGGTTATAGGAAAAGTCTGGGTTAAACAACGAAAGTTAAAATGGAAATTCTGAGATAGCTCCCATCCTCAATTCCACATATTTTTATTTTGTTTATGAAGTAACTAATTCAGTGACTGAAAAAATCTTGAAGAGTGAATACCACTGAAGTCCTATATTTCATATTTCTTTTCTCAAAACAGCTGTTAGAAACTAAAAGCTCTAAAAGTCCATAAAAAACCAACAAACATGAAAGTAATTAATAAAGTAGCAGAGGCAGCTTTTATTTTATGTGATAATTTCTCTCTTTGGAAAGAAATACTACCAAACCAGCAAAACTTCTTTGTTAAGAATCCATCTTCCCATCACTAAAGGCAGATGATCAAAGCCTGAGCAGGACCAGCAGCTTGCACAGCAAGCTCTTAGACTCTTCACTGCAGACTGATTTCATGACTAATTTTAGGAGAGACAAATCACAGACTTTTTTACCCTTTTCCAAAGAGAAACATATACTACCATGTTCAAATATTGGTTCTACAAAGTGTGGGATGTACACTGGAGATGTAGTCAAGAAAAAACTTGTGAGATCCAAAAAAAGCGGTTCAAACCACAAGTGAAACCAGAGGTGTGGGTGCCCTATTGAAAAGAAAACCGTTTACTAGAAGGCTTCTAGGTTTCAGAACAAGGTTTCAAAAGGAACAGTCAGAAGCTTCTAGGAATGTGACAGTCTCCATAAGGAAAAATTATAAATACATAAAAATACAGTTAGAGCTGAGAGAAATGGCTCATTTTCTTTCCATCCTCCCCTGTATACACTCTGGGAACAATACCCCCTATTGGAAAAAGAAATATTGTTTTCAATGTCTTTTGCAAGGGGAAGATGTACCATTTATGGTATGCTTTTTATCCACTCGTTCATAACAAGGATCATTGGGCTAATAGATGTGACAGTGAAGTTTTTTTATAACATCAGCGTTATGTAACTTTTTGATTTTCATAGGCAGTTAGCAGCAGTGGAACTGCATTGGACAATGTGAACTCATCTCTCAAAATAATGTTATGTGACAGGTCAAGTGTGTTCTGGTTTGATTTGCAGCAACGACTAGTGCAGAATATCTCACTGCTGTGTAGATATTCCCGAACTGAACTTCTGAAGTCAAAGATACTTCTAAGTTCCAGAAGTGGAGAAGAAACCCCGTGTTTTCTGAGAGTGTCAGCTCCACGTACATAATGAATAGTGTAGTTTAATACAGAATTTAAACTAAATGTGTACCAGGAAGATATTTTTGGGTTTTATTCATTTCTACATCTCAATGGCAGTCAGCATACAGAAAACATGGTACAATGAGTTCAGTACATGGGGGTCATCGTGAAATCAGGCAGCCATGTTTATAATAGCTGAGAAAAGTAATCTCTAGATGTTGTTATTCAGTGTCATGTGCTGTATTTTAGCATCTCCACATGGGTGATCTGTTACTTTGCAACATTAGAATCTGCATCTGATTTCTCACTCTCATCTGACCCCTCAGGGTTTTGGTAAATCCAGCAGTAATTTACAACTCCCATTCTTTTGGTGCTCTGACACATATGCAGTCAAGGATTAAAATCAGGCTTCTAAAGCAGTTGCCACTAGCAGCCATGTGCCCTGCCCTTATGACAGAGACTGCCAGTGTCACCACAGCAAGCCTGAACACCCAGCGAAGCAACTTCTGAACCCCTCGTGCCTGTTTATTAAAGTATATAGATACACTTTGAATTCAATGCTTAACTGAGAGGGGCCGATACGTAAATCATGCAGCAAACTTTGCCAGAGCTCAGGCAACAACTTGGGCAGCACCCGTCTGAGCCATCTGATTTTGTTCTGCTTCTTCATGTGAATGAATGCTTGGACTTCAATGTTTACAAGTTAGTAAATTACAGTCCTTCAAAAAGCAATTGTTCAGAACAACAGGGCTACTTCAGATGCTTTGCAGACTATTATTTTACTGAGTGCTTAACAGACTCTCAGTTTTCATTCTAACAATTTTTTTCTAGCTATTTTTTAAAATTTTCATAGTAACAAATGAGGCAGAAATTAGGGTTTAATGCATATCCTCCTTTCAACCTCAGTAAGAACTGTGTCAAGTCACTGTCTCCACATTGGAAGAAACTCTCCCTTTCAGACACTTGGGTGCAATTATACAGCAACCTCAGAAGTATTAAATAGAAAATCATGTAGACTCTTATTTATGGATTTTTATTGTACAGAGTGAACAATCAAAGTAGTTGTTGATTTCAAATGATAAACTTTTATTCTGAATATACTGTTTTTGCACAAGAATTAACACAACAGTTCTAGGATTATAAACTTTTTATAACATTATTGTACAAATTTTTACAAAAAATTATTTTTCCAGGCTTGTCAAGTTCCACAAAAGTGTCAAGAGAACACAAGAAAAGGGAGAAAGACCTGATTGCCTTCTGAGAGCATTCAAGCCTTTTTTTGCAGAAACGCACACTGAGCATTTCAATAAAAATATCCCAGAAAGCATGATCCAGACATTCCATACAACACAAGAAGAGAAGACAGCTTTGTCAGATCACAATCGCAATTTCATGGCATCTGAACAAGACAGTATCCCTTTAGCCTCAGTGAAATTATTTCTTCAAGATGATGTTTTTCTTTTAAACCATAAACAGGACAGATGCAAGTAGCTGGGAAGAGGGTGAGGCTAACTTTTCAAAACTCTTGAATTGTTTTCAGACACTTTGTTTTAATCTTTTTACAATCTTTGTACAATGAGTATTAACAATATTAACATTGTGGTTTGAAAAAAAAAATAAATCTGGCCTTTGTTAAAGGCTTGGATGTCTGATGAAGCTAGGGCAAAATATTGTAAGCAAGGAGTTATTCAGATTTCACCTTCAGCTGACATTCCAAAAACACCCAAGTACATTGCAGTGCTTTGTACATATCAATATACCTCGTAATAACTAGTACGCTAGCATCTGAATTTTTAGGATCAGTGGGCCTGAGGTTGTGTTTTGAAATTAAGACATACTAAGCATGTTCTCTGAGCTGAAGCGTTAATGTGAACGAAAGATCTTAATGACTTTTCAGTGATAGTGAAAAACTCTCAACCACAGCAAGTAACACTTGGGTTGCAAAGGTCACTTAAAAGGGATACTGCCTATTTGAACCCAGTAAGGCCAGTTTTTAAGTTAGTAAAAGGAATAGTATAGGAAAACTTACAAATGGCAGCAACACTGGATTTTGTCAAGTTAAGCAGTAAAGCCTCAAGCATTAGAAACATGAAAAAGATCATACTAAAATCTTAAAGGTAAATGACCTAAAAATCTTGTCAGTCAAACCTGCTATGTCATGTTAAAAACCTGTTATAAATATGGACCACGGTCAGTATTTTGGCAGTAATGCTGGTTGTTTAAATGAAAAAACAGAAAGAAACCTTTCATGTTAAGTCCTCAGATCCTGTTTTGCACAGTACCATGCTGTATCAGCTTTAATGGTGATTATTTTTCAGACATACAACAGGCTGCATGACTTTTGCGTAAACTGAAACAGTCCCAACAGTTCCCTTAGTGCTATTTAAAGGATCTGAGCAAATATCAACATAGTTTTTTATCTGACTTGGAAAAAAAAAAAAAACTTACAACATATTGTAACTTGAAAAATGTCTCAGTTGAAAGAGTAGGATCAGGTTTCTTCTCTCACAGATGAGAGATGACTGTCATGCGTTATGTAAGAGTAAGGATACTCTTCTGCATGAGAATATGTATTGAGTCACAGATGTTATTCCTAACAGACTGGTATGCACATTTTGAGATACTTAAATGTTCACATTGCATTTTCTATCTGTGTTTTATAATTTGTAGCTATCTAGGTAGTGTCTTTAAAAAATATATTTTGACCATGATTTGGATACAATCAAAATATACACTGCTTTCTGCAAAAATAAGCCAAAATTCTATTTCCTTCTGTTTAAAGTACTGAGTTCTATGGGGACTAAGCCCTACTGGAAGGGCTAGGTCCTGAGCTTTCTATCAGATGGGTATAATGACTGGAAGGCCAAGTGTTTATACAGAGACACGTTTCTTCAGATCATACAGAGGGGCAAAGGAAAGGAACAAAGAATATTTCCCCCTGGATAACCCAAGAAAGCAGAGGCATTTGCATGGCATGGGTTTCTTCCTAGCTTTGTATTTGAGCACTCTAAGGGAAGTGGAATGAGAGCAAAAGCCACAGTTGTTTTCTGTGACAGCATGGCTTTGTGTCATCTTCCTTTCTGCCTACAGACTTTAAATAACTGTTTATTAAATTACTCAAAATCCAGTTTTATCATTCTAAGCAAATCATTCTGAAATGTTGAGTAATGTAACTTTTCCATGAAGGGTTTCTTTCAGGAAGCTATGTGAAAACTACAGGGAGCATAATACACTGACAATCTTCCTAGAAATTAAAAGAAGAAAATGCAAACTAATATGTATTTGAAGCAATCTTAAGATAGAAGCTATAAGTGGAGAAAGTAATATTGGCCTAATCCTACCAACTTGTCCTCTCATAAAATCTCACCTGACCGTGTTAAAGAAAAATAGAGGATTCAATCTCAACATTAGAAAGACTCCAATTTTTAATCAGAAGATAACTGATGATAGGGTGAAGAGAAGTGCAGTAATATGACTGGAAGGACAAGCTCCAAGATTATCTTCACCCATATTATCAAAATCAGCTCACTTTCCCTGAGGAGGACCTGAAGTCATCCAACACAGTTAATAGTACTTTTAACCCCATGACTTTACTAGAGATATTTTTTTAAAAAGCTAAATCTGATCACTGAACAAAAGGTCAGGGTGTTTGTTTTTTTTCACTCACTCTATTCCCAAAATAAGAAAAATACACAGCTGGAACCAAGGTAAATGAGAAAAACAATGAACTAGCCATGGGCAGAGCTACAGTAGACATCTGATCTTTTTAGCCATGCCATGGCTTTGAGTAGCTTCTTCAGTTTTCACAGGATATTAATGCATGCCCAATTAATTCTTTAAGCTTCTGGCCTGATCAAAATTATATTAACTGATTGCCAGAATATGCATACCAATGCTTTGCATTTTCTTATTTTTTTTAAATAGCTAGTGTATTGTGCCATGTTCATAGTTGCATATTGCAGTCGTTAGCAGAATTATACAATACCAGCAGTTACACATTCATTGGTTTAGCTGTCTTGCAATACTGTTTAGTTCTGAAAAGTATTTTTAAAAAAGCGCAAATCATATTTTGTATCAACACTATGCTACACTGTCATATTGTACTTTACTGCACCAGTCTGTATCACCAATGAGGTTGTATAAAAACAACTTCAAAAATTATTATTCACAATCAAGTATCAATGTGCATACATGTAGATTCAAGGCTCCCCATTTGTTTAGATTTTTTCTAATCATCTCAGCAATCAGGACATTTTGCTGTTAAATATGCTATTTTAAATATTAAACAGCAACAGCAGAAGTTTTAATATCATGGATGTTTTTATATGTAGGAAACAAAGGGGGAACCTGATACGAACTTTAGAGGACATACACTTCCAAAAATAAATGTATTAAATCTGTTTTTTTATACACTTAAAATATCTGTACATAAGTTTTCATGTGAGACCACTAATCTGTAAAGAATCAAACTCAACCTTTTTGTTATATAGCTGAATTTATCGTATTTTCTCAGCTTTTTCATTGCACAGTATATTCAGAGCTCTGCTTCATAATATAATTTAATATGATTTGATTGCAACACATTGCAATGTTCAGTTTCTCACACAATAAAAGAATCACTCAATTACCTTTTCAATGGACTATACTCTACCATCAAAGAAAACAAACTGAAAAAAGAATAACATATCATCATGCAAAATACCCTTGGAAACCAACGTTCAAATATCACAAAGACTTTTTTTTATTCACAAGCATTTTTGTTTGAGCCTTTGAAGGATTCAACTAGCTTAATATATAACTGCACTGTAAAAAGGAGGTGAATATTACATTTAAATTAACATTTTTCTGACAGATGACACCAAGCTTAAGATGAGAATATTTTCTCATATTTTTTTTTATTTAAACTCTCAAACACCTTTATGTTTTTAAAAACAGAAGTATCTTTCCTAACTCCCTTCCTTCCTTCCTTTAAACTGACAATTTATCAACTTACCAAAACTCAGCTAACTACATGATTCATTTTGTAAGAATAAACTGCTCATCATAAAACATTTCAATCATGCTGAACTTCTGATGAAAACTAGACAATACTTTCATTTCACTCAACTAGTCTGGACAAAACTGACGTTCAAAGCAGCCGTTCATGGTGCTAGTAATGTATGCTTGGAGGGGGAAGTTTTCTTTTTTCTCTCTCTTTTTTTTTCTTTTTTAAATAACTGTTCATGTAAAAGAATATAAATCTTGAAGATATCTAAAGCTTAAAGAAATGAAAATCATATACATAAGCTATTGTCGGGGAGCCCTTTTACATGAAGTCATCAAGATTACAACAATAAAGAAATGAAAAAAACCATAATCCTAGATTCCCCAATGATGCATGTACAGAATTCTGTTCAGATGGCACACACAATGCAGCTTTCACACATTTTTTAACAACCTGACACTCCAACATGCAGCCGCCATGGGTGCCTTTATGAGTCTCACAATGAGTGATAACCAGACACGAGCACTGTTGTTTTGCTGCTGTCTGAATAGCTGACCCTCTTAAAATGAAAGTGAGGCTATCGTTTTGGCCAGGTCTTGATTAAGTTATGCAGGTTTTGGTTTAGCAAGGTCATAACTGGCAGTGTCTGTTGCCAGATAACAGCCAAAGCAGGACCAACTGAATTCCTACCACAGACCACAGTGATGGACTCAGACCAGAGACACCACCGCAGTCAGCCGAATCTTCCTGTTAATAAGAAAAGAAGAAATCTTTTAAAACCAATTACAACTAAGTTTCCTGAGAAGTAATCTGCATTTTAAACTTCAACATTTTTAACTATCCTTGAGGCATCCATTTTACCCTTTATTTTGTGTAAAATCAAAGCAGTATAACTCCTGGAAATCTGTCTAATTTTTGGTACAAAGAGTAGCATTACTACATTAACTAGAAGGATGGGAAGATTAAAAACTTACAATGCTTGTTATATACTACATGGGATACACACACAATCACACCAGAAATGCTATGGGATATACGTGGGGGCCCCAGTAAACCACGCCTATAGTCCTTAAAATTATATCAATTTCGGAACTTTCAGTAACATTTTATTACAAGGAAAAATGACAGAACAGGTAACTTTTCAAGATAAGAAAACAAATACTAGAATATGTTCATGTCTATTTCATCTGTATGATCGCCCCTTAAAATCAACATGCTCTGCAGGTGAAGAAATTATCAAAGAGAATGAAAATTCTGTCTCTGATGCTATATTAAAGTATAAGAATTGAATTTTCTGTTGGATTTTTGTGTGTTTGATGCAGTATGTAGAAAAGACCCTCCAGCTTAGGGACTCACTCTGAGCTGCACCATTCTGTCATACATTAGTGGACCTAACTATACGTTATGCCACAGAGCAATCACACCTCTTTTCCACATTCGTCTTTATCATTAATTGCTGTTACTTGGTCCCACTTTGCCTATAACTCGTAAAATCTTTCACACCATGGACTTATTTATTAGTCTGGCTACAATACATTTGATACCTGTGCTGGAACTTATAACATCTTTACACCTTTATGTTTCTTGGGACTGATACAATCTGTTTAGCTGCTTAAAATACCAGGATAATGTTACAGCCATCTCCTGCCCTGCTCTGTTCACTGTGTTTGAGATCCACGAGTAGCTCTGAAGGCTGAAAATATTTGGTTTTCCTGTTTTGACTGTATTCTGCACCCATAGTATAAAAAGACACTTCACAACTTCTAAGATATACCAGGCCTCCAAGAAGAAGGCAACAATGCAGGTGGGAAGGGACTTAGGTAGAACAGGAACCGGGGAAACACCTTGAACTGGAGGAGTATGTGGAGGGAAGGACAGACTGCACCTTAACTGCAACAAAGACCAGCTGCTGGCACAGAAATTAAACATTTTTTAGAACGGAAAGTTGAGGAAAGCCAACAAGCAAGAAACAGGTCATGTTTCAGATTGAGGCGGCACTGAAACAGACATAACTCACATTCAATGTGCCTCAGAAAAGGCAGGGGGAGGGAGATAAAAGCGTCAATCAGGATAAATAATTAAAGAAAGGTCATTAGAACACCATTAATATATTGGCACATCCTTAAGCAAAATTTTACATCAATATTAGGGATATAAAATTAAGTTAAAATAAGTAAAATATAATTAAGTTAAAAATTAAGTTTTTATTATATAAGTCATCAATGAACCACGTCAAAATAATGTATGTACGAGAAACACAGTGGAAGGAAAATAACCAGTAGGACAGAGGTTTGTCAGGCAACCAATTTCATAAGAAAGTCCTAATAGGACATGCAGCAGAAAGGTAGTAAGTAAAGGGTAAAACAATGTTTCATAACATGAAAGTATGACAGGAAAATAAAAATGTGATGGAATCACTGTGGGTAAGAAACCTTAGAGCCTAATAATAAAATTTAATACTAGGATAGCACTGCTGATCACCTGATCAAAGTGACAATATCAGTCAAAAATGTCACATGAGATTAGAGGTACCACATATAGACTGGACCAATGCTTCATCAAAAAGAGATGTAGAGATCACATTTTTGGTTATGATAAATGATTGTCTCTTGGAACAAAGTCTTTCAATCTTCAGTAGTGATTGGGGCCTACTTCAAAATTATTAGTGAGAGCTGTTCTGTAAAGCTCTAGTATCGCTTAGTAGTTCCATAAAGTACAATGCAACAGGACTTAATTTCATCATGTGAGAGACCAGGCCAAACAAACCCAAAATAAAAAAAAAAAACAATTTCAAGAAAGATAACTATGTGAAAATTACCCAAAAATATTTTAACCTCCCCCCACCCTAAAACAAGAAAACATAAAAACCCACTTAAACAAATAAAAATAGAATGCAGGGAAAAAACTAGAAGCAGCAACTAAAAAAGGAAGTCCCTCACTAGAATCATAGAGTCATAGAATGGTTTGAGTTGGAAGGGACCTTAAAGATCTCTAATTTCAGTCCCTTGCAGGAACACCTCCCACTAGATCAGACTGTTGAAAGCCCCATCCAACCTCACCTTGAAGGCTTCCAGGGATGAGACAACCTTCCTGGGCAACCCTCTCCAATTTAGAGCCATTGCCCCTCATCCAATCACTACATGCCTTTGTAAGAAGTCCCTCCCCAGCTTTCTTGTATGCCCCCTTAAGTTACTGGAAGGCCATTATAAAGTCTTCCTGAAGCCTTCTCTTTTCAAGGCTGAACAACCCCAACTCTCTCAGCTTGTCGTCAAAGCAGAGATAATCTAGCTATTTCCTGGACCCGTTCAAGCAGTTCCATATTCTTCTTACACTGTGGATTCCAAAACTAGACACAATACTCCAGGTAGGGTGTCACAAGAGTTGAGTAAAGGGGCAGGATCCCCTCCCTCAATCTGCTGGCCACACTTTTGGTGATGCCCAGGATACAGATGGCCTTCTGGGCTGTGAGAGCACATTGCTGGGTCATGTTGAGCTTGTCATCAACCAGCACCCCCAAGTCCTTCTCCAGAGGGCTGCTCTCAATCACATCATCCCCCATACTGTGTTGAAATCGAGGATTTCCCTGACCCAGATGTGGGCCCTTGCACTTGGCCTTGTTGAACTTCATGAGATTCACATAGGGCCATTTCTCCAGCTTGTCCAGGTCACCCTGGATGACATCCTATCCTTCTAGTGTGACAACTGCACCACTTAGCTTGGTATAATCTGCAGACTTGCTGAGGGTGCACCTAATCTCACTGCCTATATCATTGATGAAGATATTAAACAGCACATGTCCCATTACGGATCCTTGAGGGGCATCACTTGTCACAGAGCTACATCTGGACATTGAACTATTAACCTCTACTCTCTGAATACAACCATCCAACCAATTTCTTAGCCATGGAACAATCCACCCTTCAAATATGTATGCCTCCAATTTAGAGAAAAGGATGTTGTGGGGATCTGTTTCAAAGGCTTTACAGAAGTCCAGAGAGATCACACCCCTTGGTTTTCCCGTGTCCACTGCTGTGGTTTCCGCATCATAGAAAGACACTAGGTTGGTCATACAGTACTTGCTCTTGGTGAAGCCATGCTGGCTGCCACTAACCACCTCCCTGTCCTCCATGTGCTTTAGCATAGTCCTAGTAGGATCTGTTTTCTAGGTTCCAGAAAAATGTTTAGAAATATTGCATTATATATCCAGGTAAAAAGAATGCCAGTCAGAACAATCAAAAACTATCTTCCTCAATCTCCTCCCAGAAAAACTCAGCCCCAACCCAAATCACAAAACACAAAGAAAATGCAAACCAAAAAATATAAAAAACCACAACAACAACAACAAAAAAACAACAAAGAAATGCTCTGTGTTAATCAGCAGGGAAATTAGTCATACTGTCATAGGGTAAAGGTCAGTATGTAAGAAATGAAGTTTATCCAAATGGGCAAAAACAGGAAAGCACATAATAAATGTCAGATTAGATATAAACAGGAAATTAGAAGAATGATAACAATAAAGAATTTTTTATGAGCTTTCTGCAATATATGTGAAAGTGATAGCAGAAATTTTATAACAAATTAAAAATATGAAGTCAAATACAGAGTTAGGGTAACTGCTTGATGACAGAGGTGTAAAGAGGGAAGCTGGGGATTACAGGGCATAGGAAAGTGTGTTCTTTGTGTCAGTTTTAAGGGATAAANAAAAAAAAAAAAGAGAAAAAAAAAGAGGGAAAAATTTTTTTAAAAAGGAAAAAAAAATAATTCTGTCCCAAGGCAAACAACTCGTATTAGCTACCACTCTTCATCAATGGTAGTTATTTCCAGACATGCCTCTGCTACCTGCTAGTTTTATAATTTAGTTCTATAATGTTGACTCAGGCGTTTTTGGTTTTTTTAAGGTAACTACACTCTACAAGTTCAAACGTCCTAAGTTTTATGGTCAACAAGTAAGTCATAAGAGAATTCTACTGCACCAGATCTGAAAATGCACTGAACTCTTTGGTTTATTTAACATGCCTCAGTCATTTGCATCTGTATTGTGTCTTGTCATGTATTTTTATTTATTTCTATTCAAAGCACCTAAAATAACCCTTTCACTTCTTCCTCAGAGTAAGTGCCATCAGAAATAAAAAAATCAATAAAAGTTTCTTCTCTTGTGAATTCAATTAACAACACTCAGT
Organism: Piaya cayana; assembly: GCA_013389865.1. Classification (NCBI taxonomy): domain Eukaryota; kingdom Metazoa; phylum Chordata; class Aves; order Cuculiformes; family Coccyzidae; genus Piaya; species Piaya cayana. The sequence goes on along the minus strand of WAAB01014823.1, from coordinate 188,131 downwards.
GTTAGCTCTTGGTATTTAACATTCTTGTCGCTGAAATTATTTGAGTCATCTTTGAAGAAATAGTGTAGAGTAATGCATAAGGCTTAACATTTTCTACAGAGGGAAGATGTTGGGAGAGAAAGTAAGAAGTAAACTGAATGTCTTAAATAAATTGTGCATAATTGGATGGGGAAAATATCATTACAGTGAAAATGACATCCAGTACAGATATAGAGTTGATGGACCTCCACATATAGGATTACACAGCTTTCATGTCGCTTCTGCTTTAGACCAAATAATGGTTAAATTATGTTTATGAGTTAATCAAACCACTATATGTACCTGAAAAAACCCACTATTTTTTATTTGTTTGACTTTTGAGATTTGTTTGTTTGTTTTAAAACTGCAACATAATTAATGGGCAGTTATACTGCTTTTACATTTGGCAGTTGTACTGTGTAATATTTTTATTGGATTGAAAAGAAATATTCTAATATCTTTTGTCTCTCCATGAGTCTACACAGAAAAGGTTTTTTAAGGATTCACAACTTCATAATAGTGGGGAAAGTCTTGGAAGCCTCACACAAGAGAGTCATCTTCTTATTTGAATGACAGAATTAAATCATAACAGCCAAAAGCATACAAGGTTTTACACATGTATTTCAAGGTTAGTGAGATTTTAACTTCGTAATGATCACACTGAATTTCTGACATTTGTAGACCAATTTACAGTGGTAAACCAGTAGTTTGCCAAAAGCATTTTCTAAATAGACTCTCTGGCATCAGCTCTTTCTTTTTGTTCTAAGTCCAGGCAAAAACAGTGGTGGCAAAGAAGGTACAGTAAATCCTATCTAAATTACCTTTTCCTCCCCAGCATTGCAAATTGTAATTTTCTTGTGTGCTTTAGCTGTTGTGAAAATTACAAGATTTTTTTTTTTAAAAAAAGGAGAAAGTCTGATTACATGCTGATTTACATAAATTCAAAACATCAACAGTTTTATGGAAATGAGTGGGTATCATAATTAGTTTGGAAGCAGATTGAGCAAAACGTCAGTTTTGAATGGTCTTCAAAATGTCATTTTGCAAACACTTTCCCTATTCCTGAGCTATAGGAAAACTTCTCAACTGATTCCTCTAGATGTTATTTATGAGTTTATTTATAAACTTTCTTATAATAAATTACATAGCATCATTTAGCTTATATTTACCTAATCTTATCTTTACCTCTGACACTGAATTATTTTTAAGCAGTTTCTAGCCTATTACATTAGTAAGTACTACATTAGTCACATAGAAAACCTGAATAATCAAAAGATCAGCTGGGGATGTGCTCTCTTTGTTGTCTTCAAAATAATATTCTGTACACTAAGATTTTTTGGAGAGAAAAAAAATGGAAAAGTCCTCTTTGGCCAGTTTCATCGCATTAGAACTGTAATCAGAAATTTCTTGCACTAATATCACGTCAAATTTCCTTGCACGCCTGAGGCAGAGAAGCATCAGGTACAAATGTCACCTCCTTCATATCATGCCTTACTATAATAACTCTAGAGAGGGTTATTTTGCAGCATCATACACTGTGAAAATCATTCAGCACTTGTAGAATTGAAATGAATGGTTTTCTAAAACTGCTTATTCACTGTTAAGTATCAAACCCACATAATCATTGCTAAATATAAACATGTCCTTGAAGGTAGTGCTAGTCCAAAATTTTAAAGACAGACATGAAGAAATAAATACATATCTATATATATACACATTTACACACACGTCTAAGTTTATAAACATACTTGTTAGTCCTTTAGAAGCACACTATAACTATTAAATGTACTAAAAAATTGTCCTGAAACCTTAATCTTTATGAGAACTGACTGTGCTACACTAACTGTAAAAAGTATAAAACAATAACTGCCAAAGAGCTTCTGATCTGGCCTTCAATATTAACTGTTTACCTCAAAGTTATACCTTTTAAAAGCCCATGTTTTAAATGCTTCATATTACATGGAGAACATCCTTGCTTTTACTTGGGTGATTTCAAGATCCAATCCATGTTCTTTTATAAATTCTGTGCTATATTTCACTGTCTTGACTACCACACAAAACTGTAAAAGCTGTACAGCTAATCATTCATAAATCAGGGGTACAGCCAATCCCATCAAGATGAACAGTTGTATGGGCTGCTAATTACCTCCAAAGCTCCCACTGACATTCCTGCAATAGATATTTCTAGAAGAGGTAGAAGACTTGTACAGTTCTTCTCTATATTCTCAACCACAGCAAAAAAACCAGTGTGCAGATAAAAGCAAGGTATTGAGGGTCTGTTAAAAGAATATTATACTATACTTGGTTATTAAAAAGAAGAAAAAAAATCTGCCATAATTGAAACAGATCAGCTGGCTTGTATGTGACTTGGCTTCTGTTTTACTTTTGATAAAACTACACAGATTAATGTCCAGTGAGAATCCATTTCCAAAATCACAAAGTTATTAACAACAGCATAGATGAACAAAATTACCTTCATAAATTTCTGCTGCCAGAAGTCTATCAGCTAAATTACATTTTGGTGTTTCCCAATATTTCCCTTTGGCTTCTTGATCAGAAAGATCTTTTTTGATATAAAGAATTCAGCTCAAGGTGAGTCTCTGCTGTTTTACGTACATTAGACAGTAGCTTTTTAATTAAAATAAGGTTACTTGCAGAGCAAATTGCATGCATAAGAACATGAGATGTCATTCTTCTAGACTTTATTGTGACACTGGTTTGGGGGAAGGGACTTTCAGCCTTCCTTACGACCTTCAGCCATGTACAAGTTCCTAGATTTTCCTAGAAATTAGATTATTTAAAGACAGTATAGAAGACTTCTCAATTACTCAAATACAGCTGATAAACAGAACCTTAAGATTTTTTTTCACTGATGTTTGAGTGATATTAATTGAATCTTCCACATATATAAAGAAAAAATAAACTATTGAGAAAATGAGTGTTCTAAATGTTTAGAATTTTTAATATTTTAGTACATTAAGTCTGAAAAAATAACTGCAAAGTTCCAATTCTGCCTTTCGATTGGATTTTCTTTGATAGGTATGTTAGTATCTCCCTCTACTGGTTTTCTGAGTAATAATATTGATCAGAAATTCCTCCAGTGTACAACATCATGGTTTAGATCAGCAGTTCGCTTGTGTACATGTCCCTGGCACAGCAGTGCACACTCTGACATCATTAAATGACACAGTCTAAAATACCGGGGCTTTTGTTATGAATCCCAGAGTCTACACTAAGTCAACATGCAGGACTTCTTGGATCCATGTATTTAATTAGAAGAAAAGAACAACCTTTTGTTGTATTAAGGCGATTACTATGTTTAGGTTGCAAAAAATTAAAAAGTGAAAATTTTATTTTACTGAATCCACAGTTTAACCATATTGATGCACACTTTGCCTTCCTTCATTAACATCTGAATTAATATTATTGCAGTGAAAACTCCTTAATCTTATCAACAGCAACACTCCCATTAATCTTACACAGAGCACTCATCTTTTTGCTATTCCTAAGGACAACTTTATTTTCACAGGTATTATAAGGACTTTGCATCTTTGCCTCTATTCAGAAAACTTTCTTCTGTTTTATTTTAAGAAGGGGAAAAATGGTTCAAAAGGAATGACATTGACTCAGTTGATACATGTGCAATTTCAAAAAGCCAACCATATAAACCCAACAGGTTCCCATGTCTTTGTATTTGCTATGGGAGAGGCCCTTGTGTTCTGTAATTGTGATTTACAAAGTTCCAGACAGGTTTTTTTTAATATTTAATTTCTTTTTATATTGCAGTAGTAATTTCCTCCAGATTGTTGCTTTTGGGACTCACTTCATTCTCTTTCCTGTTGTACGCTTAGTAAGTAAAAAAGTCTGCTAATTCTTTAAGCCAAGAACAAAACAAAAAATTAGAGAAAGTAACTGACCATCCACACCACATGAAAACTTGCAGAAAAATGAAGATAGGAGCGGACGTCATGGCAGAGGCACGACTCGTTGTGCATATAGGCTGATCCTATTAATAACGGGCAAAGTAGCAAGAAGAGGAAAGGAAAGAAAACACAGAAAAAAAGACATACAAGATGAGATATCATGCAGATTGCTGGCAGTTAGCAGAGTTAATGTGAAAGCATCCACCCAAGAGCAAGAGATTCACAGCAAATTTTGCAAATAAACTTAACTAAAACAATCCACTGTTACAAAACACATGACTTACACACTGATTAGCACATCAAGCTAGTGAGCAACGGTCGTACTTTCACACAGGATCTTATCAGGAAGATATTTACAGGAAATATTTACAATTGCCAAACATGATTTTTTTTTAACTGTTTAACTTTTATTGCCCAGTAAGAAGATTTTTTTTTTTAAATAAAATTTGATTACCTGAAAAATGCATTGACTATCAGCTGACTGGAATTTTTAAACACTACTGATATTTCAGTAATTGTGCCTCATTAAAGAAACATAGAGAACATACTGGGAGACAAGCTGGTATACAGCAGTCGCAACCAACTAACTGTACTAGTTTTGGAAGATTTTTCCTTTTTTCTTTTTTCATTTCGTTTCATTGGCAAGCACTTTCCCACTCAGTACTTTATGTCTTTATTCTGAACAATTTCAATTCAACATATTGTCTTTCATACAGTATTTTGAAAGGTAAGAAAGAGAGTATATTCAAAATAATTTGTAGATGTGGCACATTTATAGGTTTTCTACTTTAAAACTGTGATATACACAATACAGGGAGTAGCAGACAGCACAATTTTGCTATTTCAGTAGTATAGTGCACTTTTATACCTTTTAAGAATGTGACCTAATGTCAGTACACATTTGCAGAATTTCCAAGAGGAACAACATCCTAAACCAGATATAATTAAAAAAAAAACCCAACAATTTAACAGCAATTTAAATAATACTTTGATGTATTAAATTAAAATTCTACATCTAAGTCAGGATTATCATATATTTGTATTTTAAATAGAACAACTGAATTTCACAGCACCATACAGGGACCACCATTTTTATGCTCTCTGATGAGGGTTTTTTTAGTGGGAATCATGTGTGAAAGTAGTATGGTTATAGGAAAGGCAGATAAGAAAGCAGCCATTCATTTTATGTTAATCATGGGATACTTGAAATAGAGTGGCTATGGTCTAGAGTGAACAGTATGTTTAGAGATAGAAAGGTTGGCAGGCACCAAGGGACATTAAAACATAATTTTCACTGCTCTTCTGCAACAACTCTACAATTGTTCTTAAAGAGAGTGCTAAAGTCTAAAAAGTTCAATTTTACCTGTTTGGCTTCATCAAAACAGACATCGGGACCCTTTCGATATCTAGGTTGCTTCACCATTTCACAAGGATTTGGCCCTTCATCTGTTTCTCTGGTTAAGGATCATGATTGGTTTTAGTGCATTAAACATTAGCAGGATTAACATTCTCTTTTTACACTTGTAGAAGATAAGTTTTATACTAATTCAGACAGTGCATCAATAGTCACAGTTACGTGTTTAAATTAAAGAACCACCAACCCAACCAAACCTTCCAGATAAACTGAAATCAAATACCTCCTTTATTTCTTTTTACACCACTTTAATAACAAAAATAAATATCCCAGAACAACTTTTAGAACCAGTACTTCCAGCACCATACCTGAAATAAAAATTAAAGCTGAGGTTTTGTAATATTTTCTGTATTGTTTTTATTACCGTTGCATGAATAGTACAGAAATTATTTGGTAAAATACTAAGCTTCCAGTGGTGCTGATTCTTCATAGAATATGTTACTCTTGAGTTATTCTGCTAAAATGAAGATACACAGTAAAAGCAAGGAAGTCTGCTTGGAAAAGTAATGCAATATATAGGCTAAGAATTGCAGTAAAGGCCTGTAAGAACTGCTGGTTTTATTAAGGTACGCCTTTTTCACCCCAAATACTATAGAGAAGATCAACACTCTGTAGCATTTCAGTGATGATGGGAAACAGAGAAAATGCTGGTTAAACTAACAGTAGAGCAGCAGGATAGAAGGGGGAGCAGTGACATGCAATTAATTAGCTAACTGTAAATGACAGGTAATGCTTTAGTGTATGTCCCTAAAATATGTGGTTGCTGATATTTAGGTGTAAATACTGTATTTCACATTTGCCACCGGCAAACACGAGGCACAAGTCATTGCAGCATACTTGAAATGCACACATACAGTAAACTGCAAAACCACCTTCCGCTGAAACCTGATATTACCACTGAGTATGTTATTCTGCTACATTCAAGTTAAGCCAGTGTTTAAAAAACACTAAGCATCAAAACTTTACTTATCTTAGTAGCTCAAATTTACACTTGAAGCAATCCTATCCATGCACTACTGTGGAGTACTACAGCAGCTTCGTGGCACTAACTAGAGATGCACAGTGACAGTGAAGGCAAGACGATGGGGAATTTAGTTCTACAGGTCTACATCTGTCTTCACTCAGATGTTATCAAACTTCCCTTTTCCTCTGCCATGGCCCAGTTTTCAGTTGGGAAGTTGAAATGTAGAAATATTCTAAAAGACCACATGCACAAGCAAAGCTGTACGATCCAGAAAGAAGCAGTGTCTAATAACAACCATCTGAACAGCATCCAAAGGTCATTCTGCTTGCTTGTGTGATGTTATGCTACATCTACATTTCACATTGTTCCTAGTTATGGAGAAGAGAGAATAAAAATAAAATAGTTAATTTAGCCAATATTAAGTCCTCCCAGGTGCTCTGACTGCCATTTGAGGTTGTTTAACTGCTTTCTAGAAGGTTTGGGCCTCACAGGGAAATGCAAGTCATGTACCCAATTATCATCAAATGTGCCTTATATTTTGTAGCAAGTACTGTCTATAAATTCAGTCTGTGGCAACAATTAATCAAACTTCATAGCCTGTAGCCAATTAGAATAATAGGTTATGTTTACATACTCCTGTCATGATATAGATGTTGCTTCCACCCTGATGCAACTTCCTTTCTTCCTTTTCAACCCAAATGTAGATGCAATTACAGTTTTGTTAATGTGGCAATGAATGTATTGTTTGTGCCAAAGAAGTACAGTCATCTCTACCAACATCTGCTTTTCCTTCAGGAAAGGTAGAGACTGTCTCATCTGACTTCCTGACATGGACAAAAGTATTACTAATTGTTTTCCATATTCTGTTGTAATACTCCAAATTATGATTTTGATTTATCTCTGGCATGCAATAGTCAAGCACACATAGCAGAGAAGAGTCTAGGTTAATTTCTCCTGGCTCCTGGTCTAGAATGTGCATCTGTTGGTTTTATTGTATTCATCACCTACATGTATCTACTAGTGTAAACAGTCTAGGAGGATCAAGAGTGGCATGAAGGTGGTTGTAAATTTAAACAATCTTTCACATGTTTTTCATTTTGATGTATGTGTTCCAAGGATTCTGCTTAGTGTGTATGCAACCCATGCCTTCAGCCAGCTGTAAAATATTCTATGACAGCAAGTGGATAAATTCTAGCCTTTGATGGTTGAAGTTTCCATAAAATTTAAACAGTTCTCATTGGCACTGAGCACACACTAAAGTACCTCCACCCCTTAGACAAAGCATCCTAACTTTTCATAACCAAACACCACCTATCTTGTCATTACCCTTTTTTTTTTTTAATCACTCTAGAGAGACTTCTTGCCTTTTCTAAAGGCTGACCAAACCCAAGACTATCAGGTTTCTCTTGCACATCCTGTGCTCCATATGCCAACCACCCTAGTGATCCTTCATTGGACATCCTCCAGTATTTCATAGAATGAATCATAGAACAGTTTGGGTTGGAAGGGACCTTAAAGCCCATCCAGTTCCAAACCCTCTGTCATGTACAGTGTCACCTTCCACTGGAGAGGGCCTTTCAAGGCTCCATCCAATCAGGCCTTGAACACTTCCAGAGATAGGGCATCCACAACTTAACTTCCCTGGGCAGCCTTTTCCAGTGTTTCACCACCTTCATCATGAAGAATTTCTTCCTGATGTCTAGTCTAAATCTTCCCCCTCCAATTTATAGCCATGCCCCCTTGTCCTACCACTTCATGCCTTTGTATAAAGTCTCTCCCCAGCTTTCTTGTCCAGGCTGAACAGCCCAACTCTCTCAGACTGTTCTCAGAACAGAGGTGCTCTGGCCCTCTGATCATCCTTGTAGTCATCTTCTAGACTTGTTCCAACAGTTCCATATCCTTGTTGTGTTGAAGATTCCAGAACTGGACACAATGCTCCTGGTGGGGTCTCCCAAGGGAGGAGTAGAGGGCCAGAATCACCTCACTTGACCTACTGTCCATGCTTCTTTTGATGCAGCACAGGATACGGCTGGCCTTCTGTGCTGCAAGCATCCACTGCCAGCCATGTTAAGCTTCTCATCAATGAGCATCCCCAAGTCCTTCTCCAGAGGGCTGCTCTCAATCACATCATCCCCCATGCTGTATTGAAATCAAGGATTTCCCCAACCCATGTGTGGGCTTTTGTACTTGGCCTTGTTGAACTTCATGAGGTTCACATAGGGTCATTTCTCCAGCTTGCCCAGGTCACTCTGGATGACATCCTATCCTTCTAGTGTGACAACTGCAACACTCAGCTTGGTATCATCTGCAGACTTGCTAAAGGTGCATTTTAATCTCATCTGTATCATTGATGAAGATAATAGAAAGCATGGGCCCCAGTACAGATCTTTGAGGGACACCACTTGTCACAGAGCTTCATCTGGACATCGAGCCATTGACCACTACTCTGTGAACATGACTATCCAACCACCTCCTTACCCACTGAACAGTCCACCCATCAAATCCATATGTATCCAATTTAGAGAGAAGGATATTGTGGCGAACTGTGTCAAAGGCTTTGCAGAAGTCCAGATAGGTTATATCCATTGCTTTTCCCATGTCCACTGGTGTAGTTAGCCCATCACAGAAAGTCACTAGATTGGTCCATGATCTACCCAGGCACAGAAGTGAGCCTGACAGGTTGTTAATTCCCAGGGTCATCTTTTCCACCCTTTTTAAAAATGAGCACAATGTTGGTCTTCTTGCAGTTACCAGGGACTTTTCAGATATCATAGAGTGTGCCTTGGTCACCTCATCAGCCAATTCCCTCAGGACCCTTTGATGCATCTTGTCAGCTCCCGTAGGCTTAAGTACGTTCAGGTTCTTCAAGTGGTAAAGGACCTGATCCTCCCCTACAGTGGGAAGGAGTATAGCTCCCTGCTCCCCTTCCTGCTGTCCCTTGGCCCAGGAGGGAACAGGAGAGTGGTTGCTGGTGAAGACTGAGGAAAAATTTTACCTCAATCTTCTCCTCATCTGTGGAATATAAGGTCACCATTTTCATTCATCAGTTAGGGGATGCTTTCTTTAATCTTCCTTTTCCGGTTGACACACCTGTAGAAGCCCTTTTGTTAGTCTTCACTTCCCACCAGGCAGTGTCCCTACACAATTCCCAGGCTACCTGTCCCTGCTTGCACTGCCTGTATAGTTCCCTCTTGGTCTTCAGTTTGACCAGCAGGTCTTGACTCAGCCACACTGGTCTCTTCCCTTCCCTGTCTGATCCCCTGCATCTGGGGAATGAGGGCTCTTGCACTTTATGGAAAGATTCCTTAAATATTTGCCAGCTCTGTTCTACTGATTCTGTTTCAGTGTGGTACTGTGGAACCCCGACCTCTACACAGCACTCCAGATGTGACATCACCAATTCTCCCAACCTAGCTCTTGCTAACATAGCCCAGGACATGACTGGCTCTTCATTGCAAGGTACAGTGCAAACTGATGTTCAACCTCTCCATCATGATCCTCAAGGCCTTTTATGCAAAACTGTTTCTAATCATTCAGCCCCCAGCCTATCCGGCTACATGTCATTACTCTGTCCTAGATCCAAGACTTTGCATCTGCCTTTTGGGAGCTTCATTAAGTTTCTGTAAGCCCATTTCAGTTCAGGTCCTCACAAATAACAGCTTTACTCTCTGTCTCGATGACCGATGCTTCAGATGATGTGTGATATCATCCACAAACATCTGCTGCTTCAAGTAATGCTAGGCCTGCATGCTACTAATATGTATATAAACAGGCTGTGTTTTTTGAAATATATTCCAGTATATCATAGCCAAAAATCAATCCACACCACTAAATAAAGTGATTTTAAAGGATACCCGGCTTCTCTGCTTGCATCAGTGGCTTTGGGTCACAGGAGCGGCAAAGCAGTTGGCTGTCACTAATAATGAATACTAGATTGGTGTTTGAAATCTTCTCTGCATAATAAAGCCTGGAATAAAAGCCAACAAAAACCTATGTTTAAATGAAGCAAGGAAATCCATATTTGAGAAAGACAAACAGTAATGCAATAGAAGGTAATCGAACTTCACATATTCAGTCTGCATGTCACTGTTTATCTTTTCCATTAATGAACAGCAAGAAACATTCATAGTAAATTTTGTAATCTTTTTGACATTTTCACAGCTCCCCTTTTCATCTCAACTTATTAGTGGAAAAAGAAGGAAAATAGCATAGAATGACTTTACTTGAGTTAACAGCGAGATCTGTACTGCTGCAGCAGTAGTTTTACTGAGAAATAAAATCAGTTTAGAACCAACTATTTCCCCTGAAACACTGAGAAAACCCCAACCATAAAACCAAAGAGTTAAAAATACCCCAACATGTAAACCTCTCAATAATAAGGGAAAGAAAGAGATTTAGGTTATGTATAGTGTGCACTGGATGTGTAATTACGTTTTTATGTACATATTATTTCACAAAAGGCCTTTAGGTTAGTAGAATTATTTACAATTTATAAATAATTGAACAGGCAGAATTATAAGTTTAAGCTATAGGTACTACATTTCATGCCTTAGATACTAAAGGTAAAATATTTTCTGGATAATATTCATGTAACATTTAAATTTACCAGATAGGCAGACAGATGTTGAACAAGCAAAGTTAAAAAACCCTTATTATTTCCTAGGCATTAATAAAATGTATTCTACCTGTCAAAGAGAGGCAAATTCAGGACAATCTAACAGTTTAATTGCTATTACCAGGTTCTAAATACCATTTAATTGACATATAAATGTAAAACATAAAATAACAAGCAAGTCTTTTCATAAAGGTTGTTACCACTCTATAGAAGCTGACCTTTTATTACTTAGGTCTGAATTCATTGGATTATTTCTGAAATTTCACAGATACTGATTTTGCAACACTGACTGGGGACAATAAGAAGACAAAACACTTCTTAATTAAATAGCTGATGTTGTGATTACATATCTGGTTGTTTTAATCAGCTTAAATTGCCTTTTCATATTCATTCCTACACCATGGCACTCCTTTTACAGCATTAGCATAATCATTTCAATAGTCTTTCAGCAAGCTGAACTGAAGAAGTCTTAAGAAAACTATCTAAAAAAACTCACAACCAAATACAAAATAAACATAAAAACCACAAACCCAGCTTAATGAGTTCTCTGAGCCAGGTACCACACAAACACATACTAACAACATGGAGGAGGAACTATGGAAGTGGAAAAAAATGGCTGGGTGTTTTGGCTACATTCATTGTTCTCAAACACCTTCTGTTTTTCTTTCCTGGCTTGCAATATTGTCACCAAGGAGTTTGAAATCTGATGGTAAATTTTAATTTCTCAGACAATTTCTGAAATTCTTAATGTATGTAAACTTCCAAATTAGTAGGCTCTTTTTTAATGAAACATAGAATTAGGTCCAAGTTGCTATGTTTCTAAAGTGTTTAAATAATTTGACATAACTTTAAACATCATCGTGAATAGGACCTAGAGCTTGAAGGGTAACTCTGTTAATCACAAAACAAACGACCACAGTTGGTTTACTAAGATCTGCAGCTGTTAAATCAGACCTATTGACTAGAAGGCAAATTTGAGGATAAGTTGTATAATATTCTCTCTCATCAAAAATTCCAATACATTGTGAGATTAAGGAAAATCCTCTACTGAATACTGCAAAACACCTTTAGGATCACATAATTAATTAGAAGAAAATCAATTGTAAAAAAAAGGAAAATACAATTTCTATGGAGCACACACAGACTATAAAACAAAAATTTGACCAAAATATTTCTATAATTCATCCTAAACAAAAAGAAAGAAAACAGTTTATCATTTACTGCCTATATGCTTTTGTCTGATTATGTAGGTTAGGCGTAATTAATCTAAAATACACTTTCTGTTCTTGTAACTGTCATTAGCTTTTATAAAATAAATTAATATCCAGAAGTTATTATTTATATTGAAGAAAATTTACCTGGAACAGTTTATACAGTCTACAATCCCACTAAAAGTTTTGTCCTCATTTTCAAAGAAATACTGAGTTTGCTCAGTGATACAGCTTGTTTTAGGCAAGGCAGCACCAAAATCATCTTCTTCCATATCAGCTGACAGAAAGAAGAAAATAAATACATAAAAACCTACATTTTAAAGTCACAGATGCAATGGGGAGATCCAAATATGGCCCCCAGCCTAGATTCTTACCTTCTACTTCACTCAAAGTTGACTCTTTAATATTCTCTTGACTTACCTGCCTCAAGGAAACGTGGAAAAGTCAAGCTCAAAAACAGCTGCTGTAAGATAGACCTGAACACAAAAAGATAATATACATTTGTTAAAGGCTTTTTGTCTTCTTTGTATTTCACTTGGTCCTTAAAATGTATTTAAAGAAGAGTAATTAACAGCAGAATCATCAGGGCTAAAAATGCTTTTGACAGTTATGAAAGCTGTGTATCTTTCAGCGTTTCAGTTTGACTCTGGTTTTCTTCCCACACCTTCTCCCAGGTCTTATTACATATTATACTTTGATTCTACTGTTGAGATTTGCTATCATTTGTGCCTATTACTCACATAATGGAAATGTTATTGTGCATTCCTTTTATACCTCTGCAGAAGGTGGAAGAGGCATGTTGGCATTCCTCTAACATTTCAACCAGCCAGAACTCCCTTAAAACTCAGTGAAAATGCTCCTGAATTAGATACTTTACACTGATTAAGGCTCATTAAAATGCTCACAGAAGGTAAACACTGGTATATTATATTAAAAAATTATTACTGTAGTTGTTGACTTTTAAAATAATCTCTATTCCTGCTCTTGAGCTTTGGAATCACTTTTCCTCCTAGATGCTGTCAAAACACTTAGGTTTAAAGAGCTCCATTTATTTCAGATTATTTTTCTTCACTCATGATCATATTTTTCCTATTTTATTTACTTGAAGCAAGTGCTGGCTTGCCACGTACGCATCTCCCTTCTCTACCAACCTATCAAAACAGGAATCACATAGTTAACTTGCTTGACTCCCTGATTCTGATAAAACCTCCTTAAATTGTAGTCCCTTAATATCATGGAATTTTTTGCCTCTACCTATAAATATGACCTGATGTCTCCTCACCTCTTTCTGCATAATGCCTGTATTACATTATTCAATGTCCAAGACTTTCTTTTTCTCCTTATCCAGCATGATCCATATGTAAAGAAATTAAATCTCCCTGACACCTCTTCAGTGGATACATAGCCTGAGGAGCTCTTTTTCTCCACAGCTTTTTGCCTTGAATCATCAGATGGTTAAGCCATCAACTGTCATGGATGAGAAAAGACCTAATGCCATTCAACACTGATGCAATTTGCTGACAGAACGTAGTAATCCTGCAAGAGGATTCAACGGAATTTAGAGGGAACTGAGTGGGAAAAAAAAAAAAAGCCAAGTAAAAGCCTGAAATCTTCTGAGTCAAAAGACCATGAAGGAGAAACAATACGTACCCTTTTAGCTAAATGCTGATGTATCCCATACACATTTTGAAAATTACCACTCACGCCTTTGCCTTACATTGTTGCCCGAAACCCTATAGTTTTATTTAATAACCTAGATTCTCTTATTTCTATGCTTTTGCTATTGCCAGGTGCCTCACTGAATCCATTTTTTGGTCAGCTTTTTTTCACTCTGCCTGCTTAATGGGCTTTTCTGCCTGCTTCTGGCCTAGATTCCATTAAAAACACATCCATAGAAAGTACTTTCATGTGGTGCTTTCAAGTTAAACATCACACAAAATAAACCTTAGTTCTAAATTGAGTCCAGACCATTGCGTCTGATAAACTGAAGTTTGAGAAGAGCTCAGGTTTCTCTTCTGGATTATTGCCCATCTCCAGGTTTTGAGTTTTGCTGTTGTCCAAGAAAACTGAGATTTTTGCTGTTAACAAAATGTAACCAACAATAAAAACCAACATACAATCTTCATAGTGTTACCCATGAGAAAATTATTACGTTTGTTCAGCTGCTATATATCTTAACTCTTAGCTTCATAATCAGGTAATTCATTCCAGCTTGATAATTATTATAAAAAATAATAATCATGATGAAACTTTAGGAAAGTGAACAGGCAATCTCCGAGAATGCAATCCACACCAATGCACAGCATCACATTGGTCCAAATTACTTATTCCCATTTGATGTTGGGGCAAGTATCTAATAGAGATGTCTGTCTACATGGCTCTGAAATGTGTGAAATTATTTCTGTGGCTATTATTAATAATGCACAAAACAAAATCAAAAGTAAAGAAAGCTACTAAACAGATCTTTATTTTTAAATTTTATCCAGTATTTTGATTGCGAAAGATAAACCTAATTAGTGGTGCAATCCTGCCTTGTCGATGTCAATTCTAAAACCCCACAACAGATCAAATATACCAGCTTTTCCCTTCAGCTATAGAAAATGATGGGACACATGACTATAGAATTACCCAAAATACTTTTTACGTATTTGCTTTCTTGAAATAGTTCAGCAGTGCTTTTTACATTTCATTTCAAAGAATCAACTAAATTGTTATGGCAATCTTTAACTGAACTGTGCCATCAGATAATACTGAAGCAAGACTTCATTACATTTTGTAATAGAGAAGATTCATGTGTTTTTGTAAAATGATTTACTGAAAAACTAGCATCAGTTTCCTTAAGACTTGTTGCTAGAAAAAGGGAGAGATGGTATTCTGAAATAAGGAATAAAATTATCAATAATTCTAAATGTAATAATCTAGTTTCAACATTCACAGCTGCATCAGATTTAGAACATTAACCCACTTCAGGAAGCTATTTTTGTAAAGTCAGAAAATACAATCACAAACCTGGCAAGAATAGTTTTTAATTCAAGTGTTGACAGAACACTGAATTTTCCAAGGAGTTTGGAGACATAGCTAAGAATTTTCACCATGAGAAACTGCAGAAACAAGGGTTCAGAGCATTTTTCAGATGTGGGGTGAGATTACTGAAGTCTCAACCTACTGCATAATTCTATTTGGACACAGAGATTTCTGACACACTTGCACTTACCAAGCAGCTGCTGAAGCCCACCATCCTAGGTGCAAAATATCTGTTATCGTAGGCTGGGAAAAAAAGAAGAGAAGTTACGGTATTTGCATAAACACCTAAACACTTTTAAGGGAATGTCAGTCACCTCACAAAGGACTACTGACCACATATGCAGAACGAAGTCCAACTCCTTGTTTTGGTTCTTCTTCAGGATCGCAGACTGATTGATAGTCATATGACTTGTTAAAGGCATACAGGGACATGTTAATCAGGTTTCGCATCAGGCCAGGATCAATTTCACCAAAGAATCTTCCAATCTGATGAGGGAGAATATGCAGCGATAAGTTGAAGAATTATCAAGAATTTTTCTTATAAAATTATCAACAGTTCTGTGTTCCACCCTGCTCCCTTCCACCACCCCATATTTTCCTCTACACAAATCATCTGGTTGTGCCTCTTATGTATTTATTTCTTTATCTGAGTATTTCTCTCCCAGAATCTTGGTTAGAGAACTCCAGTTAGACGGCAATTGTTAAATGCACTATCAATGGGACCACCCTGCTTGGGAAAAAGCAACAGAAATATAAGAAAGGAGGCATGTGTGTGCCATGCTACTTGTCCTCACATTCACAGGCCTATCAGCAGCTTACTAGCCTAAGGGCAGAGCACAAAGAATGCAACTTGCTAGAACTATGGCATCTTGAAACATAAATAGGACTGAAAAATACTAATAAATTCACTGGAATTTTAGGTAGAGAAAAACGTTGGTGAATTGGAAATGTAATTCTTAGAGTAAGTTGAGAGTGAAATGTTATTTTTTTCTCTTAAAATGTCTTCCTATTGTGTTTCACTATCTGTCTTTTAAGACACACATACCTGTTGTGTATATTCATCCCGATTTGACATCAAAAGAAATCCACCGTCATCAAGGATAACACAGTCTACATGCTATGTAAGAAAGTAAAATGTTTTGCAGAAAGGGTTTGTCAAGAGAATGCTCTGTAACAAACTATTTTTTATTCAACACTTCAGAAATATCTTCAAATCTATGTGGCCCAGGCTTAATCCTTACCCCATAGCCAAGGGCAAATATCAAGCTATAATAAGTAGCATTATCAGTATTATAAAAGTTTGTACAGATCAAAGGCTTATTTGTGGCTTAATTTCATAAAAGTTGTTTTGCAAATTCTTATTTGCTCAAGACTTTGTTAGCTCTAAGAGTGCTATATCTTTATTAAATCTGATTATAATTGAATCTCAACTCATAATAAGGGACTACAACATCTTGTGTGCTTCAGCCATGCTTCAAGTCCTGTTCCATTTGTAGCTTTTAATTGTAGAAGTCTTAAGGGCAGACTTGCAGCTTGCTAGTCATGCTTATTTTAATTTGGCAAGGACTGTAGTAGCTTTTTCCAGGTGTCAGGTGCAGGAATGGGAAGCCCACTGGTTCCCTATGCTTTGCAATTTGTAAAATATCCTTGCACTCAAAGACAGGAGAGATAGCAGTGAGGTGAAATAGATAGCCTCCCAGAGTACACTTTTTGCTGTAACTCCTGCATTTAATGATCTTCACACTCCACAAAAGAACACGGAGAAAACCTAAGCAGAGAAAGCTTTTAGGCACATGATGGAATTTGATACTGTGATAGCCCCTGAAGCCGTGCTCTCCTCAGTGCAGCTCCCAGAGTTATGGGATCCCCAGATCCTGAATGGGCTGGGAACACAGGAGAGGAGGATGACTAATGATTGTTGGAGGGCACATCATGTACTCTAGTGATTTTCAGTTTGAATTTACCCGTCTCCAAGTTAGTTCTAGTGCTCTTTTTTTCAGATTTTTTTTTAATTGCTCCCTTTCCTCAGTAGTCACTTCTTGCTTTGAAAATTACCATTATATTTTTCTCACATTGTTCTTCAGATCATTCTATATTGCTGTGACTCTATTTTTTACCTCTAGTACTCATAACTCATTGTAATGATTCTTGCAATGACCACTTCTCATGACTTTTATATCTTCTTTCACTGCCTCCTCTTCTGATATTAATTTCTCATGACACAAATGACTAAGTCCTGTTTTTTGTAAAATTCACTCTCAAATAATAATGATAGAATCCTTGCCTTAGATACATCTAAAGAGAGTGAGTGAATTTTCACAGTCTGCCAGATATTCATAAACTGAGTATATTCTTACCATACTGTTTCTCTCACAACCACAGATTTCACTGTTGCACTAAAAAACAGAAGTACAGTAATAGTCACAAAAATGTTTCAAAATAAATTGTATTTTTCAGTGATATTAATCAATCAAGAAAGAACAAGTGATCAGGATTTTAATATCTGTATGTTAATTTAAATTAATTTTGAGTGTGTGCTGTCTATCCCAAATACCTCTGCAAACAACCTGTACTTGGTACCAATCATGTATAGCACAATCTCTACTGTCTTTCAAAAAATCTCTGATAGATTCCCTTTTTTAGGAATGCCGGATATTTTAAAGATAAATACTTTGGAGGATTTGTCAGGATGTCTGTGTTGTGTATATAGAGTAAAAGAGAAAGAACGTGTATATTTTTATGTTTTTCATACAGAAAGAAAGCCTAGAAAATATGCTGCCAAGTAACTTCTGACACTGCAAAGCTTCACCAGTCTCAAAGCATGAGAAACTCATGTGATAAAGGAAGCTTATAATCTTCAGTTAGTTTTTATGACTTTGACTACTAACATACTTTTTTCCTTGCAATATGCGTATACATTCACATGTAAGTGTCCCCTTGCATTATGTCCTGAACAAAACAACCAGGAAATAATGTTGCCATCAATTCAAATTAATTCTGAAATGTTCCACTTTCCTCTTTTTTTCAGTTATGCATTTTTGCCCTTAACTGTTCTGACATTTAGGCAATGCAATTGTCTACCCAGTAAACTTCAACTCCAATACAAATAAGGGCCAGGCACTGTTATTGATTGTCTTAATATAAAAACAACTAAGTAACATTGTCTCATCCAATTGTTCCACAAATGTCTTCATCTTGTGCCTCTCCTTTCCCAGGGTACTGTCAATTCCTCAGTTTTGACTTCAGTTTATTCAGATTCCTATGTATACCTGATATAAGGTATACAGATATAAGGAATGGAAGGATGGAAGGGCTAAGCACCTATTTCATTAAATTTTGCTAAAATCCTGTGATGTTGGTTTGCTTACTCATTCTCCATATTAAAAAAAAAAATAGATTCACCTTTTTTCTGTGGTAGTTTATTTTGTTTTGTTTTGTTTTGTTTTTAAATCTTCAGATTTTATTCAGCATAATCCTTGTAGGGAGCCTACTGGCTGGAATATGTCATTTTTCTTTGTCTTTATCCATGTTCTATAATTATGAAAGCCAGACGCATACAAAATACAGCCTGTTTCAACATAGATTTATTTCGTACATTTGGATGATTTAAACACCACAACTAATTGGTAACTACTCATCAGTGTGACTCTGGCACAAAAAGCTATTAGACCTATTTGCATCTAAAGCTTTGAGAAATGCAAATAAAGTTCAAAAAAGACTTGGTCAATTGCTTACCAGGCTCTTGATTGTGGTTTTTGTGAAATTTTCCATCCAGCTGTTTGCATCAATTTTTATTCCAACAACTAACAAGAAATACATGAAAGTCTTTTTTAGTAAAATGAAAATAAAAGGTAACTGTAGAATCCTTAAAAATAGGGGAAAAATATAATTAAGGTCTGAATTATTTAACTGGAAAAGGATAAAATATGACTTTTGCTCAGTTGTCTGACCACCAAAATCCTTCATGAGACTAACAAATTAATCAGTATTACTCAAACACAGCCAGATCTTTGGCTTGATTTCCTTAGCAAGATTAAAACAGTGTCAGAGAAAAGAACATTATGTAAAGTGAAGTTACTTTGAAATTTCAATTAAATTTCTAATTCACTGTTGAGCAACAACAATATAACTAATATATTTAGAGTTTCAGCACTGCTCTATCTTACCTGCTGGTTTCAGAAGCTTCCCATCAATTGTTATTTCCACAGCCTTGCTTACCATAATGCCTGTTTCATAGCTATTGGCACCACTTTCTGAGAGTGCAGAAAGGAGGGAAAGAAAAAAATTAGGGTGATAGAAAAGTCTCTTCCTCTGAAACTGAAATTAATGATTATTTAACTACCCAGAATGATTTAAAAACATCCTTATTCAAAAGTACTGGCCGAGCTGTACTATGCTTTTATCACCTGTAATAGCACAGATCACCAACATCTGGATGACTAAGAGAAATAGTTCTGTTTACTTTTCTTCATTCACTTTTTGTACGTGGTTTCACTGCTTCATAAAGTTATTGTGGCCTTTTTTTTTTTTCTGCAGACAGAGTCATGAATAGCTTTACACATGTGAGTAGCATTGTTAAAACCAGGATGAAAGCCAAAGATTTTATCCTGCTGTCGTCTGTGTAGTTTTCAGTGCAGGGTATAGTGACACCACTCACTAGCCAACAATTACTTCTCTGATGGACTTCAGCCTCTTTTCAACACTGCTTAATATGGAAAAGCACGTTAAAGAATATTCCCTGGATCTCTTTCAGGAACAACAAAGGCTTCAGTGGATTTATTTAATTACCTTGTTAATATTTTATTGGGAAAAGATGCAATAAATAAGTATGAAATAACAACAATAAAAGATCCCATATGTTTAAGAGAGGAATATGTCATTTGTGGTAGCATCTGCATTTAGACGATCTTGGCAAGGTTAATGCTTACATCAGTAACAAGCTCTTACTATTGTGCATGTACAGGTTTTAAGTATCACTGTGTTTCAGACAAACTGAATTTTGGTGAATAGCAGAAATTTGAAATAGAATTTGAAAGCAAAGTTAACTAAGCAAGGGTGCATCACACAGAGTTGTGGACTTCGGACCTTTATACCTGTTCCCCAGAGTTAAGTCTGGTGCTGAGAAAGTGTACAGAACTTGGCTCAAATAAAGCTTTTTTAGCTATTGCTATTTTCCTTGCATGTCATTGCTTTCACTTCCTTTTAAAATAATTCTGCCAGAGTATCGCAATAGAACACTGTTTCAATATCATTAATGAATATCAGTACTCTGCATGTTTTCAGCTTTGTTAATTCCGAGCATTAGCTACCTTTTCCTTAATAATTGGTGTCATCCCAAGATTTCTTTTCCTTATGAAATGTTATGCTTTGTTGGTGATACCAATCAGTATACAAAACTTCCACAAGTGTACTTATATTGGACTAGCTACCTCTGACTTTTCAAAGCCATGATGACTTACTGTTGTAGTATGGAGCTGTGAAAATATAGTTGTCATTATCTAAGCTCCGTTTATAGAAGCTGATTTCATAAGTTTCAGCATTTTCCAACCAGTCTTCTCCTGCCCTAATCAGAAAAAAAAAAGCGATGAAAAAAGACAGTTAAAGTCTCACTGAAGTTATGCTGAAGCAGTTTGTTCTTATTTTTTAATGCTCCACAGTTGGAAATATTGTGAGATTTATTCATATAGTAATCAGAATTTGTCTGTTTTCACTGGTTAACTGTCAGGTATAATGATATAAAAACAGTTTTGTTAAAAAAATAGCATTCTTGGAATAGAGATGATAACTCAGATTTTTTAGATATAATGAGACAAATATGTACAACAAAAAAAACCCCAAATTTTATAGCACATGCTACCTCTCAGGGAATAATTTCAAGACCTTTTATAACATTTGCAATACCAAAGAGAAAAGAAAGTGCTTTGGGGAGTAAAATTCATTGATATTTTCCCATTTGGGGAAAACACATAATAACCTAAGAAAATAGATGAACTTGCAATTTACCCTGTACTCGTGCCCTCAGTATTCCCAGTCACTGATGGGGGTGTCTAGTTTGTTATATGACCACTTCACATTCCCTTTGCGCTTTCTGGTAATTTTATATATATATTTTTATAAAAGTCACTGGAAAATTTTTTTCTGCTCCTATGAGAAAAATAAACACCTACAGTATGTGCAGCCTGCCAGCCAAATGAGTGCTTAGAAGTAATTAGGGACTGGCACGGCCCCACTACTACTACTACAAGGGCATTGCTTTTACTGCTACTCTAAAATGATTAGAAACTTGGATTGCAAGGACCTGCTATGGAAATAATGTCACAGATCAGTTTCAAGCAGTGACAGTATAAATCAAAGAAAACCAAGAAATTCCAGTCATTTCATAGTTATCAGTGTACATTAGACTGCAAGAGAAGTTGGTATTCATTCGATTAATCCATTATTTAACATTCCACACCTTCAGGTTTCAGAATTGCCATATCATGCTACTTTATAATAATTGTTACCTTTTGGGGAACACTCTGGTAATTCCACCATCTGTAACAACAAATTGTGCAACAACTCCACCACTGTAAACAAAGACAAGATTTAAAATGAAAACTGAAATTCTCAGAAGTTCCTATATAAAAGTTTGCATTTACGTACATAACTATGAATTAAATATCTATCCTGTGTAAACATTAACATGTTTGTATGTACACACACATATATTATTTTATTATCAAATTTGAAGTACATAAAAAAATCACAGTCAATAAAAAGAATACTTACAGAGACAGTTTACTCCAATAATTTTGGGCAAGTTCATTTGTAAATCCTGCATCCAGCAAAAGTCTAATGACCATATCAGTATTACCTGTTAAAAGAGTTAAGACACTCATCTGAAACTATATGATGTAGAGTTTCATTAAATGGCTCAGTTGTTAAGATGCTGCAGCCACAAAAATTGAGCTCTTTCTACTAGACATACTGCCGAACTTCAAATTACATCAAGTGATTCTATGATTCTAATTACTGTTAAATACATTGCTCAAACATTGGTGACTTGACTTAAACTCTTCATGGTATCTTAAGAAAGAACTTTGTGTCATAGGAATATGCATAAGGATAAGGGTATACGTCTCATCTTTACAAATTTTAAATTTAGAAGTTAACCTATTTTTAAAGCATATTTTCATTTGGACACTTTTTATCCGGGGTGATGCAATGAAATAATTACTTCTTAGCTACATGCTACAAAAATGCAAACCATTCAGACACAATATAAATATCCATTCCAGAACCTCAAAAAAACTACTTGCCATCTGAAAATGGGTACAGGGGAAAAAACTCATTTTGAATTAGTAGCTTAGATGGATATGCCATTTTTAAACATCTTTGAAAAGATGGTTTGAAGTCAGTGCTTCTCCAGCATCTTTTTCAGTACCACTTTGCAAAAGATAGTTCCAGGAATCATAAACAGAAGTAAGTGCATACTTTAATACAGATTTTATCAGTATGGAAAATAAAACACGGATACTCTGGAGCTGAATAATACAAAGGGAAAAATCTGTCTCTTGGTCTTCAACACTGTACGGTCAACCAGTGTTAGAACCACAATTGGAATCTACAGTTCTGAATTCTGCTAACCCCCTGCTTTCTGGTCTTGCAGTGGAGACACAAAACTCCTTCCATGGAAAAATAAAACCCACAAACTTTTTTTTCAGTTTTACTCCACAGAAAGCCGTGACATGCTCTGTGCTTCACCGTAAGTCTCACATCCCAGAAAACTGATATTTAGTGGTTTGGGTTTTTTTTCGTTTTGTTTTTTTTTTTAAGAAGCTCTAATTTCACAAAACAGATAATAGGGACTACTATTTCGGTGTCGAAAAGCTTTATAAGTTTTATCAAAAAAGAAGTTTTCATAAAATTTAGTGAGGCCTGTATGTGCGAGCACGCTATGCAAAAAGCCAGCAGCTCTGCTTTATCTAGGAAGCACCGTCTCATCACCTTAATAGACTATTTTTTTTATCATTACCTATATTTACACAGCTTAGCTAGTTATGCCTGTTAAAACTGCATTGATTGCTAGACTCATCTTCCCTATTTACATGCACAATGTTGCATTATAGTATGTAATATAAGGGTATTGTTTTAAAAATATTTATTTAGCTGGAAGTAATGATGAAACCCCAGCAATTAATGTAAAGTTGAAATTTGGAGAGCCATACTGCATCCATATTTTCCTGGAAATTAAACTGAAATTCTGCCTGACTATAAATGTCAAGATATGTCCCCTAGAGTGATATTTATCTCTGCTAATACAGACTCCCAATACTTTATTGGATGCATGTTCTGATAAGGATCCCCTTGTACTGCATTCATCTCTGCAAAGTGAGACTTGCTTACCTACATAAATCAGATGTCTAAGTAGGGTGACTTGCTCTTACTCTCCCCCTTAATAACAGCAAAGGTAGTTTTAGAACTTCCTGGCTAACTTCTAACTGGTTCAAGTTGGATTGGGTGGATCAAAATATAACAGACATTCAATTTATCGTATTTAGATTATTACAATTTGGAGACTTTATTTGTTATTCTTTTTGAAAAGCATTTTTAGCTGAGATAATTTCCATAGCCACTGTCTCCTTCACCGAACACAGTTTCTTATTCAGGAGACTATTTTTATTGTAACTTAATTATCAGTAAAAAAAAAAAGTAAGACAGAAAAAGAAATTTGTTGTGGATTCTAAAACGAAATATAGCAATAACTTGATACTATTTTGGGATAATTACTTACTAAGCCCTTGTGTATACTCTGATATCATTAAATGTATCCTCAATATTTGCTTACATAACTAGTAAATATTAAACTAGATTTTTCATTTATTAACTGGTTTAATCATTTGAGGCGAATGCTTTCACTTCCAATTCAAATAGAATTTTCATCAGTTTGCAGTATGTCAGATCATTCTATAAAAAACAATGAAGACCCACACATGCACACAAAAATAGCTTTTTGTGAGACAACCTCATACGTAAGTGTAAATTCCTTCAGTTACATGGTATAACAGGGACATTCTTATTGAATTGATTAGTGGTCCCTGGCAACATCATGTTAAAAAGACTCAAGGAACGCAAGACAAAAAAGTTTATTCCAACTGCTTATGAATCATTATTAATAATGCAAAACACACCTGCATGCACAAATAAATAAATCCAAACACTGAATTTTTCATGACAACAAGATTTTAATTCCTTACTGATGTTTTTTTTCAAAAGCACAACTCCTCATGTATTCTAACTGGAGTTAGAGGCCTAACTTCAAAATGTGAATAGCTTCCCAAAGCCTGGTGCTTACCACTGGAGCAGTTAGATGAATCTCTCATCTTAAACAACTCAGGCCCTAGTGAGATCCCTAACTGTTTTGTTAACCAGCAATAGAACTTCTGTATCTTATGTTCTAGCTATTGGTTATTTTAGTTCTCAGCTCTTTGTCTTTATTTATTTTGGTTCTATATACTGATGAGAAAGCAGAGTGAAGATTTTGTTACAAAATTTTGAAGCAAATTTGGGACTTACTTTGGCTGATATGCTCAAGAGAAAAAGCTATAAATTCAAAATATTTGGAGTGCTTATTGAAATGAACTGGTAGCTATTTGCTGCTAGAACTGAATACTCAGAAGAACTGTAGATAAAAAGGGATGCATAATGCTCTGTAAACATTCTTAAATAAACCCAGAAAACAACATACTAATTTTATATTGTCTACCATGTTGAGAAAATTCCAACACTAGATGTATTTTTACTAAAAAAAAAAAATCAGTGAAGATAAAAAAAGCAAAACCACATGACTTGAGCATGAAAGCTGTCATTCTGACATTCTGTTTTATGGGTAAACATTTTTCCTAAGGAAAAGTCTCAGCGAATTAAGAATACTTACATGAAGCACTGTTTGGAGTATTTCTGTCAATAAATTCATTGAAATTCAATAGAAATTCAGTGTTGTTTTCTGTTTTTTTTACATCACTGCAATATTCTCTGAAAAAAACCCCACAAAACATCAGTCTTCTCAGATTTGTTTCCTTTGCTACTAAAGCAGACAAATACAGCTCAGCAATTTTAAAGCAGAATTGTGCAACTACAATGAGGTAACTATTATATCAATTGACTACCATGGTCAATACCAAATGTTGACCATATTGAATATTTCATGCTTCTATAGGAAATAAAGTGTTTAAGTACCTGCCTAAATATGAATTATAAGAAAACTCCATGTATGATATGGGGCATATTCCTAGAAAAGCACTCAGGACTGTGAAATAGTAGGCCAGTAAATTATGAGATCATAGCATCTGTAAGCAAAACAAGAAAATGCCCAGTGAATTTATACTGCTGCTGGGTTAAACTGTACTGAAAAGTACAAGGACAGCTCTTTAAAGCATGTTCACGTCATGTTCAACTGAAGCGGCTTTATGGGGTGAGTTCCTGCCTCTGAGAAGTCTTAAAAGCGATTACAATAGAATACACAGCAGGTAGGCATCCAACACTGTCTGTTTTGACATACACAAAACAGTTAAACAGTAAACTGCTGTCCTTTACATAATGTAATAAAATATACCATTGGTCAATTTACTGAACACAAGCAAGCACAACAGAATTCACTGGGCATTTTGAAGGTAAATTTTAGACTATGATTTGCATTAATTAAAATGTAGGGAGTATTGAGCAGTAAAGCAAGGAGCTCTCTTTTTTAAGTGAGCATTTCTGTAAATTAATGTTTTGAACAAAATAAGCCTGTTACAGTATTTTATATTAATAAGCTATCATATTGCCCTTTACTTACTTTACCATAATCCTGAATACTACAGGCAGAATTTGCCTTGCTGTATCAACGTTCATATCTAAACAGAACTCCATATCAAACAGGCTTTGTTCATATAGATTAGCCTAACAACTAGGGACTTGTTGGAAGCTGTCAATTAGTACAACTGAGTATAAACAACTTCAGTCCTTCAGAAAAAATCAAATTAAACCATTAAGCTGAGAATACATTTGAAGATAGAAGGTTATGTTTTACATTTGACTCAATCTAAAATAGTCTAAATCTAAAAGGATACAGAAATCTATAAGATAAATATGAAAGGTGACAATTCATAACTGACTTTGATGGTACAGCATTTCCTTTAGTTATCATAACTATCTTTTAAAGGAAAGTAAGTTTTATAAACTACCATACCATGTGCCCTTTGCAAGCATACATTTACAAGGGCGACAAGGGCTACACACAATTTCTCATGAAAAAAAACAGGGAACTATTGAACTTGATCAATTTTCAATGACAATTACTTTTTATGATCAATGAATCAAAAAGTGACATCCTTAAGTGACAAAGAGCTTTGAAACACTTTATCTTGAAGTTGGAAAACATCTTAGGGTGAGGATTATGGTAGTATTATAGTACCTATTTTACCAATGAGAAGCTAAGGCACAATATTGCAAAATCTTACAGGTCACAGCCACAAGAAATTAACATATGAGATTTCCATTAAAATATAAATAAATGAGAACATTTCAGATTCTTACAGATCTATTTGATTAATACAGAAAGGAATCATAGTCTGACAATACTATTGAACTTCTCTTCTACCTAATAATTTTTACTGAAATGAAACATCATTGTTAAAGTCTGTATTATGTAATGTTATTAGTCTGATCAAATGGCTATTTGCTGCTGAAATAATACTCATTACTGGGGAATTAACACACCTGGGTGCAATGAATGTATAACCAGCTTCATCAGAACGATCAGGCTTCAGCGTTTCTGTATCTACAAAGATGAAGAGTAAACACCAAGTAAGTAAAATGGGGTTTTACCACCATTTTTCTTCTCAAAAGTTTTTGCATGCATCCTTGAATTTAGAAAGAAGTGTTTATTTTGAGACACTTTCATACTAATAGACTGTCAACTTCTTGGTATCTCACAGCATAAGAAGAAATTATTGATTATTGTAAACAACATATACCTGGCAAAATAATGTATCTAACAACTTAGAGAAGACATTTCATTAGCATGACAACATGAAAACATTTGAGATGTTTTTGTTAGAATTACAATCCAATACGAAGAAATACTTGTGACACCAAGTTATTAGAATGTAGAACGTGAAGGAAATGCTTCTAATATTTCCTGCAAAAAAGTTTAAAAACCTCATCCATATAATTGTCACTTTAAATGCTACTTAAAATAGTGACTTTAAATCCGGTGTCACTGCATAGTGATAGGATCAGACAAAGAAGGATTAGAGATTAGCAACATATTGAAATGTGCATGAAAACAGAAAACAACTACTTTTTTTTCCCCTTTTCTATTGCTATGGTACCCAATGATCATGGGAAAAATCCTGACACAAGGAATACAGAGGAGAATGTCCAGTAGGAATAGAAATTTAAGTGAAAAATATCAACTGCAGTAAACAGAAGGAAATTGAGCAACAAGAATATACTTGCCCTTTTTGATTGCCACTATCCATCAGAAAGAGAAAGCAAGGAAACAGAAAAAAAAACAGGGTAAAGCAAAAGGGGTCACAAACCAATATTTTATTCAAACAGCCCCTTGAATAAAAATATTGTTCATAGATAGATCAAAGGTTCAATTTACAAACAGCTGTAGTCTGGAAAAAAGACAAACATCTTTGAAGACTGAAGAATATGTTCCTCTAAATTATTTCTCAAGTACCTTCTATATACTGTGGCTATTTCAAGGGTCTGTTTTGCAGACTATATTGATATAAGTGCAAAATCAGATGATCTAATCTCTTAAAAGAACCATATTCATGCACTAAAACTTTAAAATACTTACTATTTTAAGTTACAAACCAGTTTATTGATTATTAAAAACTTGCCATACTCTACTTCATGGAGATGGTGGGAGAGGACAGTGTCTTAGCACTAATCAAGTTTTCTCAAAATTAACAGTATCTATGCCTGTCAGAGACTCATAGTGCTTTTCTAACTTTCTACTTAACTGCACACTTGTTCAACTTCATCACAACACTTAGATAAAGTTAAAAGGATGTGATGGGTTCTATTTTATCTACTATCTAGTTTACAGCTAAGCTACACCTAATAAACAATAAGCTATTGAATACTCACAGGTATCGTATCCAGCTACCTCTCCAGAATCTGTAAATGGCTAGAAATTAGTCTAATCCAATAATAAACATCCACTAAACATCCACTAAAACTCTTATTAAAATTCAAAATAAAATCCTCGCTGCAAATCACACCAAACAGAGCTTTCACATTAATCTGTTTCTGTGGGCAGCAGAAGTAATTTGATAACTATTATACTGTAACTACTGTAAAAAAAAAAAAAGTTTTACTATTACGGTCTACATCACAATATCTAGCATCCAGACCCTTAAAATGACAGCAACAGAGGATACACAAAGCAATGATTCTATAGGCACAGAGAAAGGGGGAAGGGATTGTCAGTGGAACTGGGGTACCTGTACATATTCTATCTTTATAGAATATTTCTTGTACATTGGATGTTACAAAGGGTTAGAATCATTGCTGCAGATTTTGGGTACATCATGAAAACATCAGTGAATCCCACAAAATTTATGAATTTTAGACACTGGGTTTTTAAGTGAACCTGAGACTTTGTAACCTTGACCAAGGAACCTTCATAGTACTTACATCTGGCTTGAGTTATTGATTCTTCTATTTTGGCTTTAATATAATAAAAACTGTATGATGGTAACACCAATGCCAAACTGCAATAGAAATGAGACAAGCAATTATGTTATTTGCCATAGTTTTTCAGCTTCTATATATTTTGAAAGCAAGTAACAAATTTGGAAGTTAGATCGTCATGAGATAAATAGTGTAGTTGTATAGTGACTTACTAGACTCACACTTCATGGAAGACACAAGGAGGTTCATGCCATCCTTTAAGTTCACTGTGTTTATTTTCATTCTTATTTATGCATTTAAGCATAAAACCACTTTTTTACTGGATAAGCAAGAAACTTCCAAATAATTGCAAATAATAAAATACATGATTTCTTCTATCTTCTAACACATTTAGCATCCCAATGTAACACATCAAAGTGATCAGTGACTGTAAAAAAAAAATCCCCACGTAGTCCTGCATTGATTTGCATGCATCATAGAATGACAAACTATCCTTTTACTAAAGAAACAACTACCAGTATTAATTAGGAAATGCATCTGGCAATACTTGAACTCTGTAACTTCTTTATTTAGTTACTTCAATAAATTTGTAGAAGAGTTCAGTTCTAAAAAGATCCATAAAGGACAAGAGATACAAGTAATCATTAAAGAAGTAGCTTCATCTCCAACATCACAACCTTAATGTTTGCACTTGGATTACATGACTGTAGAACAGCAATGGTTTCTAATAGACATCTGCAGAAATTAACACTATAAAAATCATACAATTGAGCCATAAATGAGATGATCTTTATTGATACATTTGCCATTTAAACAGAATGTAAGTGAGATTGCTAAATATTTAGTGATAGTCTTCTACCAATTCTCCTCTGAAGATATTAGTAACAGTTTACCTGACATTAACAGTTACTGATTGGAGAAATTGCTACTTAAAATCTATAATTTTATGTTTAATAGGTTTGCTGCAACGTGACTCCATGTATTCATTGCTATATCTCATATCAGGGAGCTCACTAAGAATTAAGTAATATACATCAAATACATTAAGTAATATACATCAAATGTATTCCTTTACTGATTGCCAGATGGTATAGTTTGATCAAAAGCTTTATTTTATTACAAAGTATAAAGATAGAGGCAGTTCAACAGAAAAATGAGGAGCTGAACAGAAGTCCTACATGTGCATTTTTGTATTAAAATTGATTCATTTGATTTTACAAAGAAATTAAAATTTGCATTCTCCTTGGCTGTACACCTGTGCTGAACGTAATAGTAAATGGGAACCGGCTTTAGTGAGGACTGACTTTTTAACATACAAATTAAAACATGTATATGGGAACAACACAAAGAAAAGATTTAAAAAGAGGAGGAATCTAAGATAAAGTATGCAATTAAGAATCTAACTATGGTGCGATACAGACAGCAGTAGGAAAAGTAAGATTCCTAACATCATTCATAATGACCTTTCTCACATAATGAAATATGAATCTCAACAGTTAGATGAAAGACTGAGGTTTTAGTCCTCAGACAGAACAATAATTCTGAACTGCAAGGCTGAAAAGGGATCCAGAAAATCCTTTTAGATCTGGTCACAAGATGATCTGATTCTGACTAGCATAGAAAATGTAATACTAAAAATGTTAGCCAAAGTAAACAAAAAGGACTTTTAACTAGACAAAAGTAAGAGAACAGAAATTAGTTACCTGTAATCCGTGCCATTCACAGCAGTCCATGTATATGTTCTGTTTCCTTTGTCAATGTATCTCTACAAAGACATATAGGTGAGAAAAAAATTAACTGAAACTTTAATAAGTGTGGCCTTCTATTGAGAAATACAGTGTAGAGTCAAGCACAAATCTGTTGGAATGCTATCTATTATTTTGCTAAGAGTATGAGTTGACCCATAAATCCTTTTCCTAAAGATTGTCCCAACTTATAATATGCAAAATAATTATATTTTTTATTGAATATTAATGAAATATAAATCTAAATAAAACCAGAAAAATGTGACCTATTATTTTCCCTTTGAAATTCATTAGCCAGGCCTATGCAAACCTTTTTCTATGTGATTTAAATTTGATAAAATATGTTATCCCCTTTGTAGACCATTTCACAGTTTAACTATGAAAACTAAAAAGACTCTGTAGGTAAACGGGGGGGGGGAGAGAAAAAAAAGATCCTTGTCTAACACCTTGACAGATGTTACATTTAAAAGATGGTTGAAGAGATTGCATTCCAAGCGTATTTATGTTACATCACGTGCTTTAACTATTACTTCAGATCAAGATTAAGCAGACACTTAAAGCCAGTACTAGCAGCCCCTCCAAACAGTTCCATGGGTTGCACATCATGTATGTAGGCAAGAGAAGAGCAATGACTAAGGTGGGAGGAGAGGGAAGGAGGACAAGAACCAGACTCCTATGAAATCCTGTTGCACCGGCAACGTGAACATGCACAAATACAAATTCGCTGAAACCTCCTTTCAAAGATAACCCAGCAGATCATAAGTCCTCATATGTCTGGTCCCATTTTCCTTGCCTACTTCATTACTGCACAGTCTGAGACCATCTTACCCCTAGATAGTCACTGCCAAAAGCCCTACATGCTATTGCAGTTTCTGTGACCCTTTGTTTTTTCTACCGCCCACCCTGACCGCCTGAATGTGGCAACGCTTTTGTTCCTATGGCATCTTCTCCATTAGTTGGAAAGCCCCTGAGGCCTTGGGAGACTCCAATGCACCCCACCCACGCTTGCTATGAGTCCAGTCTCTATGCTGTAGTATGAGCTCATCTCCCAAGACACTGCTGGGGCCAGCTGCAGTACAAAAGGAAAGCAGTGCAAACTTAAACCAAAAAGCAAACCAAAAAGGACATCAATTTTTAAGCCTCAAGACTGCAACTGTCAGTTCAGAGCGACCGACCACATCAGTCCTTTTTATAAGAAAATATAAGAAGCTATCAAGTCCTAAGTGATGCATGGCTCATGCACGACTTGTGGTCTGAAGCAGCTTTAATCTGGCTTCTAGTAGCCTGGAGCTGGGAGAGTGCAATGGCTTGAGCAGTCACTGCTTCCTTCTTCTGTCAGAGAGGTCCAAACCAAGAAAGAAATCTTGGGCCATGATGAGGAAAGGTGGGGGAAATTAATTTCATCAGGCACTTGGAGCATCAGGGTTCAGAAAGCTTGGGATATTCTATTCAAATACAGATTATGGTCTGGACTGTGCATAACTGACACATTCTCATGCATTCAGGGACACCACATTCCCTGCCTACTCCTGCCCAAGGTGGACTCCAGCATTTGCAAGTGTAAACACTTCCCCTCCCTCCCTCTTTGGGCAAGCAGTTGCAGGACCAACAGTTTCAGGTATTTTTTTACCGCATCACCAGAGAAATACATCCATAGCCTCAGACCTCTTCAACAACTTTGCCATGAATGCAGATTCTCATATAACGCAAATGGTGTTATTTTATTTTTGTGACCTTCAAATCCTCCTTTTTTAAACTACCTACACAGAGGCATTTTCAGCTTGAAAAGGCACTCCTTAAAAAATATAACGCAAGTCCAAAAACAGTGCCACAAGTATTAGTGAGTCCCTCCCTTCAGGAGCAGCTTACCCCCCAAAGCAGATGCCAACAGTGGCTCATGAACTCAGATAGAGGGAAAGAGCATGGGCATGTTTACTTAGATTATAGAACTCCACATGTTCAAGGACCATAACTTAAGGCCACATTTTGCACCTGAACAATGCAAGTGTATACAGCTTGACTAAAGTTGACTTCCCTCATAAAGACTAAAGTAGGAAAGAATGACTGCTGTCTATATGATTACAGGATCATCATTAACATCGTCTTTCAACTAAGATCATCTACAGTTATGTTTGTCTGCACTTTCTGAAGCTGAGGTTCTGTACTCAAGAAGAGGGTTCTGCACCCTGATATTCAGGGTATTGGAAGGAAGACAACACCCAACACTGAGTCAAATTCCCTAGACTCTGCAGTACAACAAACTACTATGACAACATTTCTGCCACAAAATCACAATCTTCTTAGCAGGGGATTGAATGAATATACAGATTTTAATCTGTTTCCTCACTGATGGGCATGTGCAAGTAAAGCTTCTGATCTCCTTAATGACACCCATAGATCAGGACCAAAATACACCTCTGATGGATTTGCAGTTGTGAAGAGCATGGTGCTCTGTCCTTATTTGCCCTCCTTTTGTGATAAATCACACTGTCAGAAGAACCATGCTTTGCCACATCTGGTGCAGATACTAAGAGGCTGAGCAATGGTCATGAGATGTCCAGTTCTGGAGTCCTCAGTACAGGAAAGACATGGACTGAATACAGAGGAGGGCCATAAAAACAATCAGAGGGATGGAGAAGCTCTCCTGTGAGAGAAGGCAGAGAGAGTTGGGGTTCAGGAGCCCAGAGAAGAAAAGGCTCTGAGGAGATTGGGGAGACCAGTAATTTTCTGGTTTTGTTTGTTCCTGTAAATGTATTTGCCTGTATTCCTATCTTACCTCATCCTGGGACTTGACCAGGGTTTCAAATGTTTTTTCTCCACTTTCTCCATCTATCATTTTTTTCCGAATCTATTGTCAAGGAAGACAAAAAGGAAGATGAACTAGATGTTCCATGTATAATATATATAAAATATTTCACATACTATTTATTATAATTTATATAGTATATAATATGTATAATATAAAAAATACAACATTTCATAAAACCAGATAAAATGGTAGTGTACATGAAAGTCACAGTTCAATCCTGCCACCCAACCCTTAAGCGTACAATTTTCAGATTTTTCTGATTAGAAGGTGTTTTATGCAAATATATACTGAATCAGGGTTATACAATTCTGGTATACTTTGCATAGCAAGACCAATCTATAAAACTTCTTGTTGGGCACTAGAAAGAATATGAATTCTGTGCGGATGATGTTTTGGCTAGAATTTCATATACTTTCCAGTATATCCACGTGATTCTGGTAGCAACAGTGATTCACAGAAACATTTTTTACCAGTCCAAGAGTAATTTCTCTCAAAACTTAAAGTGGATTTTGACAGGTATCAGTAGTGTCATTATGACATAACAATTTCAAACTAAGTGAAAAAATACGTTTAAAAAAAAAGTTAAATGCCCACCATTTTATGTCAGAAAATATAGGAAACTACTTTTAAAAATTCTGATTCCTGAATGTATTACAAAATTAGAGGAATTAATTTGTCCTCACCACTTGACTCTATTTCTCTGTTTTCTTTCTCATCACAGCAATATGCTTGTGTTAGTAAGAGATATAGAAATACTTTTAAAATATTTCAGGTAATATATCAATATCCTATTAAAAAGTATTCTTTTCTGAAAAATTTACAAGTCCCATCCCCACGAATTGCCATTTAATGAAGAAGAATTATTTAAATAACAATCATGGTGTCTTTCAAAATGAGAGAAACATAATGCATTGCCCTTGCTTATGAATACCATTTCTCAGTTTGTTTCATTATGAATTCATCTGCCTATAAAGCCATCATTCCGACAAATCTAAAACTGAAATTTGCAATGAAAGATTCCCATTCAAAATCTTGAAAATGTATTGCTTTTCATTTATTATGCAGTGAAATATATGAAACAACGGGTACTAGGAAATCAAGTATTCTTACCTCAACTTTAATATCATTTTCCAATTCAGCATCTAGAAAATCCAGTGTAACAGGCTCCTGTGATTTAGGATTCTGAAGCAGAACATATTCAATAATCAAACAATAAAGACAGAGCACTCTAATGTTACAAATTATTCTAATCATTCCTAAGTGAGCTGTTTAACTGAGATGACTTACCAATCCATTTTAATCTCTTATAGCACAATGAATCATTAGTGGCCCTTTCTCATTTCTTTTATTCCATTGGATTGAGAGGTTAATTGGACAAGTGAAAAACAAATTAACACTAATGGCTAATGTCCAGCCACAATATGTTGTACACAGGGCTCATGCTGAGAAGCTGCTTCCCCTACTGCTAGTATGTCACAGACTGTAAGGATGGGAGAAGATGCATCAGAGGAAGAATCAGATATGAATCTTTCATTAGGTGGTCTGTCTTCAAGAAGGGAGAGGGAAAATTGGGAGAGCTTTTCAGCTGACTGGAAAGATGAGATAATTGTACTTTCTTGCAATTTTGCTAAAAGCAGACAACAGACTTGCTATTATGAGGTGTGAAAGGAGTGAGGCTCAAGATTCAAAGAGGCTGTAGTTATAACAAAGGATTTATTTATTATAAGAAAATAAATACTACTTTTATTGTTAGAATTACAGGACTTCCCTGAGAACCTTGAAGTTTTGAATTAATTTCTTTTGCCATCAGTACTGCTATGTCAGCTTAAGAGATAGAAACCTGTAGCACAGAAATACTGCGACCCAGTAGCTTCAAAATCAAATGAATGTATGTGATGTTGACCCTTGACCGTGGAACACAGAGGAGTTTGGTGGTGTGTATCTGTAGTAACCCTAGTTCTGAAGGAGTACGGTAAGATCAGTGTAGCCCTGCTGAGACGACCCTCCAGCCTCCACTCCTTTCTCACCTACAGTCTGCATTTATTTAGATGGAGCCATCTTCTGTATGAATTGCTGGGCATCTGACTATATTTTTTGGTAATTCTAGATAGGCCCCACTGACTTTATATTACATGTAGTGTAAAAATCCTCCATCTTCATCACTATGTAGTTATTTAATGCACCCACATAATGAAGGGTCTTTAGAAAAAGAGGATAGAGAGATATTATTTAACCACTTACATCTGGTAGCTTAGAATGGAAGATGAAAAAAAAAGTCCAGATTTAGTAATTTATCTTGATTTGTAATAATTTGCCTTGTTTAAGTGGTTCATATATGAAAGGATCTTAAGGCCTTGTCTTATGAGTAACTAAGCAGTTTCTTATATGATTAGCAACACAAAAATCCTCGGTAGCTGATACTACTAACTCAAGATAGTGTAAATTCTGAGAATTACATTTTTAGAGGTTAATTAGGTTATATTAACTTATTTGCAGGGTATATTAAAGTCCTTTCAAAGTTATTATTATATCCCTTCTATCTAACATTCTCTTGCAAAAGCACATGGCAAATGCACATGTGACTATTCTATCAATGAATGAAAGTATTTTTCATCAAAATTTATGTAAATAATTCCAATTTGTACTGGAAGAAATAATGTCCCGAATAGCTCGTAAAACTTGTCTTCATTACAAACTTAACAGTAGACCTTATTTTCAAAACCATAATATGAAGTAATGTTAGATAACAAAAGATTTTTCTTCCATAATCTCAAGGAATAAATGCTTGTTTCTGGGTGTATAGAATCATGGCTTTTTTTAGCAAGCGAGACTGTCTGCTAAGAGAAAATCCAATAAATTTGTTCCCAGAAAGTCAATATGCACTGGGAGGATTTCAGATAAAGATTCTGGATATTCCATTTAAATATCTACTGATAATTTCAAAGAAATGTTTATGTTCCCATTTATATAGGAGAGATAAAAATACTAGTTTTAATATAATGGTATTAACATATACTCTCCACTAATTCAAAATTGCTAATTATTGTTATGTAGTTGTTTCTCCCCCCCACAAATCCACTTTTGAAATAAATATCAAAATGCTAAAATGTAACAATAAACAAAAAAATACATTTTCTTACATGCAATGGATAATGAATAGCATGGTCAAACCCAAACAGCATGCATGAAGGCATTGGCATGGCAGAGAAGGCATTTGAGAAGTTCACAATCCATTCCAACACACAAAGGAACAGAGAAGAAAATAAGTGGTAAAAACAAAAAGAAAAACAAACTCATCATATCAAATCAAGGTCAATACTCATTTCAAATGCTAAGCTGGGCTAGCCATGGTTAAGGAGTCCAAAAACCAAAATAGTCAACTTTAACAGTCTGTCAAAATTCAAGTATATATTAAGTATTTGTTCTTATATTTTTAAGAGTTATATTATGTCAACGCATATTCTTTGTAAGGTACTTATTAATGGATTTTAATATAGGAAGAAACTAAACATGAATAGATACATTATTTGATGTGCTTGAGGCACAAAGAAATCAATTATATATTAGGATAGAAAATTCCTAGCCCCACACTTTAAGTGGAAGATTATTTTCCCCATTATGTCTTTTCCCCCAATAATGTGCTTTTACCAGTATTTGGGCTCCATAATTTTTTTATTCCAAGGTTGTTATTTAGTGGGGTTTCTTCTAAGCCATGAAGAAACAAACTTACTCTTCAGTTTGCTCTTCTCTTTATCCAGTCATGCACGCGACATGACTAGAATAAGCACACCACCACCACATTCACCAGCACAACTTAATAAAATAAAACAGAAGTAAATCACTAGCAATGAAGCATGCAAACAAAGGGAGTACAATCCATTTTCAGCATGAAAAATTAAGGCAAAGATCTATTACTTCAATGACAAATCAAGAAGGAAAAAAAGAAAGAAAGAACTGGTGCAGCAACGTAAAAAAAACCCGATTCATTAAAATGTTGTTGCCATGTGTTTTGGAAGGTCAGTATTCTCACGAATTCATGGAACTAGTCTTTGGCCTGAGTTGCAGGAGCCTAGTTCCAGTAGTTCTAATGATGATGTAGGCTGTTAGGTTTTTAATGTAAGCGATGGTATGAAGGTAGCAAAATCCTGAGCCCCAGGGGGACACTGAGCTTTTCCAGGTCTGCATCTCTCTGGGCAGCCATCACAGACAGGAAAACCCAGAAACAGCCGAATGATATCACAGCACACTGAGGAGCCAAATACACTCAGAAAACTGACATGTTTTTATGTTCCAGTGCTGCCTTCTCAAGTGCATAAACAAAAAGTCTAGCCCAGAGAGTGTCTACTACATGTGCTATAAACTGAGCCACTTGAGGCTCAGTGAACTCACTGCATTGAATTAGATCAGAATTTTACACCATATTTTACTGGTGATGTTATACAAGCCACTG
Source organism: Piaya cayana (assembly GCA_013389865.1). Taxonomy (NCBI): domain Eukaryota; kingdom Metazoa; phylum Chordata; class Aves; order Cuculiformes; family Coccyzidae; genus Piaya; species Piaya cayana. The sequence continues at coordinate 150,284 of WAAB01014823.1, read as the reverse complement.
GTTTTTCATTATATGTTCCCATATGTGTAAGAAATCAACTTTTTATACTATACCTACTTTTGTTATTTTGCTAGTTGCATAGTTATTTTATTCCTTAAATGATTTTAAAGTTTTCTTGAAGTGTTTCCTAATCAGGGACTTCACAACATAAGTGTTACTAAGTTCTTTTTCCCTGCTCAATTATGGCACTTTATCCCATAGTGTTGTGTTTGCTAAACCAAGAGATCTGATGTAAATAGCAGATAAGACATATGCCCTGCTCTGGCTTCCCTAGAAAAGAACATGAACAATTAATTTCAATTCCGTGAAGTTGTACAGCATACATTGTACAATAAAACTTGGCAGTAAAGTCTCAAGAATGATCTCTTGACTTTGGGTTTATGCAAGCAAAGCCAGCACAAGCAGTCTCTTTTTTTTTCCAGTCTTCAAATTCATTTCAAAATCTGAAGAATAAATTTTACAGCATGGCTCTAATTAGCACCTATTAGTAAAGCACCATAATTTAATGGAATGCCCTTCACTACAGCCAGTAATATGTTTTCTATTATTTAAACAAGGAAGGATGCAAGCTTCATGCTTTGGAAGCTGTTTGTCAAAGTAAACAGTTCTCTAGTTAGATTTTTTCCTAGTAAGCAGGGCAGAAGCTTTCTAATTGTATTTCCAGGTCTATGCACTCTAATGCACTAATCACCTCCATCCAAAGTTACCTGTACATTTGGTCTCCTTTTTCTCAACTTAACTTTTGGTATGCCCACACCAATTTGCTGAAGTAACAAAAAAAGCAGTGATTTATATTTTTCCACTATAAGTAAAAAGGCTACTTAATAGAATGGAAGACTTCCCTTAACATCTATACTTTCCAGTTCACATTTACTGGACTAGCCCTCATTCTGAGAGTTCTGAGTTTTCTGTCAGAATTACACACAGGTTTTGTCCAGGGAAACAAAAATCAGATATATGTTAAACAACGTGAATTAAGATAACAGAGAACTCTCTCTCCCACATACTCTGCCAGAAATAAAATACATAATGACAAGAGTTTCACTCCACGTTTACTGTTATATCTGCTCTAAAAATAATCTCCTTTTACATTCCTTCCTAAAACATAAACCATTAAATGAAATTCTGGACACCACTGAAGGCATCTGTACTTTTAGAACTACTATTAAACAGATTTTGATCAGAAGCATAATGAAAACAAAGAAAAGGATGCTAATCCTTAGAATAGATCCAGAAATTGAATTATTTACAGTTTTCAAAGCTTAACTAATTAAGATTTATCTTTTTAAGATATGCTTAATGCATTCACTTCAGTGCCTATGTTTATTTGGTAGAGTATTCTCCTATTCTCTCCCAGGCCAATTAGAGAAATACATGCTCATGTGTACGGATACACAAAGAAACTTGCCAGAAAGATATAAAACTAAGGTTTTGTTTAAAATGTAATATAACTAATACCTTCAACTAGAAAATTGATATATTAAGAAGTTTAAAATTAAACTGAAAGTTCAAAAAAAGCTTTGTCATGTTATGCTGTGATGTAGCTTTCATGTGCAAGTAAGGTTATGATTGGTTGGTTCTTAATGATTTTAATCTGCTTCTGAATCTGCCTTTTGTTAAATTTTCTCAGTTGTACAAATTACTTTATATCATCTGAATTTCTAGGGGCTTTTTTATGAGACAATACTGCAAGACTATTTTGGAAAATATTGTGTTGAAACAGTTTTGATTTGCAGAAACAGATTTTCAGAAGGAAAGCAGAAGACATTCAGAAGAAGGAACTGCTGGAGGTTTAATACACCCTCACCTCTTCAAAAGTAAAGACGTAGTTATGTTTTAGTTTGCATCTATTGAAAAATTGCTGGCAAAGAGGGTTAAGATGTTGTTTGTTAATGAGTTAATGGCTACCAGGAGGTTCAACTAAAATTAATATGACATGATAAAGAGAGTCTATGAGTTCTAAATGCATCTGTCTTTGTAGTGTACCTTAGTTTTAAAACGTAGTTCCTGTATCAGTCTGAATAGCATGCACCACCCCAAACAAACAGGGAGTGAAAAAGTCTAGTCTGTGTAACTGTTAATAACAACAACAATAATAATTCATATGCTTAATATTACATTTACACATTATTCTGCAACATAAAACATATCACTTATAATATATTCTTTTTAAAACATACTCTAAATCAAACATTTGAACAGTATGTGGTAGCATTTCTGAACTTCCATATCCTTTTAAGTAGAAAAATATGCAGAGAAACCATGACAACTAGTTTCCTAATGATCCACCTCAGTTTGCCTAGATTTAGTTGGGATGAGCTGAGATTTTCACTCTCTAGCAAAGGTTCTTTATTCTTGTGTTCTGAGTTTACACTGCAGTACAATAGCACATATGAGATGAACAGAATCCATATCCAGTTTCTCACAAGACTGTGTCTAAAACAAGAATAGTACATTGCTTCATTTTATATTCCTTCTGTTAATAAAAGGATAGTTTCAATTGCGTATAAAGAAAAGGTAATTAGACCACTTGCTGTCATCTAACTTTCTAATAAGAAGGAAAAAATTGGTCAGTAGTAACACATACACTTGCCTCAGAATAATACATCAAATAAAATGTATGAGAAACAGAGTCCATCCGAATTTTGAAGACTATGTAAAATCTTTCTTTCCTTTTCCTTTTTCTTATTAAAAGGGCCTTTACAAAATAAACCAAAAGGGCTATTTCATCATCACTTAAGATCAATTTTTTCTTTCTCTTCTTCAGAAGCATTTTTTTTTTCTTTCTTCTTTTGTTAACACACTTGGCAAAAGATTTCGAACACATTACTTTGTCAGGAAATAAATTCACATATTCACATTAAGAACTAAATGAATCACTAAAATATGTAGACAAATTCTTTATTTCTTTCTGTGCCTTTGACAGTTAAAGATGGTGATGTACTGAAAAGGGGATCTACTACCCCTTTTAAGCTACAATAGGACTTCCTGGCTAAGCAACAAATGAGGAGAGTTGTATAGCCAAGAGGTTAAGTCCTCCCATCATAGGAACAGGGCTGGGAAAAAGAAAGTGATGGATACATAGCAAAGTTACAAAAAAATCTGAATATTTTCCACGCAGGAAATACAGGCTTACATTAGTTAAGATGTTCCTGTGAAGTATACTAAGTGTAAAAAATAACTTAGGAATAGTGCGCCACTTAAGATTAATAGTCTCACTAACCCTATTGCCTGTGTATTGACAGCCTGCATTCATCTTGGCCATATATTGCTCAAATGATCTTAATGAGAAGTTCTAGTATTTATGTGAATATATTGTTTGGTTTTCGATACTTACAGTGATTCATTATTATTCCTAACTTTCTTACTCTAAATAATCCAAACATTTCTCTCAGTCTAGAGTGAATTTTTTATTTGCTTCTAGCTAATTAAATTTTAACTTTTTCTTTTATTTAATGCTGCATTTCTGCACAATGAACTCATGAGAAAATACGTTTCTAATATAATTATAATACAAAAAAATTTCAAAGATTCCATTGAACAGAAGTTTGTTCGACATTGAGAAACTCTTTACTAAAACAAGGACTAAAATTCTGATTTAAAAAACTACTATAAAAAACTACTACTACAGTTGAGGGATATAAAGTCAGATTGACTTATTTGGTTTAAATTTTCCTTGAATTTGAAGAAAGTTGTGTTCCAATCAAATTTAGATAAAGATTTAATCTTTAAAGATGAAAAAACTTCTTCAGCTTGAACTACTAAAAAAATTAGGAAAGAGTGCTCAGCTAGATTCATCCCAACTATGCAGCTCAGGTTTCAGCTCTGATAAACAGAAAATAAGCACATAAACAAATATAAAAATACAATAAAAAAGTTTACTTTGAGAACATCTTGTAATATGCCACAGGTCTGTCACAATGATATTGCAGCCGCTGCGAGCCACTTTAGTCTTAACAGGTATACTGAAACACTTACTTCATGTACAAAAATGTGTGTGTAAAATATACAGCATTTTAATGTTATTGATAATCAAATGCACTACAAAGCAGTGCTGGTCTTTGTGCAACCTAAAGCAAATTTAGATGAAGCCATACATGCACCATGGATTTTCCTGACACCTCCACAACCAAGAAAACTTTACCATCACTCTCTTGCTCTCTAGCACTTTCAGCACATCTTAGATATTTTTGTTATTTCTGACAATGTCCCCTTATCACAGAAAAAAAAATCGAAGCTTTTTCATACCTTTGGTTGAAGATTTGGATGAAGTAGCACATACCCATTAGGATCAATTGCAAAATAGTATCCATTTGGACAAAGCTGAAAGACAGAAATGAAGTTTAGTAGTGTAAAGTTTTAAGTAATAAACAAAGATGAATTAATGACTTTGAAGCAATGGTCACATTAAGGAAAATATATTTCCTCAGGCATCATGAAATCTGTGAAATATTAATGTACAGATAATAATTTCTTACTATTTCATTTTTAGAATAAGAATAATAAACTTGGAGAATAAATTAGGGGACCACTGGAGGTCACCTAGTACAACCATTCAAAGAAAGATGAGCTAACTTCAAAACAAGATCCAACTTCAAAGTTGGACTAGGTTTCAAAAGATCTTTGAATACCTCCAATGGCAATTCTACAACCTCTCTGGGCAACCCGCTTCAGCATTTAACCATCATCACTGTGATTATTTTTTTTCCCCTTATCTCCAGCTGGAGATTCAACTGCCATGACTATGTCAATTGCTTCTTGTCTTTTGCTATAAACCTTAAAAAAATATCAATGCCCATCTTCTGAATAACTCCCATTAGGTAACATATTAGGTTTCTTAAGTCCGAACAAATTCATCTCTCAGCTTTTCCTTGTATGCCATGTACTCCAGCCCTCTGGCCAACTTAATGCTTCTGCACTGGACTTTGTCCAGCATCTCAGTGTGTTTCTTATACTAAGGAGATCAAAATTGGACAATACTCCTGATGAAGATGTTCACTGCCCAGCTGGTCTTCTTTATTGCAAGGGCACACTACTAATTCATATTCATCTTCAGCTCCACCATGACCTCCAGGCGCTTTCCTGCCTTCTGAGGGACTCTGTTGGAGCCTGTACTGTGGCACGAGATTATTTCATTTTAGATGGGGGACTCTGCATTTGCCATCAGTCAAATTTGTGATGTTCCTTTGATTCTTCAGCTGTTACTTTCCACAGTACTACTAATTTTCTTAGAGTTTTCCCAGCTAGATGTCTAAATATATAAAGGAATCATACTATGTACGCTACAGACAGGCACATATATTAAAGAACTCTTCTATAAAGAACTGTCCTATATAAATTCTAAGTAGTACTATTAGCTGAAATAATTGTTTGCTCTACACTGTGAGAAGAACCAAACACTCAACCAAAGAGTAGTGCCTTAAGCTCCACAAAAATAATTACTTGAAATATATCCCCCAATGTAAAAGCTGGCTTTAGTGGATACATCCTGATGGACAATTCAGAGAAGCACATGTATGGCTGGAGAGAAAACCATCAGAAAATTTACAACAATGGAAAAGAATATATGAGAAGAAGCCTGCTGGTATTTTGACTTGCATCCAGTCATTGCTTTATGACTTAGAAGCATGCAAAGAAATCATACATAAATCATACATAAAGAGAAACCATCAATGCAAGCAACTTACTGTAAATCGAGGCGTTAGCTTTTTTATGTCCTCCAAAGACACATCAACACCCATTACTCCAAGTATCAGTTGATTCTGGTAAAATTGCAAAATGTTATAATATGTTTGACACATTTACTATATAACAGTCAGTGAATTTTGATTTTGCCTTCATCTCTTGTTTGACAGATACTGCCTGAAATGTCGTAGGTTGCCTATTTAGGTGTCTGTTCTAAATATTTTAAATTATATCCAATTGATTCAAAATAACATTAAATATATTCTGAATTTAGTATAAAATATGAACACTTTATTAATATGAATATGGATGTTTTCCTGTATGAATGAATTGTGATTGAAGTCAATATTGTTTGCCAAACTGGACCAAATGACTTGCAATGATATAGAACTACTATGCACACTTAGACTGGGCAATTGGTGAATGAGACCCCAACACAATTAACATCTTTTGGCTATCATATAATGATGAAATTAAAAAAAAAAAAAAAAGAAAAGCAAAACCAATGACTATAACAATCATCAGCATTTAAAATCAGGGACCTGAGCATTAAATTCACTTCACTTAGAACTTATTTTCCTACTAAGAAAAGGGAGACTGTTATCTACACAGTTATCACCTGAATCCCTTCTCCAGATTAAATACATTTGGAAAATGTATTGGAAAATGAATCATTCATCCTGTAACCTAAAATTCAGGTAGGACCTAGGTGGATAAGATTCAAGTTTTCCTCTTATTCCATCCAGGTGCTCTGTATGAGACCATGGCTGTTTTACTTCTCAGAAAGACATACTTTGATAACAAATAGTCTCTTACTTTGCAACCAGACTAAGTAAATTCCAGGCATTCTTTTGTTGATAAGGCTCTGAAACCTTGATTTGGTTTGGTTAGTACTGATCAAATTAATTTGGAGTTTGCATAATATGTGGGAAACTGAACAAAAGAATATCTAGACTTCTGTACATTTTGACCTGGATGAACATGAGTATTAAATCAAATGTACAGTATTTTGGCACATACTGTAAAATATGTTCTAAGTCTGATATTTAAAAAACCCCAGCATTTTTATTTTGCAAAAAGGACATAAATTGATTCCTTGTCAGACTGTAATAGGGATGGGTAATTGCATTTATTTTATCCTTAGATTTTAAACTCAGTGCACAGTGCTACTTTCTAGTATGATTACAATTAATTTAAAATCTCCACATCATTGCTATTACCCAGAAATGTCATAGCTTCAATGATTTGTGATAAATAAAGCTGAGTTTGCTTTCTTGGCAAGTTCTGAAAAATATCATCATATACTTCCCATCAACTGAGCACTTTAATGCATTCCCACTGCCACTAGGTCACAGGAACAGATCAAGGAATGTCATATCCTGAAAATCAGAACTACAAAAAAGGTGATCTGCGTTTTCTTTTTCCCAGGAGGTTACCAGGCAACAAGAGATGACCACTTTCCTTCTGATAACAAGACAATTAAATTGTAAAAAGCTCTACAGAAATAGTTTTTTGAAGGAATTTGCATTATATTTAATTCAAAGAACTTTTTAAATTTTTTTTTTATCTTTCTTTAAGTAACAGCTTACTATTTTCCCATTTTGTTCCTTTGTTAGATTGAAGACAGGGAGAGTTCCTGTAATCACAAGGCCCAGCTCCTAGGAGATAATCAAATAGAGAGGAGAAAAAGGGGTTTCAGTTGAATAATAATCATTTACCTGCAATATGCTAGAACAATAGAGGGACTACTGCAGCCAAATACGAGGTTAGAGTACTGACTTTCCATTTGTAAAAAAAAAAACACCCAACACTTCATTAATTTTATGCATGGAAAATTAATATTGGATTTTTTGTATCAATGTTAGTCAGAATAACAAATATTTTTTAAAAAATAGATAATGTGCAAAATAATTAGGATACAATAGTTTAATAAACGCTAAACATTAGCTAACATGTTTATAGCTACCGTTCCCACTATACTAAATACTCCACATAGAAGGAGTAGGGGAGGGGAAGAAAAGAGAAAAAGGATAAAGGAAATCAAACTTAAAAATAGTAAACAGATAGGCAACAAAAACATGTGTGCAAAACTAACAGAAAAATCCAAGAGGTTACTTTTCAATGGCTTGCAATAATTTTGTCATCAGTTCTGCAAAATTATACAGTCTCTTCTGGTACAGAGGCAAGGGATTAGTACTTATTTATAAAGATAAAAGAAATTTGTTTTTTTCCTTTATGAATAGTCATAACTACTACTGAAAATAGGATCCAGAAAACCACACATTTTGATAGCCTGAAAAGACTTGTTATCCACCCTTAATTGTCCACAGGCAGATTTCTACCACTCTTTGTCCTAGCGTTTGGTTTTAATTTCAGTTTTTCTGCCCTCACTGATGCTTACTTCTTCCATGTATTTTATTGAGGAACCATATGACTTCTCTGCCTTTGTTTCATTGGAAAAAAATAAGCTAAATATTGTATTAATCCACTTTGATAAAATCAGCTATCCATGTGCCCAGTCTAGTAAAAATTTGAAGGAAAGACAGAATGAACCCACTGAAAACACAAAGCAACACAGCAGAAGTTCGCAGGTATCACTCGTTTTACTTCATGAAATAGACCTCTTTCTATTCCCAGCTACAAATTCAAGCTTTGGCTTTACAACAGGATATGTACAGAACATGAGATGAGAACTTCCGTCACAACATCCTTTATATTTCCAGTAAGTACCTCAACATAACCAAGAAAACATGGTTAATGAACTTCTGGCCATTGAAATTCTAAAGAAAAACTGGTTCTTTTGAATCACGCTTAGTTCTACGATGAGTTGATAAAAATTTTACAGTAAAGCTGACTGATGGGAAGAAGTGGATTTTGACATGACATTAGATGACCATGTGAACTTGGATAAATACATGTTTCCACATTTCCATTTTGTAGTAATTTTTGCATAGTTAAGAGTTACTCAGAAAAATGTTATCTAGAGAAACAGATTGGATTACTGCTAATAATGCTTTTTATTCAGTTTCCTGAATATGTTTGTTTTACAAGACAGTAGTGATAAATTCAGCAGTAAGGAAAGTATTTAATCTATCTTTTTGTTTATTTCCCCACTGTATACACTAATTAAAGAAACAATTACCTTAAGTATGCAAGTAATTACAATAACCATGATAGTTTCAAGATCCAAGTTAAAAAACTGCAAATACTGAGAAACTTTGACAAGTTTCATTCTGTCTGGTGTGCTATGAGAAAAAAAAAAAAAGAACTCCAGACCAGTAACATTAGCAGATGACCTCTGCTGCAGCATAGGTACAGCACTAGACAACTATTTGTTTCTTTTTCCTTCTATTAATTTGAGAAAAACAACGACCCACACTTCCAGATCTGTCCATAGGATAAATTACTTTTCTCTGTTAAAGTTCAGGACACTCAGGACACTATACTCAAGGAATGACCAACATGTTAGAAACAGCTGATCAGAAAATTGCTCTAATGGAATGTGAAGATACTGGAAATGCAAGAATGTTATGTTTGGAATGGAAGAAAATTGAGTGCTCGGGACTGTGGAGAAGTGACCCCTATAGTTACTGACTTGATAATATTCTTACTTTACAAGAGATAAATACAGATCATACCAGAGCATCCAGATAGACATTAGTCCATTGGACTTGTTTGGCTTTCTCTCCTGCTAAAACCATTGGTCTTCCCAAAACATCCAGGTATTCCTGCCAAAAAGTGTAATAAACTCATCAGAAGGCAGCTATTAGACCAAGTCCAGAAACAGCATACAAAATAAACAATAATGAAATAAAAACAATGAAAATACCAGTAAAAAAAAATCAAAACTCACCACTAATACAGGAATAGCACTTAATTATTTCATTAAAATTACACTACCGAACAATTTAGTCATCAGCTTGCAGTACTTAGTGCCAAGGCAAGTTCTGTATTTCAGCCTCAGTCACATGCACCTTACACATGCATAACCACTGCTATCTTTCCATGAAGTGAGAATTACAAGTATTTCCATTCCAAAATTAATTGCTAATGACACAATGAAATTACAAGCAGATTGCAGATCCTCTAATCCAGAAGAGAGAGTGGGCGATGGACGGTGAGTGGTGTAGCAGCTGGGCATCTTAAGACCTTTCATAACTTCTATTGAAACGAAAAATTGAGAGTTTTAAAACCAAATAGTCCCTTCCTTTAGCTACGGAGTATGGCTAAAGCTGGTGATCTCCTGAGATATCAGACTTCTGGTCTGGTTTGGGTGTGGATGCCAACAAACTTGTTTCAGTCTTCAACTTTTTCTATTTGTTTGTTTATATTAGGGATAATTCCTGCCAGACGCTATCTGGAAGAGTTTAACTGCATCAAAGCACTCTTATTCAGGCCAAAGAAAGGAATAGTGCCAAAAAATGTCATGCCTGGCCTTGGAAGGACAAAGAACTGTTATGATACTTCTCTGCTTTTCTGGAGGTGTGAATACACAGGTTTTCTGATAACTGAAAATACTATCTGTTCTTCTATATTGTCAATTTTGATCGCACCGTATAATTCCAGGGTCCTGTGCCCTTAATTATCTACACGCATGGCTGCTAAAACTGTCCTGCACCCTTTTTGAAGAAAAAAATATTCTGTCTCTCCCAGACTGATTGGATCAATCCAGGAACCTCTTCTACAAGCAGGATTGTACCAGGTCACTGTATCTCCCCAGCTGAGTTCAGATACTCTAGCAGTGCTCTGCCCTTACACATATCCACAGCCTTCTCCGCATAATACAGACTCTTAAGATCATGCTGTAAGCACAGCAGGAGCCAGACTATGGATGTCTAGACATGTTATTAAAAATTACTGAGTTTATAGAACTTTATAAAAAAATGGTTGCCACGTCTCAGGATCAAAGAGGGACCATATAAAGCCAGGAAGAAAATCAAGCCCAAAACATAATGCTTGTGTGGAGAAGGTCTGCAGGATACAGCTCACTTCAAATGCTATGTTGTGGGCACAGGGTCAGCCTGCTTTAGAGGACATCAGCATGTCTGTTATGCATGCAAGCTGCTGTGGGCCAGCTGGCCAGGGAGACAGGGATCAAACTGTAAATTGACTCACTGAAACTACAATAAATAAATAAAAATATTGTAACAGAAAAATGCCTCATATGTAAAAGAAAGCCATATTTTTTTTCTTTGTTCTTAATGCAGTGCATCTTAAAATTTAGTTGATTCAGAGGTGAAATGCAACATATTTAAAACCAGAAATTACTCTGCTTGTTTGTATTACAATTGTATCTGCCTTTGGCCAACATACTTACCTGTGTGTTTATTCTTATGGCACCAATGGAAGGAATTTCATAATAATAACCTAAAGTTAGAAAAAGAAATAAAGCCATCTTACTTTAATACATTGTTAATCTTTTAATGTTGAGGAATTTAATGTAGCTTGTATTTTTCATTTACTTTTTATACGCATTATCATATATGAAAGGAATACTGGATTCCATTCATGTGATAATGTCTTTAAAAATTAAAGTTTTGTGGCCACATGATGGGTCACCACATCATAGGCCAAGCTAGTTACCTTGTAAGCATGGGAAGTATATGATGCGGTTTTTTTGTCTGTGGTTTTTAAAGCTGAGATAATGTACTGGATCTGTACCCCTGAATTACCAGTTACTCTGATGTGCAAATATATGTAATGGTCATTTGAATACACTGTAAACAGCAATGTAATTATATGCTGAATTCTTATAGGAATGTGAGTATAGCTACATTCTGTCACAACAGCAAAGTTCACAAAGAAAAATATAAGGCACTCTGTGGAAAGGATGAAAAAAATCAAACTTATTTCTTCTAACTAAACATCAGAAATGTCTTTATTGATCACTGATTATATAATGCATTTGTTTGAATTAAAAATATTGCCCATATGCACCAATAAGACCAAAAAGTTAGGCACCAAGATCCAGTTTCAGACCAAGTATGTTCTAAGCCAGATTGAAAGGAAGCGGGAATGACTAGACAGATAAGGGTATAGAAGGTAGTCATTTACTTTGCCATAAACAATGTGTGACTTGATAATAAATGAAAACTTTCAATTACGGAAAAATTAAATACAACTTTGCTTCTTTGGCTATGCAAACAAATAATCCCATCAGTTTTAGACAAAGTTTATGATAATTTTGCCTCAATAATAAGATGACATAAGTGGTTATGCTGTAAGCCAGCTGGTCCTCATCATGTCATACGTTCAACTCAGGCATATACAGTCAAGACTTCATTCATGATGACCTCTGTGAAGGGACCCCTCTTCCTCAGCATGTGGTATTTTGAGATATAAAGATTTTTTAAAAGTGCTATTCAAAAAAATTAATTTTGACTTTCTGTAATCATCCGACAAAATAATCTGCTCTTCCTGAAGCTTTAGTATCCTCTGCATAACCTGCCAGCATACTGAGAGATTCATAAGTTGTGATATGTATGTTATTCATACAGGCTTTTTTTTTGTTCATCTTCTCTCTTTTCCCATCATTATACTGTAAGGTACTTGAAAAACCTTTTTCACACTCTCTTATTTTTCTGACCCTGTTTTTAATGTACAAATTTTAAGAGTGCTTGACTTTCTTACTTTCACCTTCTTAACTTATTTTCCTACATAAAGAAATCAGGATAAAACCAGAAAATGTAAGATGCTCTTAGAAGCTAAAAAATCACAGCAAGAAAAATTTTGATACTTGCACCAAAACCAGGAAAAATAATGCAAGTCATCTGGTCCATTGCAAGTTTTGGAGAAACGCAGAAATTGAATCAGCCAACCAATCAAAAAAAAAAAAAAATCCCTTTGCCCAGACCCCTTAATATAAAGCAGCCTTGCTCAATTTCTTATCTGCCATCAGTTCCATCATTTCATAGATGGCTTTTATAATAAAAAAAATCTCAGAATTGAACTATATCATAGAACTATAATAAAAAATACTGTGATATTTTTCTTACAATATGAAATTTTAAATAAAGTAATCAAAAATAAATATGAAATCTTATAGCTTATGTATATATGCATCTACTTATTATTTAATCAAGCTTTTTAGAACCTTTCTTAAAAACTATGATAAAGCTAAAAATCTGGAAAAAAACCCTGTAATTTTTATGAAATAAATATTGCCCTTTCGAAGCTTTAACCAACAGTCTTAATGCCCGTACCCCACCCCAGTACCTTTATTTTCACAGGCCATCCACTGTATGGGTCCTTTGTCATAATTGTGTTGACCGACAGAAAATGTGAACACACGTACCTATGAAAGTTAAAAACCAATGCTTGTAATTTACCTATATATCATCAATTAGTTGTAACTCTGAGGTTAATCATACCTGGATTTTTCATGTGTCTGAACAGAAAAAGGGGACTATGAATTTTCCATTTTTAATCCACATACTAGAGACACTGTTTCGTTTGGTCCTTGGAGGAAAAATGTTATCTCATACATCTTTCATACTTTAAAGCTCTTACATTGGTTACTGTTCATGAACCGTTTTAATGTCTTTTATTTTTATTTTCCTAGAGTGACAATTATAACTCTTCAGGTTTTATTAAGTGAGTTGACATAATCTCCAATCAATATCAGATGCTCACAAATAAATTAATATTAACATATACAGAGCAGTAGAATTAAAAAAAAAAAACCCACAACCCAATAACTATGCAAACAAGGATTTTTTAGGATATTAGATAATTTCATAAAAATAGGATATGAAATTTTCAGTTACTACAGAAAACAAATTCTCCTTTTTCTCAGACTTTTGGATTTTGTCATGTAAACCCACTAAATCAGTTCAACAAAGTTCTATGAAAGTTTTAAGCTCCCGCTGTCTCACTTAAAGCCCTTGATATTCATCAAAGACATATGTTTTATAAGCATAATTCTATTCTGTTTAGCCAATGTAACTCAAATCTATCTCAACAACTGAGGGGAGTTGTGACCACAGAAGAATTCACCAAATTTTATCAGGCTTCTCAGCTGAAATTATTTTCCATGCACATTATCTCATTTGAATGAGAAAAATTAAACCCAAAGATTCGTATTGTTGTGTACAAAATAAAAATACTACAAGACTCATAGAAAAAAACCCAAATACTATGTTTCAGATTCTGGCAGAATATTTTGCTCCAAAGTGGAGATTCTTTGTAATATTTTCTTTAAATAATATTCACAATATGAAATTACAGAAGCTCCTTGTAAACTACTGATTATTGCTAAGCTTTAAAATTATTTATATAAATTTTCATCACATCTGTAATTACTATCTAGACCTACATTTATCAAATAAGCAACAAAAATTGTGTGACATAATCAGGGCTCATGTATTAATCAAAAGCTGTAGGAATAGCTCCAAATCATCAGTTAGCAGCTAGCAGCTGATGAAACTTTATTAATGTTGACCTCTATATGCAAGGAGGGTGAACAAAACTTTGTGCTATGTTTTATTTTTGGTTAACAACACATTTTGGGTTGCCTTATATGTACAAACCCTTTGTTTCTGCAGTTAAAAAGCAGACTTAAAAACTTAAAACAATTACTCTGCTGCACTGAATGCTAATCCAGGCGCTTTTTTTTTAATACCAACAAGATTAGAATTTTTTTTCCATAAAACAATGACTACCCTATACAGGGTCATATCTCAGTAGTGAGTCAAGCCAATTATAGTCCTAGCTACCCAGGCAGGTACAAGAACGACTGTATGAGCGTGATAGTAAGACTTTGCACTGATAGTTCATATGGATAAAGACAGATGAAAAAATGGTTTCAATTACCTTGGAAAATATCAGTATTGATAGTGCAAACATGATATGTCTGCATCTCATTTATTTTATTATTATTGTATCACTCTGTAAATTCAAGTTATATTTGCTATCCCTCATTTGTTCTTGACCTCTTTTACAAAATGTTAGATACAGCTCTCCTAATGGATGTTTCTGTTTCTATATAATTACCATCTTTTATTTTCCAAGTTGATTTTCACAGTGTTACTTTCTATCAGTATCTCTCAGCTCACACAATCCCTGGGTCCCCTAAATACTTGATTAAGACGACATTCTTCACTAAAACTATAGTGAAATAAGAAAAAGGACCACTGAAGATCACCAATTAGATAGCTGGATCTCTTTTGGATTATAAGTGACTACTTAAGTAAGTTAAGACAGAGTCATGTGGTTTTGCTTGTGTATGTATAAAACACTACTCAATCTGGACTGTCTAGCATTTGATCTGAAATGCAAATATGAAACACTGCATCAGATTCAAGTTGTGAAATGGTATGTAATTTAGGGAAAAGAAGCAGAATGTTAAATCTGCAACTAATCTATAAAAAATTTAGAATTTAAATTATTGACAACAAGCAGAGGACAATACATCTGATTTACTGTTCCTTGGATAATTAACAGAGATAAAGAACTGCAATGAAAATTGGAGCTTTTAATTGTTACTTGGTTTGGCAAGAGGGTGGAACATTCAAGAGTTTTCTTTTTCCTATTGCCTCATCTGGAATTGAGTAGAATGACAGATGTGCTGGAAAAATGAGTCAGCAAGTCAAATTAAACAAGCCAATTTTAACAAAAAAACATGCTCTGTGCTAACATTTTCTGTGACAAGATCCAAAGCCAAAGGACTGAGATGCATCTGTCTATACCTTTTCCTTATAGACATTTCTCTAAGAAGATGAGAGAGATTATTTACTTTTAATAGGGATTTTTTTACTGACAGCTACAGATATTAGGGGCTCATGATACTCCTTGCTGTATAGGCAAGGAGTGTAGGCAATATATGTAGGCCTACGAGAGTCTGAGAAACCGCAACCACTCTGCAAGCAATTCAAAGTGGATGAACATACATATTTTTTGACAGATATACTATTTGTCTTGAATCCTGTGCTGCTGCAGTTAGAGCTCTCCACAGCTATTTATGTACATCTCTTCATCACTCTGTTTAGGAGGAAATTATCTGACCTTTGGAAATACATATATCTCTTTATCAGATATCAGGATTGCTACATGATTAATTTACTCAACTAGATGTAGGAAAAATGAATCCCATGATTTTAAGTCTATCATGTAAAACCAGCAGGAATGCAGCTTTCTCCATCACTATATAAACAAGCTTACTGAGACAAAAATTGATCATGTTAAAACATGCAACTTTAGTTTTCATGACAGTATGATTTCATAATATTTTAATCTGGACTTTATAACTGCAGGTAAAGATTCACAGACAATCTCTTTTACTACAGACCAAGGCAGGCTGTGATACAGAGGAATAATTCAGTAATTCCAGCACCACTGAAGAAACTATTTTTCCCACTAATGTGTTTACCGTTGATTAAATCCGATGAAATTTTGTTTTGCAGCTTATATTTAACAGGTACACATCTGAAATAAGAGGACAATATAACAAGGCTATCTTTCTGAATAAAATTCTAAAACCGCTTTTCTAAATTCTATTTTGAACTGCACCTTACAAATCCCCTGTTAATTTTAGCCTTGAAACCTCTTAATCATATTAGTACTCTTCTATCATAGGTCAGGGCAACATCACGTGGTTTGCAAGCTACCACAGTTAAAACTGCAAGTAGATTCTTATTCCTTACTGCCTTTACACCTCTGAGCAGAAAGCTGAATATGATTTTGGTTTCTGTTATGAACTGAGGACAGAAGGCACTTACCATAGAATCATAGATTGGTTTGGATTGCAAGGTACCTTAAAGATCATCTAGTTCCAAGAACAGAATTTCAGAGGACGATCACAAAATCCTATATACAAATTAGGAAACCACCTAGGACTAGCCAATAGGGAGCACCAAACAGAGTGTTTCATCTAAATTCTGGTCCATAATCTGTTATCCTTAACTGTTCAATTTAGGACTTCCAGTGATGCAGTTCTGAATCATTTAGGTGATATCTATAAAAGTAAAGTAGCTTTGTTTTCCTAGGAAGTACAGGAAGAAAAGAAATAAAAGTTCTGTGTTTAACAGCAGGGGTAAGACTCACAGTGATGTACTAGGGGGAAGTTTTAGGGTCCTTTAGTCTATGTTTATATAACAATAAGATCGGTCATAACCTATTTTCTTTCTCAAGTTGTCAGGGCTAGTAGCCCAGCATGACACTGTTGTTGTTTGAGTTAAAGTAGGATCAGTTTCTGACTTTAGCTAAGTCTCACCTGAATAATTTCATTTTCTGCAAGTTAACTGCATCTTTTTCAGACAGTGTTCCTCTCTAGATGGTGATAATACAGGGCACTGGTATGCAGAAAGGTCATTGCTTATACTTATTCCTACAGTAACCAGGGCCATCTTTGAGTTAGTGAAAAAAGGCCACACCTGCAGGGAGAGGCAGACAGGGCAGATGAACCCGAACTGACCAACAGAGTATTTCATTCCATATACATCATACTTGGTATAAAAATGAGAGATCAGGAGGGTCTGTCTCTCTCTCTTCTTCCATGGCTGATGTCCACTAAGGACCTTTTCTGTCTGTTTGCCCCTCCTCCCAGATCCATGCATTCCTGAATCCAGCTCCTTCATGCCTGCTCTACAGCATTTGCAGTGATGGATAGTCATCAAGAGGTGGGGGGCACAATCTCGTATATTTGTATGTATTTTACTACTTTCTTCTGCTTCTTCCTCTACGCACTATTATTCTTATTATTTCATTACAGCTGTAATTTTAGTTTTAGTTTCCTACCCACAAGTTTAGTCTCTCATTTTCCTTTCCCCCTTCCATAGGGAAGGCAATCGGGAGCCAGCTGCTTGGTTTTAGGTGACAAAATTGGCCAAGACAGGGCTAAACTGACAGGCTCACATCTCTACCGCTGAATAATGGTGCCTTTCTCCCTCCCATTCCCAACCCCCTATACTAGGGCGTCTCATTATATAGTCTTTTGGGAATAGGCCTTGACTTCTACTACACCCTGAACTGAACCCAGACATTGTTCAAAATAGTTGATTGCCACAGGCCAAGAACCATGCCATTGGGTCAGTAAACAGTAAAGATAACTGTGGACATTTTTCCAGCCTTCACCCTGGCCTTAGAATAGTAAGGACTTTAAAGATGATCTAGTTCTAACTCCCCTGCCTTGGGTAGGTACATGTCACTATATCAGGTTAGCCAAGGCTACATCTAACCTGGCCTTAAAAATCTCCAGCGAAGGGGCATCCACAACTTCCCTCAGCTACCTGTTCCAGTGTCTCACTACTCTCATGATGAAGAAATTCTTCCTAATGTCTAGTCTAAATCTGTCCTTCTCCAGTTTATACCTATTACCCCTTGTCCTATCACCACAAGCCTTTGTGAATAGTCCCTCTCCAGCTTTCTTGTAGGTTCCTTTCAGGTACTGGAAGGTCACCATAAGATCACCTCATAGCCTTCTCTTATCCAGGCTGAACAAGCCCAACTCTCTCAGACTGTCCTCATATGGAGGCCTTGGATCATTTATTAGGATGTACATAATGTGGAATTTGCCCATATGAATACAGCTGGTTTTCTCATGATGGACTGAGCAAGGTTCACTCTTCAAAATGGCTATGACAGTTGTGCCTCTAATCTTTTAAATGAGGTCTCAGGCAAATGAGGTCTGAGTTCATGTATCTCCATTTGAGCAAATTTGTAATTTCCACTGCTCTGAATACCAGGCTCAAGAAAGTTCAAAAGTTGGAGGTTTAGGCTTTTGTACATGTCTCTCAAGCTGCCTACACATTTTGCTCTTAACAGCAACTGGGAAAAACACAGAGATGACTTAAGCAGTGGGGTATGAAACCTAGTCAGCTGCAAAGATTGTGAAGTTTTAAAGGCCTAGAACTCAAAATATAGTAGCCACGATGTTAACTCAAGTTAGGGAATATCAACAATGGCATGATAATTAACAGAAATGTATCAAGTTGTCTTTTTTATATTTATGATGACATTAGGATCTACCTCTTGCTTTGGTTGCTCTCAAAAAATATGTGTAGGCTTGAGGAAAGTGGGGAGAAAGACCCACATAGGAAACAATAAAAATTTAATTCTCAAATAATTAGATACAAAGATAATTGCAGTCTGGAGAGCTTTAAATCTATAGATATGAAGAAAGCATGAATACATTTGATAAAAAAAGTCTTTCCACAATTGACTCTCTATGGCCTGATTCAGCAAGGCATTTAACCATGCAAGTAGTCTCATCGACATCAATGGAAACAAACACTTTAATTAAGGCACACCTTCAAAGAATAATAAAGCGGGTTCTTGGAACTAATTTTTAGACATTTATCCACAGTGAATTATTTCTCCTAGACTGTCCACATATGTATGCAGTCTTCTCTGTCACTGATATCTTTAATTCACTACAATTCAACTTCAAACTTCAAGCTACAATGCTAACTTATAAATTCATGGTCTAATTATAGTCTATGTAATTACAGTCTAATAAAGAAAAAATGACATTCTAAAAATAAGTTCACATTACAATTTAACGTTAATTCTTCTTTCTTAAAAGAAAAATGAAAATTTAGTTTGTTACATTTTTAGAGATTAGTGGAGAGTGTTATGTGCTTTGGATATTGTTCTATTGTCCGATACTGATAATATGGCCCAAAACCATTTAACAATCTTAACATATCAGGAAAATAGATCCAAGAACACTGATATGTGGTGTAGTTATATGCAACTGCTCTACAAAAGGAACCAAAAGCTGAGAATTATACCTTAAGTCTTCATAACATATGCGTATGAAACCTGCATATCTTTAGAGTAAATGACATAGATATCTGAAATGTGTTGAGAATTGCAAAGTGTTTCAAAAATGGAAAAAAGGGAGGTCTTACCATATCCTCATGAAAATGGGTACATTTTCTAGTGCAGAGTTTATGGTTAATGAATTGAAAAAATTCAGAATTAACATTCCTACAAAACTAAGAGACGTGCTAACTCAGTTACAGTGTTCTACATGTTTTTAGTGCCACCTTGTGGGACTACAGCAGTTCCTTCATTACTTACTAAAGGGCCAGAACATGGTACTTCTTCCTCTTCTGCTGCACTGCTAAAAGTATGAAAGTATAAATATCATGCTGATACCTCTACTCAACAGATTATAACTAGATAGATGGACTACTGATCATGTGATTCTTTAAGTCTTTACCTGGTGTAGACATAATCTTTTATAAGCACAGAAATATGAGTGAAATTATTCAATTCTGTATAATTGAGTGTGGGAACACTACATAACACAGATCAAGCTATATCCTCTGTACTATACTGTCTTCAGAAATAAGGTGAATTTTTTTATCTCAATATTTTCTAGGTATAGCTATAAATAAGCCATGTTTTATCAGCATTTCATAATAGTCTCAAAAATGGCGGTCAGAAAGCGAAAACCCATGCTTTCAAAAACACCAGTAGGACTTCACAATGACGTGCATGAATTTAAACTTGAGAGTCGATCTGGCTGAGTTTCCCTACCAGAAACTGAGCCTCAACACACTCTCTGGCCTTGAGAGCAACTGTTGCAGCAAAGCCTACATGCAAGCACACAAACTATCATTGTCCCTTCTCTATTTCCCTCTCCTTGTTGCCACAGGAGTAGTTCCAGTACCTCGTCAGGGAGTGCACTAGTTGGCAGAGGATGAAAACCTCCCAGGTTTAACTAACAGTTAAAACCTATACATGACTGCAGGATAGTATCCAAGCCCATGTTCTGGCCCCATGTAATTCACTAATATGAATGGCTCCTTAAGACATTCAGTTTGCTAAGTCTTTAATAGAGTGTAATTCAACTGCTATATGCTTAAATCATCCTGCTGAAAGGCAAAGATGGATTTTATTTAGAAAATCCCCAAAGAGTTCTCAAATAATCTTCTGTGATGCAGATTTTTGGCTGTATCTCTGGCCCAAAGGATGTCAGTGCCATGCTTTCTTCTCCTGTGATTTGCACTAGAAGTCCTCACCAGGCCAGCTCATATCACCTCAGAAATAAACGTAAAACACATAATCTGGATCAGAGAATTTTCCAGCCGCTCATCCTGTCTTCCAGTCTTCAGATGAAAAAAATGACTCTATCATCTTTTTAACAATTCGGCTGTAGAATGTTTTACTTTGACTACCTGGATTCTATTTACTCAGTTGATTTGTTTCCCCTCCTCATTATATCAATAACAATGTTTCTCCATTGAAATAAAAAAACATTTTAATTCTTCCTTTTCCCTATGCTTTTTGTCCCTGATACTCAGTATTTAGTGTTCCCTGAAGAAGTCGTCATTTTTTTTTCTGCAAGTTCTTTGTAAATTTGGTGGCCCATATCAGGAACCAGACAAAGGAGTTGACAAAGTAATTCCCTCTGTACTCTGGATTGAAAGCATTTTAAGCATTCCTTCCATAGTCAAAACAACATTTGGAAGCATCTGAGCAGCTGGAAAGAACCAGATTAGTTAGAGAAATATTTCCTGTTCATATTGTGACACTAAGCCTTCTTTTTTGTTTCTTTTTCTTTTTTTTTTCTTTTCTCGCCTTAGAAATATCAACTGAGGGTTTAAAGGATTATCTAAAAATCCACTGTATATTTCAAACACTAATTTTTGGCAGGCACTGTGGCTTTTTTTTTTTTGTTAGTGAAAATAGTATTTATTTGCAAACAGTGTACTAACTATTCCCTTTGTATAGTTACGTTCTCCATTTTTTACTCCCATTACAACATGGAGTACAGTGACTGAAAATAAACTGTTACAAACGTCACACAGTTGTATTAGGAAAGGAAAAATGACGAGGGAAAGGAAAGGACCATGGGAAATTCTCATTTCCAGCAGAAAACATTTACAGGATACCTTCCTCTCTGGAATTATCAGTTATATAAAGTTCATGTCTAATTTTGTAGTGGCCTGATCTTCACAGGAACATGAACATTTCAAATGAAAATGATTTAGGGAGTTTGAAAAAGGGTATGCCAGCTAAAGAGGTGAAGGGTCTTTTCCCACATTCATGTGCTGTTTCCTGGAGACTGACCTGGGAAGAGAATACTATCTTCAAATCACCTTAGAAGGAAGAGATATAGGGATGGAAATGCTTTGAGTTTAGTTCCTTTTCCTTTTGTAGGGGGAAAAAAAATGGTACTAAGAACTACACTGTAACAATGGAAACTCAGCACTACCATATAGAACTGTGCTCAGGGCAACCTGACCTTGCCTCTGCTTGCAGGTAAGTCATTCCATTATTGGCACAAGCAGGCATTGACAATGCCGGCTGTCAGCAACTGGCAAATGTCCTAGCATGGCTAAAAAACCAAGTTTTATGTGCAGTCATGTAATAGAAAATGTCCTTCACAGTTAGCAATTAATGCAATCACTGTGCATACTCGCTCATTGTACTTCTTGCCAAACCGTACCTTTAGGATTGTCTACAAGAAACATTGCATATACACAGATTTATAGATACCATCTATCCTATCAGTGGTTTAATAATAATAAAGTTTTTCATTACACAGTTCACTTCTATACTGAGTGATACGCTTTTTCATTTCTTTTGTGATCAGCTGAGTAAACTAAATCTTCAGGAAAAAAATGAAATAGAATTGATCCTACAAGCAATCCACAGATAAAACAATCTTGGGGATTGTCTATAGCCCTAGTGTGTAATAGAGGGTTCTTCGTAAATATAGATGTAAATTTTGCATGCAAAATGGATGAAAAAGAAAAGCAGAGATAATGTATTGAAGTTAAATCACTAAACCATTTTTTAGTACATTATGTGAGATAAGTGAATTTTAATCATGTCTCACAAACTTTGACTTTTAATTAAAAAAAGGCCTTTGGCCTCATATATAAATATGCTTCTTACATTGAAATTTGTTATAGACAAAATATAATGTCAGAGCATTTGGGTTTCATCTTTGATTGTGCTTTGAAATAAAATAGCATCAATGACTAAATATGCAACAGAAAGCACTGAGGTTATTGGTGTTCTTCCTGTCTACAAATAGGATTAAGACCACAGTATGGCCAGTCTGCATTATACAATTCATCACCTGCAAAGAAGTAGCTTCATAAAATTATTTGTAAATAAAAGTCTTTATTGTTAAAAAAAATATAATTAAAGAAAGTCTGAATTATTAAAAAATACATTTGCATCTTGCAATCCAGTTTCTTTGGCCAGTATGGATTAAAGGTCTTCTTTTGCAGGCAATTGATAATAACACAATGAAACATAGAATTCCCATCTAAGCCTCAGGAAACACTGAATGAATCATTTTGAATTTGATACGAGGCTAACTTGAACATGACTTCAACTAAAATTACTGACTTCAAACAGAAGCTGAAAATAGAAACAGAGGAATGGGCAAACATAATAGCCTAAGAATTCAAAGAAGGCATATGGGGGCTGATTTTGTTCTGAAAAAAATAACACACTTTTTAAAAAAAGAATAATAAAAATTCTTTAAAAATTGTTCTTTTTCTCTACATTTTAGAGATAAAACCTGGAAAAATATTTGGGAAAATATAAAAGGAAAATAAATAAAAGCTCATGCTTGAATGTCATTTTCCATAACCATGCAAGTACACTATGGCAAAGTCAGTTTATCATTGCTCTATTAAAGACAATCTCTTCTGTACAATACATTCAGTTTTGTATATTAAATTCTATCCTATTTAATTCAAAATATTAAACAATGTGACTATGATTTTCTGGAGATTAAACAGAGCAGGTTTCAGCCTTTTTTTGAGACTAATCAGAATTTTAAATCCAAGGCATTTTCTAAGAAGAGATTGAGGTTTTTTCTTTTCATTTCTCACCAAAACACTCATACCTTACTTGAAAGATGATTTCTTTCTTGTCTGTTTGGTAGGGTTTTTTTGGTCAAAATATCATTTGCAAAATGCTATACAAAAAGGTCTTTTTAACTACATATAATATTTTTTACTCATATGAGATTTCTCAAACAGTGCTCATCCATGTCAGGCATTTATGTCCTTTCCTAGAAAGCAACTCTTCCTTACAATGTCTGCAGCAATCTGTAATACCTTATGCACACACACAGGGTTTCTACTTCCTTAAGTGTAGTTTACAGTGCACTTAATGTTTTCTCATTTCATATCCCTCTCCTCTCTTATGTTTTTTGAATATATAAAGACATATTTTCTGTTATCTGAATGGACTGTAACTTTGTTTCTTGAAATTTTTATTTCCTTCTTAACCTGGCATCTGTTTAGGCTGCTGCACACATACATCTTGTGCTACCATCTGTTTGTTTCAGCTGTTCCCTTATTCTCTTGCCTACTACAGAGATTCCCATTCTGTAACTCCTCCCTTTGAGTCACAGTATAAATTCCCCGTACATATTTCTATGTGCTTTTTTCCACCAGAGAACTGGCCAATACTTCCACTTAATACTTCCCATCCAATATAAAGAATTCCATCTAATTGACTACTGCTCAGCTAATGCTCAACACCTGTCTACCAGCTGGTCTAAGTGGCATTTAGAAACTAAGATTTCTATTAAGTTTTAAAGTTCCTTAATAACAGTTAAATATTTTAAAAAAAAATATATTCAGTGGCGCTACCTTAGTTACACTGGTATTCTAACAACAAATTATGCAGTTTCTTCCCATTAAGAGCACTTTTATATCAATGTTGTAATGTTAACCTTTGTAGAAAATGCCCAGTGCAATGCAAGATTAAAAATAATTAGAAAATGAAATGCAGAGATTGAAATTGTAGGTTACCTGTAAAAAGCAGCAGTTAAGGAAAAAAGAATCAGAGCAAATAAAAAACAAAATATTGTTCAATAACATAATCATAGACTCTTAGAATTACCAGGTTGGAAAAGACCTCCAGGATCATCAAGTCCAACCATTAATATCAAACACTAAACCATGCCTCGCAGGACCTTGTCTAACCATCTTTTAAATAACTCCAGGGATGGTGACTCAACCACCTCCCTGGGCAGCCTGTTCCAGTGCCCAATGACCCTTTGTGTGAAAAATTACTTTCAGATATCTAGTCTGAATCTCTCCTGGTACAGTTTGAGGTCATTCCCTCTCATCCTGTCCCCTGTCACTTGAGAGAAGNAGTACAGAGGGAGAAGAACCTCTCTGGACCTGCTGATCACACTGTTTCTGATATAAGTCAGGATGCCATTGGTCTTCTTGGCCACCTGGGAACACTGTTGGCTCATGGTCAGTTGGCTGTCGACCAAGACCCCCAGGTCTCTCTCCTCCATGCAGCTTTCTAGACAGACTTCCCCCAGTCTGTAGTTCTGCATAGGGTTGTTGTGCCCCAAGTGCAGGACCCAACATTTGGCCTTGTTAAACTTCATGCCACTGGTCTCACACCAGCAGTCCAGCCTGTTCAGATCCCTTTGCAGAGCCTCCCTACCCTCCAGCAGATCGACACTATCTCCCAACTTAGTGACAATACTAATACCGATACTAATACTAATGCAGTTCAAAAAGGTAAGTTATATTCTAATGCATATTTACATAAGTGCTGTATGAAAAAAGAGTCATAAAAAATATTCTGTTCTCCTGATGTTACTTAAGTTTCTCAAACTGAACAAGAGCATGTTTTAAGAAAGGTAAAGATAATATGCTGTTATGCACAATAGAGTTAATAATAAAGAATAAAATTAGAAGATATTGAAAGAAACAAGTTTTCTTTTTAGCTGGAAAGAGAAGTTGGATGAGTGCAATAACAAAAAAAATGGTTTCTGAAAATGTAAGAGGAAATTATGATGAGAATATGTATTTCTCTGTAATGAAATATTAAACGACAAGAAAAAACCTTGTAAGCTTATTTTGCCTTAAGGAAATTTAGGAAAAGTTTTCTAAACAGGTAGGTATTGAAAAAGAATAATGTGGTCACCTAAGGAAAAGGTTACATTAACATCATCAGACATGACTTAGGTATTAAATAGCTTATTGTGGACAGTCTCAGTCTTCCAATTCTTGTGTACAATCAACTCACACAATATTTCACTCCAATCCCAAATTTATAATAACAGATGCACAAGTAACACATGGGGAGACTCAGACAGGACAAACCTTCTGATGTCTAACTTTGACCAGTTATACCACATGTAGCATTTTGTTTGCTTAAATAAGTAAAATGCAGTCTGACTCTCTTGCTTTCATCCCAAAACAAACATAATGTGCTTTCTATATTAAGTGATATTCTATCCTTGCTGCCTTGAATAACCATTTTATATCATCTGCAGCATTAACCTCTAGAAGATATCATAAATCAGTCACTGTTGATGTAGTGGTATGGAATTGAAGATCAACAAAAATAGAAGTATCAAATAGCCCCCTCCATTCCAAAAGTGAAGGAGGAAAGCTGCCACGTGGGTTTTATGTAACACATATGTATGATTCTAATATAACTGATAAGATTACTTTTCAACAAAGCTATATTAAAACTTTCATCAGCCTTCTGCAGTTTTTCCACAGTAGATAAAAATGCCAAATGGTAACCCAGATGGACTCACACTGATAATTAAACATCAGCCTAAAGTGAAAATCTGTATCAACAGACATATGTGTGTGTGGACACATGCATGAAAAGGCTCTTCTGTTACCAGATCTTCCTAAATAAACCTCTCTGCTGCCCTGCTGCATTTTCTGTTGCACTTCCTAATTCTGCAGCAATCTTGCCCAGCAAACTTATGTTCATTTATAGAAAAACATAGGGTGTGAGTCGAGTTGAAGGGGAAAGTAGCTGAAAAAGGAAGAAGAAATTACTGCCTTATTAAAGCCTTCAAGGAAAACCTTAAAGCTGATATTATATATTCTAAAGGTAAAGGGGTCAGTGAAAGGCAGCATGGGAAAGGCTGTAGCAGACTGCTGTAATCCAACCAGATTGTCAAGGTATGGACACATGATGGCAGACTGTCAGTGCAGGAGAAGATTGCTAAAAAGACAACATATGGACATTTTTGGAAAAAAAGTATTCTTAAAACCAGTATACTCTGATTCTTAGTTGGAAGGAAAGCTTCACACACTATCAAGTAACTGTGGGTTAAAATTTCTATTTATCATACTGGAAACACTGAAATACCTTAGTATTGTGAAGATTGACTATTACTGAAGGATATTTGGATAATGAGCCTCACAGGAGGAAGACTGCCGATATGGAATACTTAAATTCATCTATTTAATTAAATTATTCTACATTAGAAGCTGGGACAGTGGGTAGGTTGCAAGCCTTTCATTAATAAGGGGAGCTAAGAAAGCAATAATAAGCAGATAACTTTCCTTAAGAATAAGATATTTCTTCAGTGAGCACTCTAGTAACATAGTTACCACTGTTACTTTGAAAGAAAAAGTAATAGATTGTGGAACGCATGAGTACTGACCTGAGTTTCACCCATATTATTTTGGCTTTACCAGCTGTGCATGTCATGGTATCTACAATGACCTGAAATTAACAGCTGAAAGATTACACACTCTTAAGACAGAATTGATTAGGGAAGGAGCCAGGGAGCCAGTTTAAACACCTAGCTGAGTATTTCTTCTACAGGGGATTTCCTGTACCATCACTCTAAAAATTTACAGCACAAGGGGAGTATCAGGAGGAAGGAGAAACATCTTGGTGTCTGGTTGTCTAAAAATCACAGAAACCTAATGTAGAGAAGACCAGAGAAAAACCTAAAATCCAGAGAGCTTAAAAAACAGCTTAAATTTTATCTATCAAACTATGCTACATTCCATTAAGATATAAACCAGAACTCTGCTCAGCTGAACTCTTAATTTCATTACTTTATGCTATGTGCTATGTCACAAGTCACACACTCAGAATGTAAGAACTGTAAGGGTACACTTTGACAGATGTTAAGCTCTATTCAGAGTCGATATTAGTGTTCAGAAAGATGCTGATTCTACTTTTGGCTCTATGAGTAACTCTAGAAAGTTACATTTTTTCATTCTGACTCCTGATAAGAACGCCATGGCTGCCCCAAGAGGAAATGTTGTGAGCTTTTTCAATGGTTTTTTGTGGTCAGAATTAATACTTCCACCCTTGTTCAGAACGATTCATGCACCGATGCCTAGATGAATATAGTCTTCTTTTTAGTTTTACTGACTTGCAGGTGTGCAGTAATGGATTCAATCCAATTAAGTAAACAGTTCCCTCCTTTGGTAATGACAACAGAACATTTGTTTGTATCATTATAAATATTTGTCTTTATCATTCTATTGACACACTCAATGTGTCCCGTTTGGAAGAAGTCACTGTGAGTCATAAGCTTCCCAGTGGAGTTACAGTAAGATCAAGGCTTCTCCCATGACACCTCAATCACTCTACAGTTCTGTGTCCACTACATTCAGCTGTTTTTTTAATGGAACTGTTGGAAAACTTCTCTGTATATCATTTCCTCTCAAATGATATCATCAGAAAAATATACACAAAATGTGGTTGTATTAATTGTGACAGATAATTCTGTGGGAATGGTGCATGAAACCCACCTTGCGGTTCTCCTCCATATGTTCTGAAACTCAAAATGTATGAGATATGTTTAAGGTCTTTTCCTGCTCATGTAAATTGAGCAGTCTTTCAAAACACAGATTTCAGGGTGCAAAATCCACCCCAAAGAGCTCTAGTTAGTTTTTATTTTCAACCTCAACTAAAAATTCTCAGGATGGAGAATGCCTACTGGGTCTCCATTTCAATTATATTTATATTGCTATCTTCAGTAAAGCCATCTGTAGTATGAGTGCAAATAAAATGAAAATTTACCAGCCCCATTCCTCAAATGTATTAAGTATGTGGTATTTCACACATTTAATAGGAGTACCCCAAATATCACTGCAAATATGCCAGTTTTGAAATATCAGGCACACTCTGTGGTTGTAATCTGTGACAATAAAATTTAGCTTTATAAAGGGAAAAAAACCAGGCATGCAAAGGTGAAACACAATTGTGATTTTACACTTCAAACAGATGAAAAGTAACAACGTTCCTCCTCAGAACTGTGATACATAAGTTTTATAGTAACGCTCATATTCATTCTGTAAATGACATGTAATGACAGAAAATTGTTTTAAATATATCTGCATGCTATTTCAAACAGATTAAACACACTATTTCAACATGACAGTTTTCCAGAAAGATTCTATTCTTTTAGTATTTTCCAGTTGTCTACTGCATTCTTTCCCTTCTTAACCTTAAGGCTACATTAAGGGCACTGCAAACTAGTGTACTAAGTCAAGTCATCAGATGGGCCAAAACTTATTGAAGCTTCTTTCATGCCAAAGAAAGTAACTGATATGAAGAAGAAAATGCTTAAAGAGCTAAAGCAATTTTACATTAGGAAGATTAATGAATTTGAATGAATGATGTTTTGTGCGAGAGGAAAAAAATAGGTTTATAACACAGTCTGTATGAGATAGGAGGTGACTGGCTGTGATATAAGAAAATAAAGATTCAGATTTTACATAGTGTATGCAAAACACAAAGGAAAATGTTCAAACAAATGCAGAGCAGGCATGAAGACATCAGCTGATACATATTTATAGTGTGGAGTGCTACTACAGTAAAACGTGGAAAACTTTTTTAACACCTTACATCAAATACACTCTCCATGAACAATAATTATAAATTTGGTCTCACATTCAATGGGTTATTTCTGAAATAAATTATAAATTACTGAAATAAAGACAAAGAATCTAGATACACATTATGCTCTCATTTGAGAAATGGAAGCAGGCTACTGTGCAATCTAGTCAGATCAACACCATGTTTGTACTATCACTTCACAAAATTAAAAGTACATGTGCATTTTTCATGTTATAATGTGTCTGTCAATTAAGTTGCTATGCTGTAATGGATTAAGATTGACATAAATTACACAGAGGGGGAACAAGATTGCTCATGTTGTTTTTCTGGAATCAAGTGTAGTCTTACTAAGAAGAGCATGGCCATAAGTATATTTTGTATTAGTCTTATCATAGAATCACAGAATGTTTTGAGTTACAGGAGACCTTAAAGATCAACTAGTTCCAACCCCCCTGCCATGGGAAGGGACACATCCCACTAGATAAGGCTGCTGAAGGCCCCATCCAACTTGGCCTTGAAAACTTCCAGGGATGGGGCATCTACTACTGCCCCGGGCCTGTATGCCTTGTCCTCGTATGGGAAGTGCTCCAGCCCTCTGATCACCTTTGCACTCCTCCTCTGGACCTGTTCCAACAGTTCCATACCCTTCTTATATTCAGGACTTCGGAAACTGACACAGTACTCCAAGTGGAGTATTGTGCAGAACAAAGGGGCAAAATCACCTCCCTTGAGCTGCTGGCCATGCTTCTTTTAAAGCCCAGGAAACGTTTGGCTTTTTGGCTGGAAGCACACATTACCAGCTCACGTCAAACTTCTCAATCAGCACCTCCATGTCCTTCTTCGCTGTGCTGCTCTTAAGTCTTATTTGTAAAAATATTAGAATTTTCTGAAAGATTATCAGGAGGATTTCATTATTATTTCTAAAGGTTAATGTATTGGTTCAATCTCATGAGTTTTTTTTTTAACCATAAATTTCCCTTCAACAAAATCAAAATTTGTACTGATCGGAAACCACAATGGGAGAACAAATTAACTT
Organism: Piaya cayana; assembly: GCA_013389865.1. Lineage (NCBI taxonomy): Eukaryota > Metazoa > Chordata > Aves > Cuculiformes > Coccyzidae > Piaya > Piaya cayana. The sequence goes on along the minus strand of WAAB01014823.1, from coordinate 120,007 downwards.
ATTTCTGCAAAAACATTCCTAGCATTTCTTTTATTTCCAGTGCCATCTTGGAGAAAACCAGTAAGGGATGACATAAACCAGTCCACTACTTTATTAGACAAGTAACAAAAAGTAAATGCTCACTGCAGGCACATAGAACCTAACCAAGTGTAGGAAATTTGCCTTGCATTGCATCTGCACTGCATTTAATTATATAAGAAAGTATATATAATTAATTAGAAATCCATACAGTGGCCATTACCAGTACTATGCCTGCTTGTTATGTAATAAAACCCCAAACCCTGTTTTGCGACAGAGAAGGAAATGGATGTGCATTGTATTATATATAATAGTATAAATAAAAGCAACCCAGTCCTTGGCACTAAAACAGACATTTTAAATTAGTAAATGCTAAATTTCATTTATTATATTTCACAAAATAATTGATTGTCAGGCATGATATGAGTAAGACCGCAAACCTGAGCAATGTGTATTTGTTTTGTTCTTTGGACTGCGTATTTTATTATACTTTCCTCCTAACATGGCAAATTAAATGGAAAATTATAAGAAAAGAATGACACAGCTTACCCCTTATGCAAATATTTCCTTTAGCTGCTGCCTTTTGTTGCGACACAATAGAAGGTACCAAGTACAAATTGAAAATGTAATCTATGCATATACATTCAGAACACAGCCATGTGTGCTACACAATGAGTTGCTATGATTTCAGTTCTTCCTTCTAACTGTCAGTTTTAAGAGTACTTTCAGATTAGACACAAAGATTAGCTACATCATTTTATGTGAAACACTGCTAAAAAGCATACAAAAATGATTATTCAAGATCACTAAATGAATCACTAATCAAGATAGGCATTGCATCTTGCATTTCTAGTTCTCCATTTGAAGGGGTTAATTCAGATATATGAGGAGTTCCAATGAAATACTTCACTGTTTCATACGTAAATACCTACATCAACTGTTAAACTGGCTTAATGAAGCAAGATCTAATTTACAGCCATTTTTTTAAAAGAAAAAACTAGAACAAACAAAAAACCAAAATCCATATGTAGGTACATCTTTAAAAGCTAGAAAAAGTGAATTAATAGTTGTGGTGTGAATCCAGCTTATATTTAATTTTTATGAAGAAAGTGATTTATCTTCTAAATATAAACATTTACACAGAAATGTAGTAGGAGAAAATTTACAAAGCTGATTTATATCACACACACGCTCACACACATTCTCATGCATTCATAGGTCTATAGGTACATAAAAGCCAGACCAGACATTTGATTAGACTCAAAAATTTAAATCAAAACCAGCACAAATAAAAACCTAATTTAATCCAAACAACACAGTTCATCCAGTGATTCTCAAGTCAAGTCTATAATTCTGGCATCAAATGTCTTCAATAGAAAGCCATCCCAAGCCTAGCTGAGACATTCAAATGTATAATCAGTCTCACTCAGGAAAATTTGAGTTTGTTGCACTCCAAATCTACTGAGATTCAGATTCAAAACTTGAGATGTACATATAAACTTGAGATATACATATATTTTGTATAATTTAGCTATCTTTCTGCTTGATAATGCAAGGATTATACTAATAAAAGAAAAAAAAAAGCTTAATTCTTTATGGCTTACGGTATACTTCTGTACCACCTGATACAATGAGTCACAAGGTGTAAAATATTAAATATATCTTATGGTCAAAAGAAATGTTATAGGTTGATAAAACTTCAAATGCCCTAAGTTTTAATACTGCTATGTTTCTAAAAAAGTACTTTATACACATACCAAAACTGCTTTCACTTCCATAGTTAAAAGTTCCTCTGTATGCTGTTGTCATTTATACAGTAAAGCTTTTAATATATCACTTACTTTTTTGTCTTCATTATATTTATGGAAAATTTCTTGTGCTCTTTCTTCACCACCATCCGTAAACAACATAATAATCTTATTGCAATTAGCTCTAGAGACACTGTGCTGTAGGAGATACAAACAGAAGCTTTCTTAAAATTTCAGCCTATAAGGTATAATAACTGCTAAATTTGATAGATTTTGTATCAATAGCTTTCTTCTTTAACACAATAATGGCAAAACTTCCTAAGTCTTTCAGGATTTTATTGAATACTCCTTTCTAAATGAAAAATAAAATAAAATAATTTTTTTTCCTGTTCCTTAAGAGTTAGATATGAGTCCTTTCAGATCTGGCTCAACACAGAGGAATGATGATCTGGTGGTTCCTCTTACCTCTACCAACATGATGAAAATGTTTAGCTCATACCCACCACATCAAGCTCACAGGTTCCACTACAGAAGTTTGTCATGAGACTTATACAGTGAGGGCCTTTAAATATTTTTTACTCTTCTCCCTTCTCACCCTTACTTTTTTTCTGTCCTTATTGTCCTGGAAGAAATTTGGGAACAATTACCCTCTAACGAATTGCTGAATACTCTTCTTTTTTTTTTTTATGCTGGACTCCTATTCACAGAAACTATCACTGACAATCTGAGTGAAAACTGGTGATGCAGGCATCTTAAAAGTAGAAACATTTGCTATATTTGTCACATTTCCTTAAAACAAGCTCCATCTTCCACTTTATTACTTCTTCCCTGCTTTTTAATTATTCTTCTAATAGACTAAGATGAATAGCTATCCTTTATAAAACTATTTCAGAATCATGTTTAAATAATATGTTGCAGTCATGATGTCATTGAGTAGATTTTTAATATCTCTCCATCACCTACATTTCTAATGGAAATGGAAATGGAAACTCAGAGATGAAGAACTGAGCATATTCCATTGTTTCTGGAAAGCAAGCCTATAACAGAGAGAACTGAGAAGTTCCTCTGACTCCTAATTCAGCAGTCAAAGTAATTGAGAAAAATGCAGTGTGTTTTGCAAAGGATTAAAAATATTGTTCCATAGCCAGAACAACAGCAAGATGAATATGAATTTTAGCTACTGATGAAAGGAGCCAAAGCCTCCTCCTTTGGCATTCATCTTCTTTCCTTATTGTGTAAAAGTTAATAATCTCGTCTAAGCAAATTATTAATAAATTTTACAGCCAATGGTCCTCCTCCTCTGTATTGCATACAAATTATCCTAGTCAGACACATCTTGGTATTTCTGAGTAGCTGGTTGTGATGAAGTAAAAACCTTAGAAATTCAGTGAAATAAATTCAACTTCCCCTTCCACAAGCCTGAATTTCGCTTTATGAATTTACTCTACATTCAGGAAAAGAAAAAGGAGGGTCATTGTTACAATTCCTTACCTATATCTTTCTTTCTCTAGCTTTTCTGACTACACAGTGACTCACTTTCGTCTGGCTGCTCAAGTGAGATAACCCTACTCCCTTTCATTACTTTTCAACCTACACTCTGATTTGATTTCTTGGTTTTTTTAATGATAAAGAGACTGAAATACCAGCTCTCAAACACCAGTCAATAATCCTCAATATTGCAGCACAATGGTTCTACACTGCTCCAGAAAACTGACATATAAAGCCATTATTTGCAATCTCTGTATTAACAGATGAATAATTAATTATTCCTCAGAGATATGTGTCTCGGTAGTTCAGTATTCAGTGAATAAATACTTACTTAATAATTTGAAAAAAAAAGTCCAAAGATTTTTTTACATGTAACAACAAATAAAATATCTTGAAATCAATGCATTCCCCCCAATCTGATCAGCTCAGTATTTTCATTCTGAATTCAATTATTTATGAGGTTTTGGGGTTTGTTTTGCTTGTGAAATATATGCTGCAAGATGCTGCTTTGGGCTGCAATCTTTTTGATATTAAAAAAGTAATAAAAGTGGAGTTGGATACTTCATAAATAAAGAAACTCACCTACATTTACAGTGATTTAATATATTGGTGAAAATAAATCCAACAGAAACCAAAGTGATGACAGGGATGGGGACCATAGCCTGCTCATATTATAAAGCTTTCCTATTGGTTTTAAAATGAGCGCTATTGCAAGAAACGTGAACTTGAGCTAGTCTTTTTTTTTTTAACTGACTGAATCAGAATTTTTCTAGTGTCTTCCTTAGCATACGCTTATACAAGATCTGAAAAACAGAATGTTTTCTCTTCATCTCCTAGAACTAGCAGAAGGGTATTTACTTAGACTATGCGGTTTAGACACAGAAGTGACGTCATGGGGAAAAGTCCCAAGTTTTTAGCCTCCAAACAATATTGGAAATCTCTGCATGAATGAAGTCAAATCATATGATATCTTCCCACCATAAAAACTTTGCATTCTGATGAATGAAGTAAACAAATCAGTCTCTTACAGGGGAATAAGAAGAAGGCAGAACTGCCTTTACAGTACATGTTTTTTCCTCTCATTTGCACAAATATAGAGAGATACTGACTCAGGGAGTGAATATAAGTGATTTTGCAAAGCTTATGCAGTAATTCCATCATTTTTCTGAATAGTTGGTCTCAGCAGGGCAATGGGTGGTTCTGCTCTCCCATCACAACTGAAGAGAAATGTGTACCCTATGCAGAAGCATCCTCAGGATAAAAACTGGCTTCTTAGCTTAATCCACAGAAGAATACAAACTGGAACTGAATCTACATATTCACTTTCACTTCTGTCTTGCATTTAATCAAGGTCTATTTTTTTCCTGTCAAACAAGCAAGCAAGACATAGCCTATTTTATACTGTGTTTAAAATTGCTTTTACTTTATACAACTCCCATAACACTTCAATTAACTCATTAAGTGGCTGGTTGGGATTATACCTTGTGAATTGATACTTTAGCAATGCATTTTTCATTATGAGTTTCATGCCATCAGGGAAGAAGATAAACTAAATAACCAAACCAAAAAATGAATTCCTTGAGAAGCAATGATCTAAAGGTTGTTTTGTTGGTATTTTGGTTTGGTTTGGATTTGTCAAACCACAGTTACTGGGGAGGGTGGGGGGTGGAATTCCTGAACTGCTGAAGCTGAAGTATAATTACTTTCAAAGAAATAGCAAGTAAATATAACAATAAATAACTGAAAAGTATTGTATAAAATGTTGCAATCAAGATTACTGATAATCACTTCCATTACTATCTTGAAAAAAAACTGAAGTGTCTACTTCCACATAATAACACAACACATAGTAAGTTTTTCATGGCACAAGTGAGATATTACTTTGGTATTCTGAAAAATTATCTGAAATAATAGTCATCCAGAAACAGCACCCACCAAATTAAAAAAAAAAAATCGAGTTGTTAAAAAATATTCCATTCAACTTACCTTAAAGAAACTGGATTGCTTGAATCCATAAATATACAACTGGAGACTAATCCAAAGAATATTGATTATTATATATTTAAGCCTGTATTATATCATCCTGTTATATTGTCTTGTCACCAGTCCAGCACGAACTCAGTCAGCAGGCCTTACTCTTCCTGTCGAATGCATTTGCCAATTTCTGTAGATGATTACTATATTTCTATAACCTAGTGCAATCTCTTAATTTCCCTTAATACACATAGCCACAATGTCCAGCCGTAATTTGTAGGCTTCCACAGTTTATGTGAAGGTAATCACACCTCTGCCTCCATTTATGAGAGAGATGGTCCCACTGTGAGACTTATCTCTAATTGTTTGCTTAATCATTTTCAGTTCCCATAAACAAGTTCACTTTGAGACTTTCCCTGTGTTCATGCCTTAATAGTGCCTCTACACAAAGTACACACCTGGTGCTGCACCAGATGTACTACATAATGTTAATCAAATTTAAATGCTATGAGGAACATATATGGCAGAAATTCTTGTGTATTCCTGGTGATGAGATGGCAGCAGATGCAGAAAAAGGGGAAACGCCTTGCAGCCTGATAAAAAAAGGCCCATAACCTTTAAAATATTTTTTTGCAGTTTTATATAACCATCAGCAGAGGGCAGTCAATCATTTCCCCACCAAACCCCTCTGCTACTCTAACAGTGATCTACTGAGAAAATACTGTTAAAAACACTGTATTTTCTTTTCTTCCATCAAAATGTTACAAGGTTAGAAATTTTCAGCCAGCTCTAATCCCTAAACTACGAAAGTTAAACAATGTCCAGCATACAGCTAGATAAACATATAAAGCAATGGGCCAGCAATTGGCTGATGGGAAACCTTATTAGTCAGAGAGCCAATGCTTGGTTGCAAATTAGAAATTACAACGTAATTAAAATATGAAACAATTCATTCAAATTTTCAGGAAATTGCTTCATACATGAGAGGAAAAAAAGGAATGAAAATACTCTCTGATGCCTAATATTCCTCTTTACGTAAGCCATTTGCTGTCCTCTGTCCTGCTCAAATTATGATCAATTATTTATGACTTGTAATCAATATGAAATTGTATGTTATGTAAACATTGTTGGTGATACTGTGGTAAAACTGAAATAATAACATGATAATATAGAGCCTTCCATTTAAAAATTATCTGCAAATCGATCACTACAATAGCTGTGTGCTAACTAAGCATCACACATTAAATAAAAAACTACCTGAAGGAATGAAGTAAATGAAATAAAAACAGTATAGGACATTGAAAACCAAATCTATTCCCAAATCTTAGTAACTTGCTGGGGGATCTTCAAAATAAAAAAAAACATATTGTTGGGATAAATTTGCTTGTCAAATAAAGGTTTGCACTTCTACCTCTTAACTACACATAGAAGCATGCACTGGCCATTTGGTCATTCAAATTCTCCTTCTTCACACTACAGCAGACAGAGATGACTAGATGACTTTCATACTTACATTTAGCAGCTGCTCAAAAGCATAGCTAAAGCCTTTTTTGTAGTCTGTAATTCCTTTAGCAGAGATTTTATACACAGCTTCTTTCAGCTTCTTCTTGTTCCTCACATTAGCTTGGACAAGATGATTAAAGCAACTGACGTTCTGAGCATTATTGTTAAACTGTAAAATAAGTAAAAATAGTATTAAAGACAGTTAATTCTCTTTTCTATCTACTCAGAAGTAAATGCTAATGTTTTCTTGATCCATGAGATAGAGTATATAACACCTGAATTTTCATTTCCACTATACTGAGAATGTCCAGCACTGTCTGGAGATTTCATGACTGGGAAATAAATATATTGGAAAAAATGGTATTTGGTGCTTCACTCTGTTGCAATAAAACCCCTTCTATTATGGTGGGGAAAATCCCAGAAATTTTTTTCAAAGCTCATATAATGAAATAAAACTGAAAAATGCAGAATTATGTTTATTTTAATTTTTAAACACTGAAGAATATTGTTTGGATTATCAGGTGACCTCCATGTTGCACGTATTAATCTCCTGTTTTGCAGAGAAACTTGCAGATCATAATCAATTAGTATATATACCTCAGAGAAAACAGAATACAGTCTTGGGAGAAAGGAAGCACATTAGAATATAGCCATAAATATGACAATATTGTTCATATAATACAATTTTGTTTATTGAGAACACACATGTTTGTGCTGTCTTACCCACATACCCATAAAGATTAATATCTGAAAAAATAATTTCTATGGTATTCTGATATTAATTAAATAGAAAACCTTTTATGTGTAAAATGTCTGCACAACTAGAGATCCATTTGTGATCTCTTTAAGATTTGTCTCTGTATAAAAATACACACGTACCTGTATAAGTACAAATATAATTATTCCAGTACAGAGAGAGGGATGTGGTCTTGTTTTTTAGGTACCTCTGTATCTTCCTAAAGTGAAGATGAAAATTCTTTTTAAAAATACCACAGCATGTGTGGCTCTAAATGCAGTCTTGAATGAAGTGCATACTACTGAACACAATCTGTGTTTAACTCTATTTGAAGGAAAATCTCCTTTTAACTAAAACACTGTGATTTTTATTGAAGACACGCTTGACTAATATTACTAAAACTCTTGTCTTGGCCAGTTTTTAAGCTGTTTTATCTATCCAGCTTTCATATGTCAACTCTTTTTCTCACTGGCAAATAACCTGTCTAAAAAAACTCTACAAAACTACATCACAGAAAAGCACTAAAATACAGACCTCCTAATTGACATCACATCTGAAAATAGATTATTATGCTTCTTCCTGATTAAGGGTCATCAGTGAAATAAAATATAAATGAAATTTTATGCTCTCAACCTGGTGCAAAGCCTTAAAATAACTTCAAAATCAGGCCTTGTAGGGTTGTCTCAATACTACAAATTAGTTTAATAGTACTACACAGAAGAACTGCTGTTTAGAAGGTAAATAAGGTCACAGATTTCAATAAGCACTCAGACTACTTATACATCTAAAATAAAATACTAAATACCAAGCACAAAGGACTGAGAGAGAACTGCTATTACACTGTAATTGTAGGATACTTAGAATGAACAGAACTTGAAAAGATGAAGGGAATGATAATATCAGACCATTTTGAGTAAAGCATAATAATTGAGTTCAAGTTAAGTGGATGCTTAGGATGTATGCTGACTTTTCCGTGTCCTTTAATCAGATGTGCACAGATGCATGCTCCTTGCTCCCAGGACCAACCAAGATCTGAACATTAATTTTTTTTTCAAACATGCACTTCAGTCAATGATGCTTCTATCGAATTAGTAGGAGCACATGTATAACAGCAATTACAACACAGCTTATGGCAGAGATGACTGACATCATCCCCATCAGAAGGCTTAGCCTAATTCATTCCAGATCCTTCTTGAAAATAGCTACAGAGCTGAAACTGTGACGTTTTGGGCTGTAAGTGAGCAAATCCAGACATTATTATGAGAGCATTTGCTATGCTGAACTCTCATGTTTCCATGTGCAATTTCTTATTCCTGTAAAAAGGATGTGTCAAAGTGCCCCATGAACTAAAGCCTATAAAGTGAGTATTTTTCTGCCTTATCTTCTAATAATCATTATTGTATCACAAGCCATTACAGCATATAAATAGAACCTAAATAAGAAACCCCACTATTGTGATCTTGAGCATTAAGTAGTTCACAGCTAATTTAATGCTTTGTCATCTTCATATTGTATTATTTTTCCTAGGGATTTTTGCTCATTCCTCATGAGTTAATATTATCTTTTGGTGAGTTACTGGTACTTTTATGGTTGCTGTTTTCCTGAGGACTCTATCAGTTAGAGAATTACAGAATCACAGAATCATTTAGGTTGGAAAAGACCTTTATGATCATCAAGTCAAACCATAAGCCTAACACTGCCAAGTCCACCACTAAACCATGTCCACATCTACTCATCTTTTAAAAAACTCCAGGGACAGTGACTCAACCACCTCCCCTAGGTAGCCTGTTCTAGTGCTTGACAACCCTTTCAGTGAAGTAATATTTCCTAAAATCTAGTTTAAACCTCGCCTCTCACAACTTTTTTCCTCTTGTCCTATCACTGGTTACTTGGGAGGAGATCAACACTCTACCTCTTTAGAACTTCCTTTCAGGTAGTTNGTGGGTCTCTTCCAACCTGGTGATTCTGTGATTCTGTGAATAAGATCTCCCCTTAGCCTCAACAATCCCTGTTCCATCATCTGTTTCTCATTACACGTGTTCACTAGACCCTGCACCAGCTTTGTTGCTCTTCTCTGGACATGTTCCAGCATCTCAATGTCTTTCTTGTAGTGAGTGACTCAAAACTGCATGGGGTTGTTTTCACCCAAGTGCAGGACCTAATACTTAGCTTTGTTGCACCCCATCAAGCTGGCCTCAGCCCCCTGATCTAGCCTGTCCAGATCCCTCTGTACATCCTTCCTTCTCTCAAACCAGATTAACACTCCCACACAACTTGCTGTCATCTGCAAACTAATTGAGGGTGCACTCAATCCCTTTGTCCAGATCATTGATAAAGGTTTTAAACAGAACCAGTCCCAGCATTGAGCCCTGGTGAATAACACTTGTGACCAACTGCCAGTTGGATTTACCTCCATTCACCACAACTCTCTGGCCTTGGCTATCCAACCCTTTTTTTTTTTCTTTTTCACTCGGTGAGGAGTCAGTTGTTTGTTTTTTTCCAAGAGAATGATGTGGGAAATGGTGTCAAGAGTTTACTAAAGTCTAGGTAGACAACACCTATAGACTTTCGCTCATCTACTAAGAGGGTCAGTAACCTTGTCATAGAATAAGATCAAGTTAGTTAAGCAGGATCTGCCTTTCTTTCAGCCATGCTGACAGGTCCTCATCACCTGGATATCCTGCATGTGCCCTACATGTGCTGTGTGATGGCATTTAAGATGATCTGCTCTGCATCTTTCTGTGGCACCGAGGTCAGGCCGAAAGGCCTGTAGCTCCCTGTATTGTCCTTCAAGCCCTTCATGTATTAGTTGAATTAATTCTTGCTAGGCAGAATATGCCATATAAGAATCTTCATTTATCTTTCTAATTAATAAGCACAGTTATTAATATGTCTCCATTTTATAGCTCTGTTTCCCAAGTGATTAAAATCTGTGAGAGTAAGCTATTCTCAAATGACTATATGCAATGTTTTCTGCTTCCTTTTATCAATATGCAGTTTCCAGCGTGTCACCAGGGATAACTGTTTCTGAAAACATGCAAAAGGATGAACTAGTGGATTATATATAACCAAAATTTCAGCTGGAATACTTCCTTAACACAGTGTATAATATTTGGTACAACAAACCCTCTGCTGTGACTAAAATGTAAGACTTCCAACTGAAGCCTAAAATTTCCACTGTGTGATTTTAAAGCTATTATTTTTTATGAGAGATCTTTGCCCAGACTCAAGCAAATTATGGTCATTCATTTGATGTACTTAAGGAACATGTTCTTCTGCGTAAGCAAAACTCCAAGATGGTCACACAACTGTAATCAATTCACTTTGATGCAAAACATTGACACACTGTGGTGTTTCTTACAGAAGTTTCTCCTGAAGTAACCAAATAAATCACCCAATGATTACTAAGTACATTAACCATGTGACAGTGAAAACAGGATTGTGCTATGGAATTATTTCAGCTTACTTTGATCTGATTTTGTAGCCATAATGGGAGAATTACTGATGTAAATTAATTTATAAAAGACAAGGTCTGAAAATTAATTCTAATTATGAGATGTGATGAAAAGTACAGATCTTGTTCTTGGAGAGTAAAAGAAAAACACTATCTGGTAGGTATCTCTGCTCTACAAAAGCTAATTCCATCTGAAAAACTAGACTGAAAACACTGTTGTCCTTCATCAGTTTTATTATATGCAAATTATTTAATGAGCTAATGTTAAAGTAAACACAAGTTCACTCTTATGGTCAGTGTATGCCCTGTCTTGGGCTATAACAAAAAGTAGTTTAGGGTAATTATTTCTATGGGTAGGTATCTAGCATATGGATTGGTCATTTCAGAACAAAAATGACATTTTAAAATTTGTCAGGAATTCTGGCTCTAACTGTTTAAGCAGTTAGTGAGTAAACTGTAACGTAATATACTAACACATGATATAAACTGAACAAAGAGTGAGGGTCAAAACATCTCCATCTATAGACAGTCAAATTTGATGTAAAATAGAGTGAAATAAAACATTTGTAGAATGGAGAGTATATTAACCAAAGTCTGCAAGTGCTGAAATGTCATTAAGAATCAGCTGTTTTCAAATGAATCAGTCAATGTGAATGCTAACATCAGTTAGCAAAACTGATGAGAAGAGTTTTTGATTAGATAAAGGAATCAGTAAACAGAACAATAATTCTCTAAAATGAACATTTACCTGATTTTTGGACGTGAAAGCAAGTCTGAAGGTTGAAACTGATTGACAAAAATGTCCAAAGGGGAGGAATAAAATGAAGGGTTACATTTAATTCACTTGAACTCCAGTAAAATAATGAAGTAACCAAATTAGCAAACTGAGTTAGCTTTCAGTTACACTAATCTGAAATATAATAGCAATATTGGCGTTATAATTTTTCACATATTAAGAAACCAAATGGACCTCCACAATGCTTCAAGTGTTAATGTGATGGACAGGAGAAGAGCCTGTCATGCTGAAACCCTCTTAAGATTCCAGAATAGTTGCTTCTGCACTACTAAAAACCTCCTCTTTTCCAGAGTCTCAACGTGGAATTCCTTTTTTAAAACTTTTAAAACTCCTACCCTAACACCACAATATTAGAGGATGCAAGGGGAGTGAAACAGAGATGCTGATTTATCTCCTATGTCTATTCCCACCCTGAGCACTCTCTGAGTATGATGGCAGACCAAAAGAAAAAGAAGAAGAAACCCTACAGACAGATACTTTCCTTACAAGGACAGTACAAGAAAAAAGAAGAGGTAGGGGGGAAAATCCTTACAGGAAAAGGCTGCAAATTGAAGAAAGAAGGGATCAGTAGTCATATTCAAGGTATACAGCAACCGAAAAATATTTGAGACAGTTAAGCAGAAAGATTAAAGTTATCAAGTAGTCTGGGGGAAAAAAAACAGCAAGCAAAACAGATGAGAAGAAAAACATTTATGTATATCACAGAATCACAGAATCACCAGGTTGGAAGAGACCCACTGGATCATCGAGTCCAACCACTCCCACAAAACACTAAACCATGTCCCTCAGGACCTCATCTACTCGTAACTTAAACACCTCCAGGGAAGGCGAATCAACCACCTCCCTGGGCAGCATATTCCAGTGCCTAATGACCCTTTCCATAAAAAACTTCCTCCTAATCTC
>WAAB01014823.1:71892-107281 GCA_013389865.1 Piaya cayana | reverse complement strand
CTGGGCACACTGCTGGCTCATGTTCAGTCGGCTGTCGACCAACACCCCCAGGTCCCTCTCCTCCTGGCAGCTCTCCAGACAGACCTCACCCAGTCTGTAGCTCTGCATAGGGTTGTTGTGCCCCAGGTGCAGGACTCGGCATTTGGCTGTGTTAAACCTCATGTCATTGGACTCTGCCCAGCGGTTATTTTGTAAAAAAACCCCAGCATTTGGTTCACTATATTACCCACTGAACAAACTGGCTTGTCTATTGGGAATTTTTTTCATGTATCTGCCTTTTGCAGATACCAACTGACCTCTCCCTGGTTGACAAGCTTTAGCAAGTAACACATAGCATATAACTCCCATGGACACCCACACGTTAGCTTCACAGGCATTTTCAAACATTACTGAGTGTCTCAGAGTCTTTGCGAAATAGCTCAGAAATGTTCTCATTTTATTGGTGAGAAAAGTGAAGCAACAGGGAAGAAAAGTAAATTCAAGGGAAAGACATGACCAGAAACTTTAATGTCAGTTCCCCACTACTAGAGCACCAGAATATGGAATATGCTTTTTCCTTCTCCTTTGTGCAACCAACACCAAGTCCTCAAGTTTGCCTTTTAACTTGATATTAGTTATTTTGCTATATGCCATTTAAACCACAAGGTCAAACAGGGCACGAATTCTTAAAGCATGAGTTCTCATAAACATCTTAACCTTCTTCAAAATACACACACAGCTTATGCACTTCATTTTGAAGAATACATCACTGAAAGAGAAAAATCTCTGATTTCACCAGTGATTGATGAATGTTTCAAATTCTCTTCTGTATATCTGGTCTATCCTTCTCTATATAGCTAAACATATCTCCATGTCCTGAAAAGTACAGCAGATATAAATCTGAAATACAATGCCAACCTATCTTCCAGCAAATGCAGGAGGTTATTTAAATACAAATAAAACATTTCAATTGATTCTGGTTCTTTTATGAAAGGAAACCTAAAACATCTCCTCCATTGCACTGTCTTAGAATTCACTTTATGTGCAAATAGCAAAACAAGCAGGCATTGAAAACAACAGGAGAAATATTACACATAATTAATAAGTAAAATATTGAGATATTAATTTATCTTGATCAGAAAGTGCTTATTACTATTTCTGGCAACATTTTTTTCTGCTGTAACTGATGTCTTCATATATATAAGTGTATATATATATACAAAAAAAAGTTTATGTATAAGTGGATGCTTAATTGCTTTAATTGGTTTTTTATGATCAAAAAAGCAAGTTTCAGTTAACATTTATTAGATGTGATCAGATGTGAAGCATTAATCCACTAATGAAAGCCAGAATTCTCAAAAAAAAAGGTAGCATTAATTTATATAAATCCTCAGGAAAAGAAATTGAAGAAAGTAGTGCTAGCTCTGTGATTCAATTTGAGAAACAAATCTTTTGTAAGTCATCTCATCACTGTCAAATGCAACAACATAAACAAATCATAACTTTTAAAAACTTTCTAGATTTAGTCACTAGGTGGCACTAAAACAAAAAAAGTTGAACTGGTCTTAAAAATTTTATCTTGAAATGGGAAATTTTGCAGTTCTGGGGGAGGTTGTTAGCACTTTCTGTGCCTGGCATAAATTTGTCATTTCAACTAAAGCAATAAAATATTTCTGTGGCAAATGAGTGAAGAAACAGGAATAATAAAATCTTCCTCCTTTAAGGAAAATTTCCACATGTTGACCATAAGAGTTTCCAGCTCCAGGANAAAAAAAAACCCTAAAAAAAATCCTTCCAAAACTTCTCACATGAGACCTGCCTAGAACTTTCTGTAAATTGTGTGCTGTTAGACGTCAAAACAATATTTACTTTTTATAGAAAATCTTATAAACTTGACTAAAGCAGTAATTTCTATACTAACCATCCTACAGGGACAAAACTTGTATATATAAAATACCAAGATCATGACAGCTGAATAAATCAGAAATGTGATTCTGGGAATACTGAAAATTGAGAAGAATACAGTCATCTTCCTGAAGACCTACCCAGATACTACTGCTGCTTATTTTCAATCTGCTGAGGTTTATTGCTATGCTACTTCTACCTCATGGCTAAATCAGCTTGGTGACCCAGTTGTATCTATATGTATTAAATGAGCAATAGTGAAATAGATCTGATTTCATCAGGCTTTCATCCTGTTGCTAAATCCAGCTTTGCTGTTTTCTTTTCCTTTTTATTTTTTTCCTGGTGCTTTAGGCTTGGTAATAGGATTTTAGGGTTAATCCAAAGAAGAACTGAATCTTGAATAAGGCTGGTTACAATCTGTATTTCAGCAGAAGGTACTATAAATATTTATCACTTAAAGAATGGCAAGAATGTAAGTCACAAAGTTTTATTCCCATGAAGATCTCAGTACACAGAAAATTTTAGGCAGTTTATAAAGAATAAAGGTTTGTAATTTGACATGCCAAAAAATAATACCTTGTGTTAAAGTTCAGCACACATATCTTGCTACAGAACAGCTGTTNTAGATTTAGTCACTAGGTGGCACTAAAACAAAAAAAGTTGAACTGGTCTTAAAAATTTTATCTTGAAATGGGAAATTTTGCAGTTCTGGGGGAGGTTGTTAGCACTTTCTGTGCCTGGCATAAATTTGTCATTTCAACTAAAGCAATAAAATATTTCTGTGGCAAATGAGTGAAGAAACAGGAATAATAAAATCTTCCTCCTTTAAGGAAAATTTCCACATGTTGACCATAAGAGTTTCCAGCTCCAGGAGGATAAAGAAAAAAATTAAAAATAAATTCCATACTAAGATTCCATATTACCAAAATAAGTACCTCAGTTTCCAACAGCATTACAAGCCATGTTTATAGTAACCATGATAACAATGCTGTAAACCAACGTGCTATCTAAATGTCTTTCTGAATCTCTGAAATCTGTAAAAGTGATAATACTCTAATTGAATATAATAGCAAATCTATGCAAAAATTCAGATTTTTCCAGTCATCCTTACCGGCTGCCTCCCTATTCTTCACTCATCCCAGTTAATTTACTAGCATCTAATCTTTCAACATTGAATGTTTAAATAGAATCTCTTGAGATTACACTTCTAANTTTTCTTTTCCTTTTTATTTTTTTCCTGGTGCTTTAGGCTGGGTAATAGGATTTTAGGGTTAATCCCAAGAAGAACTGAATCTTGAATAAGGCTGGTTACAATCTGTATTTCAGCAGAAGATACTATAAATATTTATCACTTAAAGAATGGCAAGAATGTAAGTCGCAAAGTTTTATTCCCATGAAGATCTCAGTACACAGAAAATTTTAGGCAGTTTATAAAGAATAAAGGTTTGTAATTTGACATGCCAAAAAATAATACCTTGTGTTAAAGTTCAGCACACATATCTTGCTACAGAACAGCTGTTTTCTCCTATCCTGTGACTTGCATACAGATAGTAGTGAGGTATACACTACAACCCTACATATACACCATTAAGAAAATATAAAAACGTTGTTCTAGTACTCAGAAGGAGCACACCTATGTTTCTTAAATTTTATGGCAAGCATAAGATGAATTAATATTATTATATGTCAATTTACACTATTGGTATTTCCTTAAATTTAAAATGTATCACATTTCTTTTCATTGTGATATGTATATATGTGCGATACAGACCAGATGTACTAGTGTTCAAAAAAAACCCCAAAATTGTTTGATCCCAAAATTTCTGCTAAAAATATATATTCTTAGCATAATATCAGCTAAATGTTTGGAAAAGACCAAATATTGGGTCAAAATCTGCTCTCAGTTAGCTTTGTTAACTTTTCTAAACAATACAATTATCTGCATGTAAATCAATGCAAAGCTCCCCTGAGTACAAAAGAATTGATGCTCAGACCATTAAGTACAATGCTGCACTTCAAATCTCAGAATTACAGCAGGGAACGTCAGCATAACCTGAGAGATGAATCAGCTTAGTAAGATGAACTCTTTTATGCTCATTTCATGATGCTATGGAGATCTTAGCATGCATTATTTACTTAAAATCACGTTTCTGACTTCTACTGAAAATTTCAGTACTGTGACGTTCAGCATCTCCCAGAGAAAGCCTGTTGGTGTCAACTACTACGCTACTGTAGTGCTGAAGTCCTGTAGCCTGCACTGCATGGCACTGCTACCCAAATACACTCTAGCACGGTGCTGTAACAAGAAGAAAATTTCTAAAAAATAATTTTCTAGACTTTTTTTTTTATTATTATCACTTGACCAGAGAAACCTTCATTCAGCCAAATTCAAGTCGTCCAGAACACGAAACACTCTTGGCCAAAAAGGTGAATCAACAGAATACTCCAATTCGAAGGGACCCATAAGAATCATAAGCTACCACTCCTTGCAGAGCTACCTAAAACTAAACTATATGATGAAAAGCATCATCCAGATGAACTCTGATAGACTTGGTGTTTTGACCACTTCCCTGGGGAGACTGTTCCAAAGACTGACCACTCTCTCAGTGAAGAACATTTTCCTGATGTTCAAACTGAACCTCCCCTGAAGCAGCTTCATTCCATTTCCTTCTGTCCCATCACTGGTCACCAGAGATAAAGACTTAAGTATTAAACCATTAACTATTAATTCAATGGATATGTGAGGCTGCTAATCAGCACATCAAAAGCAAGATGAATGTTAAGTGTGAGATAGACATAAAACTTCAGAGCCAGGCTACTTAACTTGCGGGGGAGGGGAGGCGTGGGGAGGGGGAGAAGGCAATAATATCACCTCCATATGTGCAGGGATTGACTTAAATCTATGTGTTTCAGGCAGGTCAGAGTAATGTACCTGGCTATGCATGTTGCCTGGGTTTCATGAGCAGTAAAAAGGTCACAGAAGACGATGCTGATGCGTGAGATGTTGCCACTAAGGCAGGAAAGCCCGAAAGAGAACAGAATAGTGTGAGTCTTTAAAAGTATGTGACTTTAGAAGTGTATGAGTGTTTCATTCATGCTTTGCCTAAGATAATATTTTCTTTAGGTTCACACCAAACTAACATCTTGCCATATGTCTTAAAATTTTCACCTACCAAATAGATGACTTTTATAGAAAATACATTAAAAAAGACGGATCATATGACAAATAACTGCCAGCCTATCCCAAACTTGACAGATAGACCAGACATTTTCTTTTTTCATTAGCATGATAAGTCACCCTTCCCCAGCACAATCATCAAAGACAACCCAGTTCAGCCTCTTCAGAACAGGTAAGGAATTAATTCATTGTTTGAGAGACTGTTCACTTACCACACATTTTTAACTATACTATTACAACTCCCTCTAATAATTATCTCCTGGCTGGAAAGCTGACTCAGAAGTGTACTTTTGTCCAGTATCATAAAAACTCACAGGACAGATGATACATCTAACATAGAGCAAGGCTCCCCTTATTAAGACTTGTGCTTTATTAAAAGGAAAGAAACTGGAAATCACTAACAGATTTATTAACTAGTGGAACCATGAAGTGGTCTTAACCTCTCATTTTATATACTATTAAACTACTCATTTAAAATGCTACTAATATATAAGAGAGATAGGATTTATCCTGGAAATCGTGGAAGCCCGTGCCATGTGCTGTTAGAAGTCTGA
Organism: Piaya cayana; assembly: GCA_013389865.1. Lineage (NCBI taxonomy): Eukaryota > Metazoa > Chordata > Aves > Cuculiformes > Coccyzidae > Piaya > Piaya cayana. The sequence continues at coordinate 101,665 of WAAB01014823.1, read as the reverse complement.
CTTCCTGACATTTGACAACTACAAGCAGAGACAATAAAAATCTGTGTTGATGCCCAAAGCAATCACTCAAAATGGGAATGGAGGTGACTCTTCTAGTCATCTGGAATTGCCAGCCATACTGTACAGTAATAAATGTACAGTTTCCAGCAACACCCTTGCTCTTGACATCCTAATGTAGAATTTCAGCTTCTAATTTCCATTCCCTTTGGCACTTCATTCACTTAACTTCTCTGTTCCCTAGGATATACATTTTGTGACATATATAAAATGAAACAGATCTTGTCTTAAGATTTGCCCTAACCCTTTTCTAACTCTTTCAGTTTCTTTTTTTTTCTTTCTTACATACCTTTTGAACTTTGTCCTTCCAGTTCTAAAGTTACAGTTAATAACAGAATAGCAAAAACTAGTGGATACGTTAAAGTAGTCACACACAAGAAAAAAAAGTGTAAAAAACCCAGAAGTGTTTGTCATTTTTCCTCCCACTGACTCTCTTTTCCATTCTCATCTGAGTAAAGATACTATAATACAATTGAGTTAATCTCATTTCAGTGATTGCTTAATTGGGAGTCCAGTCCAGGACAGTGGGACAGCCTCTCCCTGCTGCCACTGGACACAAGCACTTCCTGGCTGTAATTTATTCTCAAAATAATTAAGATGATGTGGTTTTCCTTACTAAACTGGTCCTCCAAACATACTTCCCATAGATATATTTCCACAGATTTATTTCCATGGATATATAGCCTAGGACTACCTGAAATTATTAGCAGTGCAGAATTTGAGTACTAAATTTTAACTTGTTCAAGCTTTGTTTCAGTTCAGCACCTTGAGTGCTAAGTAAACAGATCTGTATGAAAACACATACAACAATTCACTTGGTCCCTAAATAGGGAAGGTGCAAGATAATGACCTTCCATTAAGGAATATTAATGATTTTCCATTAAGGAACACTCCTATAAAGATGTTTTTCCCTGCAGCTATCATTGTTCCCCCTTGTCTTGAAAATGAGCCACTCAATTTAGGAAAATCTGCAAGGGCATGATGCAATTAGATGGATTGTGGTTAACTGAATTGTAAAGCTCAACACTCAGCTCTAAACTTGCCTTTATATTGCTCTGAATTGACTATGAAAAAGAAAAAAGGAAAAGGAAAATAAAAAGAAAAAACTAATAATATGTATTTGTTTACTGCCTCACACAATTCCAAGGCAGAGGTGACTGTATACTTAATAGGACTGAATCAGTAAGTGAGATACTTATGCAGAACTACAGTGGGAATTTGATTCTCTGTCTTTTTTTAGTTTGCCAAATAATAAAAAAAAAGATGACAGGAATCTTTATATTTTCTCCTTTATATTGTCCATTACGGGGAACAGAAAAGTAAGGACTGAAGTACACTAAGAGGTCTGCTGGCGAGTCGCTTCATAAACAGCTCCTTTTCATCTCCTCCTCTGGATCCACCCATACGACTCCTTAGTTGCTAGCGTCTCTCACTGTTACCATGTTTCATTTCTTTCTTGAATATTGACGCTGTTTAGAAAAGCTAACCAGTGCTTGATTCTTCTGGGTCAAAATTCAAAAACACCGGAAGAAAATAGGTCTTAGATTATTTGACTGTGAAATTTAATTTAAGGTTCACTAAAAATAATTCAAATAAAAATAAATGAAATTAGATTAAAGCTATTTTTAAAGAAAGTTCTTTAGGCTAAGGCTCCACCCATGGCATGTTTTTTAAGGTTTTAACAAGCTGAATAAAGTATATCCCCGAAGGAAGGTATATTTCCCAATATCTAAGAGAAAAGAGGTGCAGTCAGAGGTGCAGAATGCAGGAAGAGTAAGGAGCCCTTTGATAAAGTGAGAATCTTTTACAAAACCTTTTTTTCCTATATCATATTTACATGATAATATCATTCTATATCATAGTATCATATCTAACTATTTTAGTTAGGAAGGCATAAATATTGTAACAACATGAGGGAGGGCAACGTAAACAGGTTTGCAACCATTGAGTTGTGGGAATTACACGATAAACTGCTATTATAAAAATCAGTGGGTAAAAAGGTGTATCTTCCAGAGACTGCTTTTATTTCCAACAATAATTTCATAGGCTGGGTGAGTAGTTTTTACTTTGAAATCAATTCATCTAGAAATCTCTTTCACTCTGATTTTAGTTGATGTACAGAACTGTACAAGAGCAGGAGATGAGATTTAAATTTTCCCAGAGCATGATTCTGGTATCCCTAGTATGCTCAGAACTTTTAATTTGCAGTTCCTAAACATTAAATACTAGTTTGGATTTGTACAAAGCCTAAATAATTTTAAACAGTCCTATAGCTCCTAACCTTTAACACGTCTGCTGCTATAAGGTAGGGTTTTTCTTTGTGTAGTTTTCCCCTCTCTACAGATCTGATGTTGAAATACATTTCTCCCGCAAACTGCAGCCTACCCACAATGATAAACAAATTACATTCTCTGTGTCAACATTTGAAACCAAGTCACTAAATCATAGCGTGCTGGGATGGAATTGCTGCCCCTATCATCTACCACTTACTGCTATCAAAGCATATAACTGGATTAGTGGGAAAACAGCTGTATTACTCATATATTTAAGCTCTTTCAAACAGCAGGTTTTCTTTCTGCAACAAAGAACAGCGCTTCAGATAAGAAAAACACAAATCCCAGGGGAAATCATGACATATTAACCCCTGGCAATCTTTCCATGACTTAGTAGTTCATTTAACATTTTTGCTGGAAACAAATGCAAGAACTATATTACATCAGTAAAATTAATGTATTTTAACATATCTAGTTTAAAGCTTTTTGTTCCCCAGGATGTCTCCATACACCAGGCATGGCTGATTAAATCATCCTGTCACTTTCTGGAAGTGATTGGCATGAGCTTAAATCCGCGTCTCTCAGTTGTGGGCATGAATCATCGTACATATGGGTTTGTGGGACAACATCTTGGCATAGGTTAGGTGTAAAACAGCTCTCTAGTTAACTCAAAACCTCATTACTAAACACTCTACGGTTAATGAAGTTAACAAGCCATAAAACAACCATTGCTTTCTTGGCCAAATGACCCAACAGGGAAAGAAATATTGTAGATAACTTCCAGTTATTTCTAGTGTTCATATATCCACTCACTAATATTGCATTAACTGAAATTATCACCTCACTTTTTGGACTTTTTAATCAGCCAATGATGTGTAAAACCACGATGCTCTAAGAAAAATTGTCCTTAAGCAATAATACAAAACAAATTGAATAAATCTACATTTCTTTCACTGAGAAAAGAATGTTTAAGTTGATATTTTGGAGTTTGGATTTATGAAAAATGAACTTGAGTTAGATGTGATTTAGACATTCCTTCCTTATTGTGGAGCACTCTGTGAAGAAGAGGGATGTTCTTTTTTTGTCACAGAACCACAGAACTATGGAACAATTTGGGTTGATCATCTAGTCCAACCCCCTGCACTGAGAAGGGACATCTTCAACTAGATCAGGTTACTCAGAGCACTGTCCAACCTGGGCTTGAATGTTTCTAGGGATGAAGCATCTACCACTTCTCTTGGCAACCTGTTCCAGTTTCACCACTCTCATTATAAAAATGTCTTCCTTATGTTCAGTCTGGATCTACCCTCTTTTCACTTAAAACCATCACCCCTTTTCCTACCACAACAGGCCCTGCTACCATGTTTGCCCCCATCTTTCTTATAAACCTCTTTGAAGCATTGAAAGGCCACAATAATGTCTCCTCCAAGCCTTATCTTCTCCAGGATGAACTCAGCCTTTCCTCATAGAAGAGGTGTTCTATTCCTCTGACCATTTTTGTGACCCTCCTTTGGACTTGCTCCAACAGATGCATGTCTTTCCTGCTCTAAGGACTCCAGAGAAGGATGCAGTAATCCAGGTGAGGTCTCATCAGAGTAGAGGGGGAGAATCACCTCCCTCAGCCTCCATATAAGGATCTCTATATGACCCTCAGATCATTTAAAATAAAAAAAATTTAAAAAAGATTATTTTAGAATTAGACATGGTTTTATGAACCATTTCCTTTTAACATAGTACATAGATGTAACAAATCATGGGGATTGGGCTCTTCACCACAGGTATTCAAGGAAGAGTAAATGGGAAAAAAACAAGTAGTAGAGTGAAGAATTTGATATTTGTTTAAAGATGAGGTCTCAGACCCTCTAAGAAATCCTCTTAAATGAAAATTATAAGTGATTCTCAATGATCTGACTGATTAGAATAATGAGTGTTCCAATGCACTATTTCACTTCAAGTGTCATGATATTTTAATAAAGCATAAAAATAAATCAGTGTACAGGAAGACAGCTGAGCAACTAACACCAACTCTGCAGTGGATGTATGCTTTATAAAAGTTAGGCCCATGTATATGATTTTGTGAATAATCTTATGAACAAAAAAAATCAAGTGTGCTAAAATACCACCTTCTTAGGCAATGCCACAGCTTGTGTTTAATTTGGTTTGAGGCTTTGGCTGCAGTATGGAAAACCAGAACAAATTTAAACAGGGGAAAAACCTAAAAAAAGGACTAAAATGTTCACTTCTCTCAGTTGAAGAACCTTGTAGTAGTACAGTCATTTGTTTCCTACTTATAGCATATGATTTCCTTTCTGCTAAAGAAAGAAAATGTCAGAACACAGCATATTCCACACATTCACAGTCACCTAAGCACATGAAAACACAGGTTATACAAAAGTAATTGGAAATTGAGGGATCTAATATAGAAATTTAAATCAACACTGAACAGTACTTCATAAAAGATCTAGAGACCCTACATCCTATTGCATGTACATGTAACACGTGAGTGTTGCCTTCCTCTGAGGACGATCATAACATGACCAAAAAGACCTCTTCTGTGCTGCAATCAAATATCTGATATGTGCCTCTAAAGTTCATTTGAAGAAGAAAGGGTCTTACATATCATCAGTTGCAAACTACTGGGAAAAAATGTAATGTAGAAAAGATTCATATATTTTTAGTCCTTTCTTGACTTAAATCCCAACCTTGGGGCCTTGCTAGAATAACACTGAACCTTAGCTAATAAAATACCCAGAGCCTCTTAGGACAAGTATTAGCTTCAAGATACTCTATTTCTGGTCAGCTGCAAGTACAACAAGGGAAGAGTTTGGAAAGCTACATAAATCAGGAGGTACTGGGGTCCAGATGTTCAAACATCAAAATCTGGCATGGTTCTAAAGAATGCAGTAATCCATTTCCAGCAGTCTAAGATTAAGATCTTCTTTTTCAAAAGCGGTGAACCTAAGAACAAGATTTAGGCTCTCTAATGACATTACAGAAAACCTTATTTACTTTAGTAATAATGATAACAAACTAGTTCCCTCTTTTCCCACTGCAATTTATACTAAAGAAAACAGACTAATCCACAATTAAAAACTTTAACAAAGAAAATGTCATTACAAATTAACGCTTCTCTCTGCTACTTGGAGAAAGGCCTAGCTAGACTGACAGCAAACGATGAAGTAATAAGCAGCGTTCAAAGAGATTTCCAATAGTGATATTTCAGGTCTTTCTCCCTGCAGGCTGGGTACAACACATCTGTAGAAGTTGAAAATTGCCTCCAAAATCATTCCAGAGTTACTCACCACACAAGCTGTCTCTTGTCATTAAGGGTATGTCTATGCTGCCATCCTAAATCCTCAGAATCAAAGCTCTACAATTCAACCGCTGAATAAAATACTAAGAAAGCCTTGCCCAAGGCTAGAGCATGACAGGCAAGGTATCAGCCTGAAAACTAAAGGCTACCCATATAATCTTTCTGCTCCCCAAATTCATTTTATTTTGGCTGCAGCTTTCTTGAAAATCAGGAATTTGCACTTAAATCCCGGGCAGGTATTAGAAAGACCACAATGCCATTCACTAAAGCCCCCCAAACTGTTTTAGAGAACTCTTTAAAACCTCGAGAATTTTCTTGTGTGGTTAGTAGTTGAGTTTGAAGTGCAGCAATTACATGTAGTACTAAAGTTTAAAGTCATATTCTGAAAGATCTCAGCTACTGAAAAGCCAGGTCTGAAAAATCAAACATCACCTTCATTTGGCAGTCCTTACAATCCTACTGTCCTAATAACCATCTGACCTGCACATCACATATACATATACTGTTTCGGTAGGCATAAATTACGTGCACTTTTAAGTTCCTTCATGGATTCTTTCCTCAATTACGTTACTTAATATGGAAAAATTCCTTTGCTGCCTACCAAATTGCTACTTGTAGAACTTTACAGGAGCATCTCTTTGTCAGATCAGATATATGGTTTTATTCCTTATGTCACCATGGATTAACTAACAAGAACTGACATGTCTGCAGTTGGAAGAAAGAACTTTCCTCCACCTTCTCTGTATCACTTTATATCATAAAACCCGGGAATCATCAATTATTTCAGAGACTTTGCATATGCCAATCAAATAGAAGATGTGTTACATAGACCAGAACAATATATTGGAAAAGAGAATTTGTTTAAATGATCTTTGCTTTACCTCCTTTGTTGTTTACTGCACCTTATTAGCCTTTCACTCAAAAGAAGAGATAGCAACAAATTTAGGGCTTTCATGAGAATTACAAGAAAACAGTGAGCCAGATGTGGTATTTTGCAATATATTTTAAGTCTTTTAGCAGCTTAACATTCAAATATTTCATATCTGACCTTATGCCTTTAATGACAATGCATGTTTTGTTGAAAGAACAGATACTCACTGAAACTACATTCACAAAGTCATCATCAGACAAAGTCTCTAGCATCTCAATGACCGAGGTGCGAATCAGCTTCAATGTCAATCCACTGACACTCCCACTAATAGGAGAAATCCACAAGATAAGAGAAAAGTTGAATTTAACACATTATATTTAAAATATACAAAGAAAACACAGAGCAGCCACGAGAACTCTCATTGAGTTTCAGACTTAAATTTTCAATAATTTTCAATAATTCTCCTGAATTCTCAACTCACCATCATGTTATTACATTATTATAATAAAAAATGCTGGCATTCGAAGTCCTAGTCTTGTGGCTCAGATGAAGTCATAATGATCCATCATTTGTTCATTTTGATTTCAAGAAACCCAAGAGAGTTTATCACCTTGAATCAATGAATTATCTAAACATTTTGTACTCCTACACATAGATTTACAACTTTAGAATTTCAGATATCCAAATGACAGCTTGTTTGATTTGAGGGAAAACCTAAGCTGAAGTGCAGAAATAACAAATATTGATAAAACTCACTGCTCATAGGAAAGCACTTCACCACATTTAAAAGCATTAAATGCAAATTCTCTTACTGCGAATTTTTTCACCATAAAGCAATCTGTTTGAAACATCAGGTTCAATGCTTTCTTTGGTCCCTCAACATCAGCTAATCATAGGAAGCCTTGTCAAAACAAAAAGAGAATTTCTTTGCTTAATTTCTATTCGTGTTTTATAGTAACTAAACTTGGCAATTTAAAAATATGTATGGTAAAACATACTAAATCAGCACAAATTCTCATCTTTCCTGCTCATAAAATCATGATGAAATCTACATTCATCCTTCTAGTCATTTGACTTGGGTTTTGCATATAACAACAAATCTTGGCCTGCATGTGAAAATTTTCAATTGAAACAGTAATTAAGAAGCCCACAGCAGAAAAATACTTAAGTGATTAAAATCCACTTGTGTCCAGTTTAAATAACTCTCAGGTTTACTTTGGGCATTTTGAAACTATTGCTTTCTCTGTATTTATTTTGCTCATACCAAGATTTTTGATCACTGCATACAAGGACTTCCTAATCTTCTATTTTTCAGCATACAGTGATCTGTTCAGTTTATGTAAGTACTTTTATTCCTCTTACGTCAACATCCAGACATTACATACTTACGCATCAACTAAAATAAGCATGTCTTTGGGAGATGCAGCTCCTTGGATGTACCTGAAACAGATAGTAGCTATGAATGACACAAACTTGAAAACATATTTATTGTGTGTGATGAAAGATGCTGTATAATCTCTAGACTAAATCTAGCTAAACCAACAAAATTCTCCTGTTGTAGCCATCAGAAAACCATGTGACGTCATTTTCTCTCTTGTTGTGTCTTCTAAGTAAACCAAAGTCCAAATGACTTCAGAAAAGCCTGGAATTCAGATATACTGATCAAAAATCACAATTGATAATGGAAAAACATAAATACTGTTTCAGAGCTGAAGACTGTGATGACAGATTAATTACTACAACAGCTCAGTTCAGTAAAAAGTACTTTGTCCTTTGAAAGAGGATATTCAGCTAGTATAAATCCAAGCATCAGCATGTATTATGCCTTGAGAGGCTTACAAAAAAGAATTATGAAAAACAATCTCACTATTCTCCATCTTCTAATTGTCTAGTGGTTTTTTTGGTAGTCTACACCAATAAGAAATATTTGAAAGCATTTGTAAAAGTCTGGAAGAATGAATCAACCTAATAATCTGAATTACATTCAATTTTCCACAAAATCAAAGTTTTCAATTGCCTTATACCTATTTAATAGTTATCACATTGTCCATGTAACGCAACCATACAACACACTGTAGTAACTATTGCATAACAAACAGCGTGATTTGAATATTGTTCACTCAGAAGAATCAACTGATTTTATAAAAAGAAAATAGCAATACCTAAAAGTAGGGACTATTAGAAATAATCAGGAAAAAATGCCTTTATAGTCATATCTAGAAAGAAAGTGACATTAAGTGTTTAAAGACAGCTTACCATGGTCTTCTGCGAACGTCATACAGATCTATTTTGTTTGGAGTTCGACTGTTATCTACCCATGGAGAAGCTAAAAAGGAAAAAAAAATGTACAAAATAAAATAAAAATTTTTATCTTAAATTAAATATAGTGATATAGTGACTTATATCACAGTATTTGCATGATATAAATATTAGTGTTTTGTATGGATAAAAATGTCTCTATTTGTGTAATCTAGTTTTGAAATATCTATATACTCCTGTATATATGAGCATATTAATTAATGCAATAAAATTATATACAGATAAAGACCTTAAAGAGCCACATTGTGTTGATGAGGTTACTGACTATAACTGACCACTGACTTCAGTGGAACCAGGATTTCAAACAAAGTGATATATAATATCAAATAACATGCTTTTTTTCCACAAGAAAGTACTTAATTTTAAAACCAATTATAAATAATTAATGTTGTATTCAATAGTACAGTGGTGATATAAAGCTCAGTTATGCAGCCAAAAGATATTCAAGAGTGCTTGATCTAAAATTGCAAATTAGAGATGGAAGTATTCATGTCTCTGTAAAGAAAATGCTAAGATTAGCAACTTTTTCTAAGAATTTAGTCTAAGCTTTACCACAACTTTAAGGAAGACTGTGCATCTTTTCCTTACTCAAAAACAAAATCATCCTTTCAAAAACATTGTACAGCTTAACAAACTCAAATAAAAAAGTGAAAAGTTACATGAAATGAAATAATGTTCTGCAATTTGCTCTCTTGCTGAAAGCAGCACTGGGGGAGCTATTTCCTGATGCTCATAATTTTTCTGCCTAGGAAATAAAGATATAGGCTGCCACAGGATTCTTCCTGAAAAAGCATTAATCTAAGACAAAGGGGAAGAATTATGATGTCTTTATCAATTAATATAATACAAGTCATCAGCTCAGAGTAGCTGCCTAGTTTTGATTTTACTAAATGAACTTTTTCCTAAGTGACTTAAACTGAGTTGGCACATCATTCACCAGAACATTTAAATAGAGCATAAGCCCCAGGACATTTATCAGCATACAGTTAGCAGGCACAGAAAACACTGCATATTGTTGCACGATCAGTATTGTCTATGACCTTAGACTAAGACATCTGAAAGGCCCTTTGTGATCTGATGGGATAAGGCTCTTAAAAATTTCCAGAAATGAGAAAACTGAATTTTTGAGAATAGTGTATGTCACGCTTGCAACTTAAGTAACACTGCTTTGGTATGCACAGGTTAAATTCACCAGTATTTTATGAGCCTGAAGTCATGGTTCATACATGTTCAATTGTGGACTTTCAGTGTCCATCAACATTAACCCATCTATTAGAATTCCATCTGAAAATCCATCCTTGAAATACATTCCCTGAGACTTGTAAAATCTGCATCCAATGTACTCACTTTACTCTGAATTATGAGTAGTTTAGTAAAATAGCAAATATATATTAAAATACTGACCAACATCGCTGTATCTTCACATAGTTTTCAGTCTTTCCACTAACATCCAATAAAAGGCTACACCCTACCAAACTCATCCCTCCTAATCAATCCATACGCTGGACAGCCTTCACAGAGTTATCTGTATGCATCTGGATTCATTTGAAAACATCAGATAAAATGTAATTTACACTGTTAGTGTGACGAGAACTCTTGGCAATCTCCACTGAGAAGTGAATATTTTGTTTTGTTATATTTTTTCATATAAAGATAAATTCAACGCCTTAACTATATTCTCCAAAGCATATGGATGGTGATTCAGAGAGAATTCAAGCTGAAGAATAGTGTTTCTAACATCAGCAGATTCTCCTAAACCAGCAGATATTGACAAAGGTATTCATTTAAAATTAAATCAATTTTCAAAAGGCTTAGAAAATAAGACTAACTTGTTAGGTAATGTAAATCACTGACTGAAAACCATCACAGACATTCAGCTACAATTCATCTGGTATCACAGACTTCAAGAAGATGACAGTGTAACTTACTTATATTTAATTTATAATCTAACTTTTCTAAATTCTGAACTAAAATGTACAGAAATATAGGTGAAGATTTAATTTTGTCTGTGTAACAGAAGACAATTTGGGAAATAATCCCGCTATATTTTTTTTGCAAAATCTGAGAGCTACAAATGTGTATTAACTTTCACACCATCTGACAAGCAAGCACATTATTTCCTTAAGGTCAACATCAGCTGCCTAGAAGAACACACTTCACAATCATGTCCCATAGAACAAATACAGTGTGGCAAATCTTTCAGAAACATGAAGTGGAAAAAAATATTACTAACTTAAACTTGTGAGTAGACACAGAATACCAAGGTCTCAAACTTTCCCTAATATTTCCAGAAACACCAAAAGGTTCTTCATGATAAGAGTTGAGGGGTTTTAAATTGAAATATAAACTGGAACAAAACTTTTAATTTTTTTTTTCCTTTCTTTCTTTTTATGGAGAGAATACTCAAAACTTCTGGTTGAAACAGAGTACAAGAAAGGATCTGAAGACAAATCTTTCCAAATCACTCTTCAAAGGATGTTTTTCTGTTAAGACTTAAGGAACTGAGCCTTGCACTCAGGTCTACCATAGCTTTTCTGTAATTTTCTGGATTGTTGCAAAGTTCACGCTGTTCTTTTATGGCCAAATCCATAATAGTAAATTTAAAAGGACAATGGAAGGGAAGACATTCACGAGAACTAGAATATGAACTATTACAATAGTCACAGAATTACAAAACTTAACACACTATTCAAAGTGGAACCTCACCAGTGCTGAGTACAGGTCCATCTATGCTCCTAGCCCACAAAAGAAACTGTCAATAAGCGCCTCATAGAATCATAGAATCACCAGGTTGGAAGAGACCCATTGGATCATCGAGTCCAACCATTCCTATCAAACACTAAACCATGTCCCTCAGGACCTCGTCCCTCAGGACCCTCAGGGACCCATGAGGGACCCTTGTCCCTCATGTCCCTCAGGACCTCAACACCTCCAGGGAAGGTGAAGCTCAGCACACTACTTAGTGCCTATCTATTCTTTTTGAATATTACTGCGAATTATAACACCCACAGCTTTTCATTTTGGGAAACAGAGTCTTGGAGAGACCGTCTGTTGCAAAACAGAGGCAGAGATCCATCTGATGGGTGAGCAAGTGCATGTTTATTCTGCTTAGCTACTTTACTGTATACCCCATTCCATTACATCCCTCTGTCCCCACGAGGGTGATTACAGTGTATTATTGGTTAAAGGTAGCTGTCCATAAAGCTATTGCTAACATATTATTGGCTAAACTACTGCGTGTGCTAAGAAACCAAGTTATGCTAAAGTTAGCTATGTTGACAGTTCAGTTCCATTGTTTTCCTTCAGCTGCTAGTCGTTCCCACCAAACTAGCTAGTGGGCTCCTAGCAGCTGGTCTGGTGTTTATCTTTTTGGCTCTCTGCTTCAAGGTCTTGCCAGCTGCTCAGCACCAAGCAGTCTCACGGCATCCAGGCCGCCTTCTCTGCAAAATCTTCCCACAACTGTCAGTGTCTTTAGAGATATCTAGAGAAGATCTTTAAAAACATTACGTTTTACCATGCATTTAAAACAGTATTTTATGTGCCACATATCAAAAATGTTTCTTTTTCCTAATTAATATCTGCCTCTTGTTGGGACAAATATAAAAAAACCCTGCATTCTTAAGTTTTCATGCAAGGACATTTTTACAGATTTACACTGTAGTATCACACAAATACTAAGGAACATAATGTTTACTGGGAAAAAAAGGAGTTCTATTGATTTCTATGATGTTTTCTACAACAGTAAACATAATCTGATAGTAAGTGTGTGCATAGGTAAACATAAAGAAGGACTTGGCACTTAGTATCTGAAATTTCATTCATACCAAAGAAGTGCTAAATTCCCTCTTCAACCACAAGAATTACCATGACTATATTACTCATTCTCTCTAAGCTCTTTCTAGATTAACACTTTTAATTTTGAGATGGTTTAGAATGGTCTCAAATCTGTTCCCTGATTTTGGTAATATTCTGAATATTTAAGGATCTTATTGGAATCACTATTACTAGGAAACTGAAATTCCCTTAAGGCACTTGATCTCCAATGTAATTTTAATTTACCATGATGTCATGTTTTAAAAATAAGTAATAATGCACTTCTAATTATATAGGAAGTTATTAGAAGGGCGAAGAAAACTGAAAAAGACCATATGGTCCATATATAAAGCATGTCATAAAGCCATTTGGTGAAACTCACTTATGCCTTACTAAAAAAAGCCATTATATAGTCTAAGATTAAAGTAAAAATGAAATGGACAAACACATGATTACATATTTCCCCATAAAACTAAAAATTAAGATAAAGGATTTTGAGAGTTCGCATTTTATTTATGTAACTTTTTGTTTAAAACACGCATTTTAAGTAGATGCCTTGGAACATGGTTCATTGAACGTCTTGAGGACATCAGTCTCACCATGTTTCATTGTTGCATACTAATATATTTGAACTATGTCAACACTATAGTGTTCTCTGTTGCATACATTTGACTTAGTCATGTTGTTCTTTGATGATTTTCATGTTTGGCATATGGTTAGATTTGATATTTTATAAATTATTAATTGACTTGATTTCACTCCTACTTCTGCTATTTGCATCATGGAGATGTAGGCCTGGCTGTATTGGAAGTATGAGTAAGGGATGTTTTTCTGCTATTTCTGCACACACAGGGTGGAAATCCTCAGTTTTGTGGATTGCATGCAAAATCATTTCATGCCACACAGAGCTTGCCACAGGATAAAGCCTAAATGAAGTGTTCCTCAGGAATGGGAGACCTTGGCTATATCTGCTCACTTTTAGTTCATGACATGATTTCAGGGCCATAAGTGAATGTCGTGGAGGAGCCTTCCTGAAAGTCCTGCTGAATGAGACCTCAGTTACACCTGCTCTACTGGTTAGGTATGACTATGCAAGGAATAGAGAGGTTTAGATGATTTATTACCAGATGTACATCCTTGTAGCACATTTGGTGAAAGAGACTAAAACTGACAGTAAGACAGATAACAAATGCCAATTATCATATCCCAGACAGCATCAATTTATTCTGACTCTAAGTTCATTGCCTTCCCATCTCAGAGGGTTACTAGGTAGCCAGCCTCACCATAGCATACATTAGGTTAGGAAAACAAATACTTGTCAAAGTTCATTTTTACCTTGCTATCTCTCAGGAAAACATTCATTTGCATATTCAAAACATCCATAGATACAGAATAATCAGTTCCCTGTGCCAGATTCAATGAAGCCTGGAACCCAATCTGAGCTGCAACATCTCGCTTATACTTGGTTCTCAGATTCATTTCAGATTTTCTAATCTATTAGTGACTTTGTGTAAACAAACATGCATTCAGATATGCAGTAGCCAGAACTAGTTGAGAAAAGTTATATACCTCCTCTTACTACTCAGAAAGAAGTCATGTGAATTTTGGTGTAGCAGCAGCACCTTTTAAAAATTACTTTGTTATTTTTCACTAGAAAATAAAAGGTGAAAAGTAGCATCTAAAAATAACAAACAGCCATAACTTTAAGAGCCCCTAACATGAATTGTCATGAATTGTTTTGCACTACTATACTTGGGACTGAGGATATTTGTATCATAATGATGCCTAACGTCCCCCCAGGAGAAAGAGTTTCTGACCAGATCCATGCTACCACAGATGATGTTCGGTGAAGACTGAACACAGCCATTTCTTAGCTATTTTAGTCAGATAATAATTTAAAATTGGCAAGAGCTTAAATTATCTTCAGGTAAAATCTAACTAACCAGACAGCTCTGTGTAACGTCTTTTGTAACTTTAACACCATCACCGTAAAGGAGAGGATGATCATCTCTCAAAGGTCTTTTCAGAATGCATTACCTATGTGGTTATGGGCAATACTGGGCTCTGTTTGAGCTCAAATCAGCTCAGTTTTATGTGGGAACAGTTCATACAAAAATAAATCCACTGCTTTATTGGTCCCAATATGCCAAAAGAAATGAAAGTAATTTGAACATATAACACACATTGCAGTCTGCAACTTAAAATTAACCTCTCAAATGGCTGTGTTATCTCAGTTCAGAGGCAAATATTTCTGCTTTTGCACATATAAACTGAATTTCATCCTCAAGAAATGTGTTGCTTACATTGGTTTCGTCTCAACTAGCTACCAACCCACCAAAGGGGGCTGGAATATCAGAGTTTGAGGAAAAGTGGTAAAGAAGCAACAAAAAGTTCGATGTTGTGATTGTTGTTGGGTTTTTTTTTTCCTATGACAGTGAATTCATAAAAACACAGAGATGGCATGAACTTCAGCGTATAAGTCTGGTAGCCTTCTGGTTGCTATTCCATTAACTCACTAGAAGTAGCACAATACCCCATAACTGGGTGGATTTTCTTGCACAATTACAATATTCAGCACATCAGTTTTGAAAAATGAGCTATAATTAAATATATTGTAATAATTTCCATATCATGAGTATGGTTAGATCCTAATCATATCAGCACATGTCCTTCCCTCACAGATTTTAATGAAAAAAGAAAAGAAAAACAACCCTTAAAGAGGCTTATTTCGGTGTAAAAAGTAGAACTATCCAACTTCAATACTAATTTCAGTAACTGATTATTTATTTAATTTTTTTAAAAATTGAAAGCTCCTTTAAATGTTGAGTTGTTAACAGGAACTGACAGCTATAAAATATAAAATATTTTTGAAAAAAAAAGGAGAAGTTCTCACTTTTTTAAGGCTTTTGATCCATTTTGTATGGATTTTTTAGGCTTTCTAGCCTCTTAGTACCTGCTCCAGTAATGACTTTCATTGGTGAGTTCAATATCACAGCCACAGCACTATTGCTTGCCATTAATGGATAACACAAGAGCAGCTGTGCACAGCAAGTCCCTCATTTGGAGAGATACCACGTTATTTTATTAAAAATTGATTTTTAAAGCTCTTCCATTATTAATTTGTCTAAGCAAAGAATGCTCCAGTAGCTGAGTGAGACCTGCTTCACTGACATCTGGAAATAGGTTTGAAGATTTTTATTACTTTTTTTCTATCAAGGTGAAGAGATAACACTAGTACTTCTCTATCCATACTTTTAATCTAAGAATTTTAAGACTTCAGGGACAATATATTTTTTTATGCTAATCAGTACTACATTATCTTTTCTCTGTCTGTGCATTTATCAATTTATCACCTTGTAAGCTCTAATTACATAGAAATATTCTGGTAAAATACTGGTGTAAGTGATGTAAAGAGGCTTTTCTCTAATTAATTAAAGTTGCCATTATAATGTATTTTTTAATATATCAACAAACAAGGTAAGGCTATATACAAGGCAAACTTACAGGAAAAAAAGGGAAAGAATTCAGCACTTCTTGTCATTGTACTCTTCAGCACCAGTATTACAAAGATTCCGAGAAGATTAACACACTTGCTGATGGGTAAACAATGCTATGAATATAAGTATGAGTTAAAAGAATATAATGCCAAATGGAATCTTGAAAAAAGTCTTGAATCCCTAAGATTCCAGTTTGAATCCCTAAGATTCAGGGGATCACAAAAAAAAAATCTTTATCTGTTTCTTTTATCTGCAAAAAGAGGACAGTGATACTTTTATTACTTTTAAACGATAGGGTGTTTGGGGGATGAAAATTAAGCTGTGTATTATATGCCATGAAGCATATATACACCTTGCAGTACAGCATAAAATAATCTATGGGTGTTTGAGAACATGAAGCTTCCTAGAACACGACTGAAGAACCTTTTAGTAAAAAGAAAACAAAACAAGTTCCAGTGCTGTTGATTTGGAAAGGCTGCCAACAACTTCTGTCCCTTCAGTCACATCTGTCTAAAGGATTCTCATAAAACTCTGACTTGTTCTGTTTATTAGTACAGGCACAATGATAAAATTGAAGGAGCAGATGAACTTAAGAAACACCTGTATGCATGATTAAAACATGCTCACATGTGCTTAAGGATTAAGATTATGTAAGCACTCAATTCCAATACTGTAATCTTGTTCACTATCTACTCAGTTAGATAATGACTTCAACTTTACACATACTTTGCAACTTGAATTTAATTTCCCATAGGCCCTCATTAAATCTCCAGATGGAAGTGGCAAGATTTGGAACATCTAGGGACAGGACAGTATTCCTTTTCCAGTTTTATTTTTGCAATGAATTGTCTGAATTCTTTAAATCTTTACCAAGTGTGGCACATTCCCACCTCTGGCACAGTACACACTGAATACTGTTGAAGTGAGTCTAGGTTCAACATTTCTTCATAAAAGATGTTGAATCTATTCATGCATCACCATGCTACTGCTACTGTTAAATAAAACCCACTAACTGGAGTCAGAAACTATCTGTATCAGTGCTCCCCTTTCTTGTATTACCATTGGCAAATATTTATTTTACTTTCCCAAGAGAGCTGAGTTGTTGCTGATCAAACAGGTTTTTTATTAAATATTCATCTTGATCAAGAGTTTGTTTTCATTTGAGTAATCCTTTATAGACAAACTTTCTTAAATATACTTATTGCTGCAACTAAAGAGACTTCCACATCATATTTAACTGCAAATAAAAGTCTGCTGCTTGCAGTCCAAACCAAAATGCATCATTTACTAAGGAGCCTAGCCTTACCAAGAAAGAAGAAAAATGAAGAGAGAGACAGTACCTGGCAAAAGGCACATAAATACAAAGTGTTTTTAAAACTCGTTACATTAGTAATTGCTACAGTGAAAATAATATGCTTTCCATTGCAGAATTTTAATTAAGTATTGATTAACAATTATAATCCTCATTATCTCTATAATTAAGAAGGATTTCAAGATTAAAAAAGGAACTGGCTGGTTTATACCTACAGTTCCAAGTAGGCTGCCAAAATTTTGATATTAAATATGTGCTTTCTAAAACCCAGAAGTAAAATTAGCTGGATAGATGCCTCACAAAATGTAAGTACCTTAATATCTGTCAAAACATACTAAACTACTTTAATTAAAATAATTTAGTTTTGTGTAACAGATTTGTCCACTGCTCTATGGTTAATTATAAATTAAATCTGAAGTCCGATCTATATTAAAGTACCTTTCTGTCTACATGGAGTCAACAAAGCTCAAAACCACCTCCTGCTACCAAAGAAATACATATTTGGAAACATCATAATAAACAAACAAACAAACAAATAAATTATATTACAAGTTCTAAGTGGCCTTGATTGAGCAGGAGGGTTGGTCCAGGAAACAGAAGTTCCTTCCAACCTGAATAATTCTGTGATTCTGTGTTTATTGTCACTTATCCTTACCTTTTCAAAAGGCATCAGATATTCTGTGTTAGACAGTCCATATCTGGTGAATAAGACATGCCCTTCATCCATTTCAAGTGTTTGTCTGAAGTACCTTATCCTCTCATGATGGCCATATTTCCCTTTTCTTTTAAAGTGTTCCAGAAATTAAAGTTTTGGATGTTAAAATACTAGGTTGTTACATTTGGAATTCTATGTCTTTGCAAGTATAAATTGGATTGGAATAAATTAATTTCAATAAACTTGCTAGAATGTGGTCAGATTATAGCTTTTATTTTGAAACAAAAACTCTATATCTGGACTAGAATTAGGCAAGATATCATCTTAAAATGACATCTTAAAATCTAATATCAGTTCCTCAAATAAGAACTCAAAAATTAGGCAGGATGATGTAAGATGCAAGCACTAGCTCTACTGAAAAGGTGCTTCAACTTTTATAATTGTGCTCTCTTGCCACCTCACAGAAAATCCAGATTTCAAACTTGGTGGATCACAATTTTCCAAATGAAACTCTTCTGATTTAATTTACTGTTTCAAAAAAAAATGCCTTTCTGAATTCCATAATATACAATTTTAGGACAGTTTGCTGAATTCCACCCACCCAAATATATTTCAGCTTTCTTTCATGGTAGTGGTGAAAACTGCATCTCACTCTTGGCTTATGTATAAATAATGGGAAACTATTCTCTTGCAGGACAAAGACTAGAAACTTCCACAAATATTTTTCAACCTGGTGGATTTTGCAAAGAAACTACAATTGAAAATACACATTCAAGACAAGAATAACTAGACAAAAACAAAAAGGAAAGAAGTTATTCATATGCCCAGCCCTATCTTGACTAATTTTTTTTTTTTTTTTTTCCAAACTGAACATCAAGAAACAGGAAGGGTTTTCTTATACAAGTCACACATGGGAGATTTTCAGAAAAGTTAATTGTGTTTTCGTATTGGAAAGAAGAACAGAAGTCGTAAGTAATTTCCCAAAATGCCACCATGTAAATCAAGATTTTTTGTTTTCTGAGATGACTCAAGATATCCTCTGAGCATGTACTGGACAGTAGTACAGGATAACAACCTCAAGATTCCTCAGGCTGCAAGTCAAACAGGACTATAGACAAAACAATTTAATGTCTAACAGAATGCAATATATAGTCACTATGTACCTTTATGTACGAGGGGAATGGCCCCCCAGATCCTCCTTCTCACCCTTCTTGAAGACAGAAGTGACACTTTTTAACTCAGGATAAAAAAAAAGGAGACTCAGGAAGCTCTGCCAGTTTCCATGACTTTTCAATGATAATCAAGGATGGCCTTGTAATGACATCCATCAGTCCCCTCAATACTTGTGGGTGCATCACATCACATGACAAGCCCTTGTACATGTCCAGCTTGTTTAAATGTTCTCTAGCTTGATTCTTCCTCACTGAGGGTAGGTCAGCCTTACTTCATAATTCCTTCTCACCCTCAGAGGTCTGCAATTACTGAGGGATGGTCTTAGGCAAAGAAGGTTATAAGAACCGTGGCTTTTTCCACGCCTTTTGTAAACAAGTCCCCTGTATTGATTCTGATACAACTCCATAAATCTATGTAAAAAGGACAATGCATTTTTACAATGCTGATATCATATCTTCAAAGCAAGAAAGACTAATTTGTGGTATATAATTTTAAATGTAAGAATTAGCATATATTGCATCCTTCCTAAAACTTCCACTCATTTTACTTGTCTATTCTTCTGAGCTCTTTTATTATATTACTGTTTACTTATTCTTGAGTTGTTCAGACCTCATAGAATCACTAATAAAAATTTCAAAATTGTTCTTGGCGTCTTCATATCAAAATGGATAGTAGTAATAGAGCTTAACATTTATCTTCACAAATATGCTGCCATTGAAACTAATGAAAATATTGATAAAAGTATCCTCACTAAGCTTTCAAATTATTTTAGGCAAGACAGATTTTCTTAAATAATTAAAGAAGAAAAAGTTCAGTACCAGGAAACTCATATTAACTCTTTAAATCAAGCTGATTAAAATTCTAACTGAAAGAAGTGAAAAAGTAGATTTTAGGCCCATGAAGGTACAATGCATCTTTGGCTCTTCTCTACCACTTGTGACTTGATATTTGAGAATAAGAGCTGAACTGAGCATCTTCTAGGAAAAAAATGTTAATAAAGAAAATGAAGCAATATATTAAAGAGAGAAAACGACCTCAATGCAATCTCTAATGTTTCTATAGACACAGCTCGTAAACACGGGAAGTTGCTGTACAGTTCCTTTTTATGTCTGGCACTGATTCTGTCACCACTGCAGCTATCAACATATATGTGTGTTTATTTATATATTTCTAATGCTTCACTTTCTTGAACATCTGTATCTATACGTCTACAGAAATATCTTCCTAAATCTGGCTGCCCTGGATTAATTTTTTTTTTCCTTCAAACCAAAATCAAAAGTAACACCATATAGAATCCTGTTTTCTCCTCAGTGAAAATGAATGTGAATACTTTGATACCATTACTTCCTGTACTTGATGTTGTTAGTTATTTTTGTAAAATAGAGTTCCCCATTCTTATTTTACTGCATTTAATTACTAATTAAATTAAATAATGTATGTGATGCTAGAGGAGTGTACAACAATACTAAAAACAAAGAATACATGCAGGAAAATGGGATATATGTAGTAGAAAATTAGTCTTATACTGCACACATAATTTCCATCCATAGGGTGACCCACAGAAAGATCCCTTCAAGCTGCTGGTTACTATGGTGACAAGGATAGCCCAAAAGCCTAATTATGACAGAAGTGATGTACCATCTAGCCCATTACTCAAGGCAGTGAGATACTATCAGACAAGAACATTAAACCAAGAAACCTTTGATTGAAGACCTCCTCTATTGCTTAGAGGTGCCAAAGATTGTTCTTTGCAATGGAGGGAAGAGTGAGTGGATATATTTCAGATTCTAAAGAGCAGACTCATTTATGCATTTTAATTTTCCATTTTGATACTTCCAAATTATTTCAAAAATATCATCACTATGGAGAAATTCATCACTTCAAAGCCAACTTACCAAAGGCAAACATGATGAAGAGATGTTTTACAATTTATAATACTACTTTCAAATGCCAAATATGAAAAACACCCCTTCTAGTATATGAATCAATTTCATTTTCAGAATATTTGTGTGTCAGCAAACTGAGACAAAGCATTTACAAAAAGAGAAAGATGGAAAACCTGGCACAAAGACCTTTCTAAAAATCTGAAACCCAAAGGGCTTACTGATTAAATATAAATAGAAAGAAATGGGAAGGGGACAACATACAGAACAATGCACATACCATTTAAGCACTATCAGACTGCTCCAGGATACTGTGTGCATGCAAAATTAAAGAACTGGAGAGTTACCCAGATATTTATGAAGTTACATTCTGACAGAATTAAGCAGCTGATAAGTACTTAGGCACCTAGCTATGGAATAAACAAGACGTGTGAGGATCAGAGTTTTATACTAAATTTGAATTTGTATTTAGATGGAGGTGGTTGAGTCACCATCCCTTGAGGTGTTTAAAAGACGGGTAGACGAGGTACTCAGGGACATGGTTTAGGGGCAGACAGGAATGGTTGGACTCAATGATCCAAGAGGTCTTTTCCAACCTGGTGATTCTACGATTCTATATATAAGCATCCACCTGCAAAATTGGGAAAACAAGTTTCTCTTATTTTATAGAGGTGCTGTAGGGAAGGATACAGAGACTCTGAGGCTACTGTGTTGTGCTGGTAGACAACTGGAAGCTAGACATAAGAATTATTTTTTCAGTTTATTCTCAAAAATGGATTTCCTAGAAAACAGCACAGAGACATATTTAAGAAGCACTTCTTTTTCAGCACTTTGAATACCTCACCATATAGTAAGTGGTGAAAAATGTTGACCCCAAACACAGTACTAACATACCCTAAAAACATTAAAACAGAACTTGGCAATAACAGAAACATGAAATTAGCCTTTGCACTATTATGTTTTCTGCAACACCTCACTGTATTTATTACATGTACATCTAGCACGAGAAAAACAAACAGATTCAAGTGCAGTGAAATATTCTTCCTATAAACTAGCCTAAGGCAGTTTCTCTGCCTGTGCTAGCAATTGTACTAATAATACAGTAACAACTTTAGAATAATACCCTTCACTCTCAGAAACACAACCAAT
This sequence comes from Piaya cayana, assembly GCA_013389865.1. Classification (NCBI taxonomy): domain Eukaryota; kingdom Metazoa; phylum Chordata; class Aves; order Cuculiformes; family Coccyzidae; genus Piaya; species Piaya cayana. The sequence continues at coordinate 79,350 of WAAB01014823.1, read as the reverse complement.
CTTGTATAAACAGACCAGAAAGGATGTCAGTTCTTCCTCAGCCAGTTGCAGGCAAGAGACAAGGCACTGCACGCAACTGTCTTGTGTGTAGCGGACACATTATTCTGTCATTGATAACAGCATCACTTTAAAGAACAGTAGCAGCGCAGGCAGTATATATTGCCATAAAAAAGCCTTTCAATGAGCAAGTACACATCAAAAAATCAAATCAAGCTACTGATGATCTAAATTCAGTAAAATGTACATCTATTTGAATGAATTAGTGTGATCCAGTAGTGGGATTCTTTGATGGGTGGTACAGATGCTGATGAAATAACCAAATTTTATTCAGTGACCTTCGTTCTAATACGAAAGACATAATTGTCAGATTGTGGATTCTGCAGGACACAAACATAGCATGGTACAATTGTACTTTCACTGACTTCAGCCATAAGACTATCTGTCTAGTCAGCAAGTCACTATTTTCAAAACTAGACAGATGCAAAAATTTCACTGACAAGAATTCAAAATATTATTTACACAACAAATGTAGAAAACAAATACAAAAATAAAATTGAACACTTCTGCTTTTTTGTCCCTTTTACCATAGGAAATACTAGTTACATATTTCACCCCCAGTTTCTTCTCACTTATACTATATGTCAGAATAATTTCACAGTCTTTGAGTTACTTCTGATACACAGAAACTACATCTCTGCCAGACAGTAATTTTTAGTTATCTTCTATTGCTAGTAAATAATTCAGAGGTTTTTTAAGGCGATATGTGGCATAGGATAGCTTTTTAAGGAAACTTGAGTTACCTGGGTAATATCTAGCGAGGCCAGTTGCACTACCGAAAACTTGCCATAATAAAGTGGGGTCTTCTTCTCTGTTCCGCTTGAACACATCATCCAGCGCTGCAGTCCAGTTGAGTTCATTTAACACTATTGTTGCTGTCAAAGACAAAACATATTTGATATTACAAAGTTACACTCTAATGCAAACAGTGCAAACTATAAAAAGCAGTGGAAGTTGCACTCTAATGCAAACTATAAAAAGCAAACAACTATCGCAGAAAGTAATAACATTTCTTTTAAATAATCAACAAAGTAAATTTAAAGAAACACACTCTTCCTTGGAATTTTCTTTAAGTTCCTCATGCTCTCTTCTGCCTATTGCATTATTTGTATGCAATGACCATTGGTTTATTTGCATAATCACTATCTTCTACAAATACATTGTGTCTGAAATTTCACTCTAATTGCAGTTCCCAGTAACAGAAAAATAAATGAAAGCATATGAATTTGAAGTTTCTAATAATTACTATACACTGCAATAATAACAACTAGAATTCTAACAAAAGTACTTGAGTCTCTTATAAAGGTAACAAAGATGGCCCCTTCCAAATGGATGCTATATGAGGGTTATATTGGAAAAAGATAATACTATTCAAATTGTAACGTTAATGTGGGACTGTATGCACAGTAGTACCCATTACTGCATGCTATAGATCTTATGATATCTTATGATCACTTACAGAAAAATCAGCAATGTGACTATTAATGTTTATGAGTTAGGTCAGTTCCATGATGCACTTAAAATACAAAGAAATTCACGTTTCAACTAGCCACTATGCCCCAGTTATACAGAATCTCGTATTCACAAAATTCCCTTGTACCAATGCTTCTTTTAATAAATAAAATACATGAAATTGATTAAATTTATAATATAATGGTATGCTCTACGCCTTTTTTTAAAAGGGAGACTTAATCTAAAATTGCTGAACACCGCTACAGGAACAGTGAATTGACTACAGTCAGTAATCAATGAAATTTTACTGTGATACAGAATATTTAATGATATTGCTTGTGATAAGTCATGCTTTTCACCTCATTTGACCAGCTGTAAATTTCAAAATAAAAATCTTAATCATTGTAAGCAATAGCAAGTATTTCAAAGCTTTTTATGGACTTAATTGTTAATTTTAACTTGTATGTTGCCTAATGGCATTATAAGTAATGTTTCTAAAACTGAAACATCAAGTCCAGAGTGGAAAGAGAACTAGAGGGTTAAAAAAAATTGAAAACAGATGAAGTTGTAAGTATAAATTCTATGAAAGTTAACACTGTAATATGGATCCTGCTTACATTATAGAATTGCATGCAAGAAAAAAAAAATCTCTTGCAAATGTACAAATCAAACTGAAATAAAAAAAATTCACACATAAGGTACATAAGTGGCACCACAGTACAAAAATTGGTACGGAGGTATACATTCTAGATCTATACTACTGTGAAATAAAAGAAACATTAAAATTAAAAACAGGATGAAAGTTAAGACTTGACAGCCTATTTCCAATGAAATGTATACAGGTGCTAGAGAAATGAGATCACAACATCAAATTTTATAGGCTTGTTTTAAAAGGTTAAGGAGAAAATTGCTACAGCATGTGTTTTGCAGAAAGGTTTATCTATTTTTTTTCAAAGTAATTTTAAGATAATATTACCCTCTCAAGATATAGCTTGCTACAGAAATATCAAATTACATTCAGATTCTCTACAAGCAATAAACTTGTACCACATACCTGTCCCTTTGACATGTAGCTAATTTTAAAAAAACATATGCTTACTTAAAACAGAGGAATAATTCCCCACATCACCATGAGAAGTTAAGCATATTTTTTAAATGGTTACTGTTCAATTGACTCTTTCAGCTCCAGTTTGACCTGTGTAATTGAACAATAAGTAAAGAATTTCTAAAGTTGATTTTGTTTCAGATCTTATTTCCAGAAGTGGCTCCATGAAGTCATTACGAGCTCTTTCATTACTCAGACAACAATTGCCTTTCACACTTGATTTTTTCTATTTTTATTATTTTCATGTTACTGTTTCCTCATCTGATGTACAGAGAGTACTTGCGCCAATGGCAGCCTATGCTAGTGGTTCCTGGTGGCATTTAGGGCCCTGGAGCTTAGGACACTTACTTAAAGCACAGGGGAGACAATAATTCTTACTCCTTTGCCAGCTCATAGTGAAGAAATTCCTCCTTATGTCTAGTCTAAATCTTTCCCCTTTCAATTTATAGCCATTCCCCCTAATTCTATCACTACATGCCTTTGTAAAAAGTACCTCCCCATCTTTCTTGTAGGCCTCCTTCATGTACTGGAAGATCGCTATAAGGTCTCCTCGGATCCGTCCCTTTTCCAGGCTGAGCAAGCCCAACTCTCTCGGCCTGTCCTCATATAGTAGGTGCTGCAGCCCTCTGATGATCTTTGTAAACCTCCTCTGAACCTGCTCAAACCCATATCCTTCTTATACTGAGGATTACAGAACTGGACACTGTACTTCAGGTTGAGTCTCACAAGAGAGAAATGGAGGGATAGAATCACCTCCCTTGACCTGCTGGCCACACTTCTTTTGATGCAGCCTAGGATCCAGTTGGCCTTCTGGGCTGTGAGTGCACATTGCCAGTTCATGTCAAGCTTCTTGTCAATCAGCACCTACAAGTCCCTGCAGGGCTGCTCTCAATCACATCATCCTCCATCCCATATTGAAACTGCGGATATGTAACATATCTCTTCTCAAGTGGTGAAAAGCATAACTTCCTGCACTACAGAAATTCATTGTTAAATATTCAAGTCTTGCTTCAGAAATAAATCTGAATAGCATACATGTCACATGTATGACCTTCCTCTTAAGTAACTTTCTCATTATAACAATAATTTGTGCTTGGAACAGTGTTTATTTGGTGGGACTGACATGTAGATAGTTGACTGTACAATCATGACAACAATTATTTCTGGAGTCATTTCCTATTTGTAATTCAAATTTGGTCCCTTCATTCAAAGTTTGCTTACTTGATACAGAATGCAACTATACTTGTGTTAACTGCTCTAGTAATCAGTATATAAGGAACAGGATGATGGGTATTTACTCTTTAAACATTTATTTCTCTAAGTGTTTTTCTTTTACTTCTGTTTAAGAATACACTGTGGACTTCAAAAGGCAAGCTATAAATCAAGTCCCCTACTTTTTTTCTTTTTTTTCTTAAAGCAATACCTCTAGTAAAAGGCAATTTCAAACCAAGACCTCTAAATTCTGTTTTAAAGCCTAAGGCAATGTGTTTGAAACTTGCCAGCAGAAAGACAATCAAAAATGCTTGTAAACAGCAAAAAAACTATTCTTCAAATGGTTTCGAATAAAATATTGTGAATCTCAATTTGTACATAAAAAACAATGCAGCACTACTTTCACTAGCTCATAGGAGCACCTGTCAGAAAGTGCTAATTTGAGAGACATGAATTTACATTAACTTAAGGAATATTTAGAATTTCATTTTCATTTTCTGTTATTAAAAAAAAATCACTTAACTAGAATAAAACATCTAGAGATATTATAGCCAAACTACCAAGAAACTCTATATCCTAGAAACACTTNCCTACTTTTTTTCTTTTTTTTCTTAAAGCAATACCTCTAGTAAAAGGCAATTTCAAACCAATACCTCTAAATTCTGTTTTAAAGCCTAAGGCAATGTGTTTGAAACTTGCCAGCAGAAAGACAATCAAAAATGCTTGTAAACAGCAAAAAAACTATTCTTCAAATGGTTTCGAATAAAATATTGTGAATCTCAATTTGTACATAAAAAACAATGCAGCACTACTTTCACTAGCTCATAGGAGCACCTGTCAGAAAGTGCTAATTTGAGAGACATGAATTTACATTAACTTAAGGAATATTTAGAATTTCATTTTCATTTTCTGTTATTAAAAAAATTTACTTAACTAGAATAAAACATTTAGAGATATTATAGCAAAACTACCAAGAAACTCTGTATCCTAGAAACACTTTTCTTCTTGAGTTAACTTCCATACAGGAAAGAGGTTTTGACTTATAATTGGCAGAAAATCTAGTTGGAGACAACTCTCCTATAAGCTTATTTCCAATTCTGTTAAAAGAAGTCTTTGAAGATTACTACTTCAAAGTACTTCAGGTGCTACCTTTCACTTGAAGTGGGGAAGATGAAAAAATAAAATTTATCATCACACAATAGGAAACACCATTCTTTCTGGCTAATTCTACTGAACTCCATCCATCTTCTCCTTTTTCCCCTGTTCTTTATGACATAAGTTTTAGGAGCCTTGACAAGGAATGGATTCAATTTTCCACTGCAAATGCAATCAATAAAAAATAGAGAACACTACCATGCTCTCTTTAGAAGAAATGGAATACACTTGTGATGATTTATTCAATGTATAGGCCCTGGCCTGCATACAAGGCAGAGCATAACTTTATTTGAAGAGTCTGAGAGCTATTTACTATATCGGAAAATTTGTCAGCTGCTGTTCCCTGATGTGGCAGCTACACATACGCTAGGGAGAACATAAGGGTGCTCCTCAGCAGTTCATTAATCTTCTTTTAATGTGTGAAAGGTATTACACTTCCATACCCTCTTTAATGTAGTTGATTCATTGATTTCTTTAAAGATAACAGCAACTAGTTATCATTACAAATGAAATATAAATTTGCAATCAAATATTACAATATTTAAAAGAGGGCACAGAAGGACATTACATTTGCAAATGCGTATTTTATAGATATGCATGCAGACACAGAGGTTTCCATCTGCACCCATGCTAATCAGACACTACAGAAACTCTACTGAAGGCATAAACAAGTCTTCATTGTGATTTATGGATTTACTGTTTTTTCAAGATTGCATTCATTTCAGCCTGTGTTAAATTACACAGAATGTTACACACTCTCAACTGTCATTTCAAAGTTGTACTCCCATCTAATTTTACATTCGACTAAGTAGGAATGGTATTTTTAATTAGAGATTTTTGCACTGGCTTATATATACTTTTATGTGTACACACACATATGTGTATTTTTACATTACTCCCAAATACAGTAATTTGAAGAACTATTCTGATAGTAAATTGAACCCTTCTGATTTAGATGCATGTTTTAAGCCACCTACTTCTCTCTTGCAAAGTTCAGCATGAGCAAAAAGCCAGAGCAAAGGAAAGATTATGGTGGCTCCAAGCTGAACACTGACTCCAAAGTAACTGACCCTTGGTACGGAATCAGAAATCTGACTTTAGATAGTTAGGGCTTTCCACACAACACCACAGCAAAGTGTCCAACTCAAAACTATCATCCAAAAAACCCCCAAACCTTCACAGCTGATTAGAAACCATTCATACAATGCAACAGAAAAATCTTGAGAGCTATGGGAACTGGGGAGATTTTTATCCATCGTCTCTACAGAAGTTAAGCAAATAAACCACAGCATGCTATGAGGCAGATATGTCAATCATAGAAGTGCGTATCTACAAACTACATAATTTAAATATAATTTGCACACATGCTCCAGAGCTCCAAACTTATCAGAATAGTTAGAAACATCATAATAAATTGTACTTGGTTTGAAAACCTTCAACAATTTACTAAAAAGTGGTTTGTTTATTTATTTAACTGTGAAAAATATTACAAACTGAATAGACTTTGTTCATTTCTATCAAAGCAATGATTTATAAATGCAAGAGAAATGTATTCTTTTCATTTAAAGCATGGAAGACAAAGAAAAAAAAAAGTTTCATAATTTAACATATAGCAACTATTATACAGTGGCATTTCCAATTAGATAGGTCATTGTTTTATGTGATGCTGGAACTTTTACATATAAATCAGTTCCAAATCTTGTTCTGAAAGTACATTTGTATTACCTATTGTAACAGAATTTTAAATTACTATGTAATGGAAAGTGTTGGAGTAATAAGCATTCAATGGTGCATAAAACGTGAAGTATTAGAAGTATTAAAATAGAATTTTTAGCATATGGAAAAATAATGAAATAAAATAATGAAATAAGATTGCTGAAAAAATACGCAGTAGATATTTTACTCTCTTAATTAAAAGTATATATTATAAAATGTTATGTACTTCTCTACTCCCCATTAGATATCTGATATTATGTTCCAGACATAATTCTCTCAAGAGTCACTGAAGTCTAGCACACTCTTGTGTTCACGTCAAACCAAGTCAATTATTTGGCAATGCCATACACAGTCCACTGACTGGCTTAGTTTCCACATGTTGGAAGCTAGAAAAACACAGTACAAGCTCATTAAAAAAGGAAATGCCCAGGAGAAGGATATTAGAATAAAAATGTCAAGAAGACAGAAGTAGATCCATTATAGGTCAACAAAAAAGAGTTAACGCAGAGTCACAGACTCTTCACCACACACACATAATTTTTCAACAAGTTATTTATGTACATGAAAATAACCATAATATCACAGAATCACAGAATCACCGGGTTGGAAGAGACCCACCGGATCATCGAGTCCAACCATTCCCACCAAACACTAAACCATGTCCCTCAGGACCTCGTCTACTCGTGACTTAAACACCTCCAGGGAAGGTGAATCAACCACCTCCCTGGGAAGCATATTCCAATGCCTAATGACCCTTTCCG
>WAAB01014823.1:27598-71705 GCA_013389865.1 Piaya cayana | reverse complement strand
TCTCCCAGTCTGTAGCTCTGCATAGGGTTGTTGTGCCCCAAGTGCAGGACCCGGCATTTGGCTGTGTTAAACCTCATGCCATTAGACTTAGCCCAGCTGTCCAGCCCATTCAGATCCCTTTGCAGAGCCTCCCTACCTTCCAGCAGATCGACACTTCCACCCAGCTTAGTGTACTACAACTCATTGCTAATAGCAGTATATGTGCATCTTACAAGTTGGGAAGGATGAATGTGGTTTGTTTGCCTGCTCCCGCTTATATCAAAGTACAGCAGCATGTATTCTAGAACAGAATGACAGTCTAAACAGTCCTGTAGATTTTTCATCTGGGAAAATGGCAAGAAGGTGAAATACATGAAAGATATTGTTGATTAGAGTGCACACTGTAAAAACCTAAGTATAATGAAAAAAAGAACAATCTTAATAAAGTATTGATACTACCTCCTGATTTTTTACTATGTATTATTATTTATTATACGTCATTTCAAAATAGGTCTTCTAATTGGAAATAATTTCTTTTTTTAAAAAAAGTGAAGTGCTATTTTTAAATGAGTGTGCTTTTTTTTAAATGAAAATACCAGGGGTTACATATTGACAAAACACTCCTTTGGAAAGTAATGATGATTGTATCACACATATTAACTCTAGTCTTGCTACACTTTGCTTTATTTTTTTGTTACCATTTCAAAATGTAACACAGTGACACTCATTAATCTAGCTATAGAGATATGCTTGATCTTTAATGAGGACTTAAATCAATATAAAGAAAATAATAATTAGGTGTCATCAAAAGAACCAAAATCAAATAAAACACTGTTTAGAAATGCTGTCCTGGAAAAATTTACTAAACTTTGTCTTCAGTCTGCCAGGGTATCACCACTTCAAGAACTTTCCAGTCAATAGAGTTACAAGATAAGAAAGTTCTAAACAGAAGCTGGGTTAAGTGAGAAAGAAAAGAGAGAGAAACAGGCCAACTCATGGAAAAAGAGTCTCCTACATCATGCTTTTGGAAATGTTTTAAATATTTTGCCAGATCCTTTCATAATACATATTAGTTGAAGTATGAAAAACTAGTTTGGAAATGAATTCCATAACATTAGTTTTGTGTAGATCACTTGTTACGAAGTTCTTAAAATTTTTCTTACAACATGTATATTGTCTATCAACAGCAATTAAGACTGTCTTCTTCCTAGCCAAGGGAAATTGGAAAGTACAAGTATTTCTAGTAAAAATACAAACAGGTTAACAACAGGATACAACTTACATATTGTCTAGGATACCAAGGTTTTTTTGTCTGTAACGGCAAAGTGACAAATTGGAAGTGGAAAAAAGTGCTGCAAATGGCCAGTAAGATACCTGTTAAAGAGCAGAAAACCTGCCTTCTGAAAGGAGACAAAGAGTTTGAGTAATAAAGTCCACAAAAATATGGCAGAGTCAGAAAGCAAGGTCAACCCTAGAAAGGGTAGGTAGGCATGAGGACAGCAGTGACTCAGTAGCAAACAAGTACAAACTACTTAAGAATAAATTACATTAGATAATTAGAATGTCTCTTAGAGTAGAAGGTCTTAGAATGGCCTTCTGATAATAGAAGTGAGCAAGTAGCCCAGGTCTTTTAAGACAGAGCTAGATCATTTTATTAAAAGAATAACAAGGATTAGTTAGAGTTGGATTTGTGAAGTAACAATATTTTTGCCTTATACTGTTACCCCGTTCTTTTACCCTATTGGTATAATTTGTTACAAATAAAGAAAATGTTCTTTTAGTGGCTAAATTTTAGCATTCACAAACAATGTAGTTTTATAGTTAATGGCAGCATGAGTCAGAAGAAAAACCATTTTCCTTACTAATGTTTACATAATTAATATTAAATGTTTGCAAACATACTATGCATAATTTTATGACATTAACATATATATCTACACACAATACATACATATGTATCTTCTAGATATATTATAAAATCTATATTCAAAATATAAATTATACATCATATATTATAAAATTGTCTATTTAAATTATATGGATCATATATGGATAACATATAGAGAGAGAGTACACAACTTTTTTTCCTGAGGTTTAGGGAATTTTCATAAGTATTAAAATACAATGGATTTGTCAATGGATTCTAATGTAATCCCCACGTAAATTAAATATTAATGAATTAATCTACCTAAATGTAACTCTAGTAACAGAAATCCAAGGCACACTTCGTATGAAGGGAATACAATGCACAAGTGGGAAACGTGAGAAAAATTGTGATGAGAGAAGTGATGAGACAAGGTCTGTTTTATCACCAGAGCTGGTACAAATGTGACAGCCCCTGCTCTTTGTTAATATTCGACACATCTCATGGATGAATCTTGCACACTAAAAATAGTGAAATTTCCACAACCTTTCTCTTCATTGTTGTTGTTCATTTTGGCCAAAGGTTGTATCGAAAAGGGTCTAGATTTTCTAAAAGTCTGTTACCCAAGTTTAAAAAAACCCCTCTCTCCAACAAATGAAACATCTCTCCCATATGTAACTGTATTAAGCCCTTTCAGAAGCAGACCACAAAAATAAAATAGAAATTGTCATTCTATAGCCTGGCACCATCACAGGTATTGTACCTTGACAGTTAATTAAGCTTGATTTGGTGTTGTTTTCCAGGCTGCATAGATGCAATATGAATAAAATTCTTCTCTCTTAAAGATGAAGGGGTTACAGGGTACTAGAGAGGTGGAAGTTCAAAGCTTGCTCCCTCTACAGAGGTTCTGCTCCCTCTGAAGACATCACTGTTTTTTGCTAGAAACACTTTGCCTGTATCTTTACCAGAATAAAAAAAATATTATTTGTATTTAATTCAGAGCATTAAATCTATGAGGAAAAAAAACCAGTCTTCCAGTCCTGTGCTTCCAAGATGCCAAGCTGAATTCCAGTCCTGGGGTGAATCTTTGCCTCCATTAAGTTAATGACAGAAATCCTTTATAGCACAGGGAATTGATTTAATCCTTCATCTTGAGGACACTGTAACGCTGCAGTGTTCAGCTGCTCTGTCTGTACATAGTATTCTGTCAGTCTAATGCAATAAGTAGTTCACAGAAGTAGGTGCCAGGACTTACTACTTAGATTTCTTAAGCAAGGGGAGGAAAAAAACCACCACTCTTACAAATAATTTCATAAGACTTAAAATACTTTTGAAATAATGAAAGACTCAATTTTTTTTTCAGGAACACAGTACAATTAAGCTTCTTTGTAGTTTTTGGTTTTTTGGGTTTTTTTATCTGCTTCCATACCATGAGTACTCTCTTAGGATTCATTTCAATTTTTTGTATTCATTGCTTAATTCACTTGACATAACAGTTCTTTGTTCTACGAACAATGTCCAAACACAAATACATTTTTACAATCATGTGCTTTCTAAAGGTCTCCTTGTTTTTAATTTAGTTTGAGATTATAATAAACCATGGGAAGAAGTGAAAAAATTGCAGAAAACAACTGGAATATCATGATCAAAGAGATCTTATTGCCTTGTACATGCCTATCCTATGGTTTAAGAAGAAATATTATTGCCTTATGTTTACCTACCTCACAAATGGTTTAAACTGTACTAAATTATAGCTACTTTCCTTTCCTATATCTAACTAAGAGTCATAAACACTCCTGAATGAGTAAGTACTGCATAAAGACAGCTTTTAAAATCAGAGAAGATGCTGAGCTTAAGGTTTTTAAGGGCTACTGTATAGATCATTCTCAGTGATATGAAGAGATCAATATATTAAGGAATTACAGACATAGATGGGACAACTGCTATGAAGTGAAAAAAAAGAATCGGGAGTTAAAATGGTTAAGAATGCACTACAAAGGCCTATGAAGCTATACAGTATTTTGACAGCTAGTTTCAACTAAAGTAATGGAGTGAGGATACAATGTACCACATTTCATGGGACAAGTAGGAGGATAAAAACATGAATCTGAATTGAAGATAAGACTTTAGGAAGGAGATATATCACATAGTGAAATACAACAAACTTCTGCCCCAGTCTTACAGGCATTTCTACACGTATTTAACTTTCACATTTGATAAATGATGGAAGCAAAACTGAGTGCCAGGAGCTTAGCACCAGCTAAATCACATTGTGCTCTGTCAATCTGCATTAATTCAGGATATATTTCAGGGAAATAATGGTCCACATCTGCTAAAAACCCATTTCAGAGACTGTTTCAAAAACAGTGAAAGGTAAGACGCAGTAGTGTTTTTTGGTTGTTCTTTTTTCTTCATCTTATTACTTCGTTTTTCTAGCAGCACAGTAGTTTCAGTGTCTTCACCTATATCAGTCAACAGTACTCTGCAATGGAAGCATGTCTGTGTATTAAAAGAGCTGGTGCTGGGGATGTGACATTCACATTATACAGGATTTAGAGATTTTATTTTCTACTATATCTAATCTGCACTGTAATCTGAATGTTCGTTAACAGTTAATGCAGGCCAGGTGCAACTTCTGCTTTAGCTAGAAGGAAGGGAAAGAAGGGAAGGAAGGGAATCCTGCTACCACAGGATGGTTGCAAAATAGTGCAGTAGCATGAGCCAAACAATATTTTCTTCAAAATTGCATTTCTAATTTGAACTAAGATACTAATGTAGACAGGTTCGGCTCTCATGAAACAATAATGAAGGATAAAACCAATTAGATAGAGGAATCTGAGAACTTGCCTTTCAGTGACAAAGAAGTTCACAGCCAACAGGCAATACTAGAGCATTATTCTGTCTCAAGCGTAACATCACCTCACCAGTTTTCATAACCCTATTCATCTTTAGCAGCAGATGTGTTTGGATTCAACTATAGTTATATTCTTTTCTGTAACTGAATGGAAAAGACATTCAATTTCATCTGACAAGATGGGCCTGAGCATGATTAAAACAAAAAACTACATATACACATACCAACAAACTGTACATATGTAACAGGGCAGCTCCTCATCTAAAAAGGAATTGCTTTCTTAATACAAATATTCTGTATAGTAATGGTCAGATTCCCATGTTTGACACAGCTGTATTTTCACTAAACCTGCTAGTAATGGTATTCGTATGTATACCTGCTGAAAATCTGATGGTGATTTTATAAATATTTGTTTCACCAGCATGTGTGTCATGTTAAGAAAAGTTAAGAAATGTTGGCACTTAAAGGATCCAACAACACTATTCAAGAGTTTTATTTTATTTTAGTCAGTCATCTAAATACTTTATCCGTGTAACTGGTTTAGGAAATGAGACATGACCAATAGCAAAGAAACTGGAGCTGTGACCCTGGCTTACATAAACTGACATAACAAGATTGAAGGTGTTTGTGTTAATTTGATGTACATGCTTTAACTTTTGATCTCATCTTGACTTTCTGGAAAATCTTTGGTATATCATAATCTTACTAAGCATATTCCTCAGGATAATAACAGGAACAATTTATTTATTTGTAACATCATCATCAGATCTCATTAACAAACCTTAGGAGTCTTTAATGCTTTGAAGGTCTTCTGAGTACAATATGGCACTTCAGCACAAAAGCAGCTTTGTAATGTATGTAGTTTCTGTATTGTTTATGAGTCAACATCTGGCTGCCATTTTTCAGTTGTAAATCATGTCAGAAAAGTCATATGTAAACAAATTACTTCATCTTTTTTTTTTTCAAGGGATGAATCCAACAATTGGAACATCAACTGATGCTTGCAGAAGAGTCAAGCAAAAACCATTTTATCATGTCAATATGTATATAGTTCTTTGTTACTTCAGAACATCAGGTTTTCAAACACTGGGAGAATTTAAGAAAAGTTATTTTTAGAGTAAAGAAAGAAAAAACACTAAGTTTCAAAAAATTCTTATTTCAAGTAAGATATATCTTTTCAAAAAAATAAGGAAAACATATTTATTCCTTCAGTTATCTACAAGACAGCATCAAAAAACTGACAAGGCACATTTGTTCTGGATGATAGATTCCTACAAACTTTTTTCAGGGTCAACATTTAAAGAAACATTGTAGGACCAGCCAAATCCTTTTATTTTTTTCTCACAAAATGAGATTTCAAGTGCATGACCTATTGAATAATCATCAGGTATCTCTCTCCTGCCCCTATTCTTGACAGCTTACAGCACAGAAAAATATAAAACACTGTCAAAGACATCCAGTTCACACTCCCTGACAGCATAAAACAAAGCAAAAAGCAGACAAGCTATCCATCATCTGCCTGGAACACCATAACCCCTAAGGCAAGAAAATGGAAAAGAGAAATGATGCAGCTATGTAATTTGTCATGATTAATTAGTTATTTATTAATGCATTATGATTCCATTCTGCTAAGTACAATCTAATCACATAGGCAGGAATCTTTCATGTATTGAAAACTTTACAATGAGAATTAAAACCTGACATATTGAGACAAACATGAGCAGGGGATCAAGGTCAGAAACATTATCAGAAGCTGTTGCAGTCCTCTGCAACACTTTTCAGTTAGCTACTGTCCTCCATGTCTTCTGAAAAATAAATTTTGTTTAATATACCTCTGCCTCTGACCTCTCATTCCCTGTTACCTAAGACAGATAAAATTTAGGAATAATTTGAAAATGGAAGGAAATCTTATTTACTATAAATGGAAGAGCTGAGGGAAAAGTGGCGCAAAAACCCACCTGATGCAGAAATATAGAAAGATTCTTGCCAAATTAGCTGAAGAAATGTGTTCTGTGCAGCCATATGGTGAGATTCATGAAAAAGAAACACATTTTTGAGGAGGGGATCAATGATCACAGAATCATAGAGTCATTTAGGTTGAAAAGGCCATTCAAGATCATGGAGTCCAACCATAAACCTAACACTGTCAACTCCACCACTTAGCCAAGTCCCTAAATGCCACATCTATACATCTTTTAAATACCTCCATAGATGGCGACTCAACGACTTCTAGTGCTTGAAAACCCTTTCAGTGAAGTAATGTTTCCTAATTCCTAGTTTAAACCTCGCATAGTGCAACTTGAGACCGTTTCCTCTTGTCCTATTACCTGTTACTTGGGAAAAGTGACTGACACCCACCTTGCCACAACCTCCTTTTGGGTAGTTGTAGAGTGCAATTAGGTCTCCCCTCAGCCTCTTTTCCCCAAACTGAACATGAAGCAATGAATGAGACATTTCAAGAAAGTAAACCAAGAGATATACAGAAAGTACTTCATAACTTGAGCTCAAAAATTACTACTTATGATTCATAAAGGAAACAACAATATTAAACTCATATGACCAACTACAATAAAACTACTTGCAGAGACATGTNAGAAAAAAAGGAAAATCAGCAGTTATTAATTCAGAGAGACAAATTCAAGCTTGCAGTGGACTATCAGAATGATACATCAATTGGATCGCTTTATGAGACTTTTAGCACTCGCATAATAAAAAACACAAACCCAAACAATTACTAGCTTACAGACAAGAAGACTTCATATCAAAATAATTAATGTAAGCTCATTTGTAATATTTAATCTATATTTAGAAAGAATATCCTCTTTCTTCTGTATTTTCTATATTTTATTCTTGTTCCAGCTCACTTATGTACTGCAACTTCAATCCTACTTTTTTAAATTTTTACTTACATCAAGTGATGTTAAAGATTAAATACAAGCAGTACACACATCACTGAAATCAGCATTGAATTCTGAGCTAAAAATCAGACTAAAAGTAAAGATCCAACCATTGTAGATATATAAAACATGTATTACTAATACTTTGCATAAAATTTACTAATTTTTTATTCAGAATTGAACTCACAGAAACAGTCTTTTACTCCAATGAGCCTGGGAAGCTTTAACTGCTCAAGATGAAGATTAATTTTAGAACAAAGATTTATAGTTTAGTTCTAGAAGGTGTGGTTTCAAATAGAAAAAGAAGTTTAATATAATTATGACATCTTATGCATATAAAATACACTTCAGTATTTTAAAAAAATGCGTGAATTTTAAAAAGTATACTGAGAAAAGAAATGTTGCTCTGCAAAAGAAAACTCATCTCTTCTAGTATCAGCCTAGGATTCACAGAGTAGACAAAAAATTTCAGCAAATACAAACCACCTAACTTCTTCACTGCAATTATTTAGATTCTATACATAATTATGTAAATACGCAGTTATAGATGTGTATACAGACATATATGTACATGTAACATATATATGTAAAAAATGTGAGTAATAAGTTCAATCTATGGTTAAGCAAAAAAAAAAACAACCTACAGTTCTCACAATGGAGTAGGAAGATGCTGAGATAAACAGTTATTAAATTTTCCCTTGGGTCACATATTGCTTCAGTCCTGCTCTAGGCTTCCACTAGCCATTCCAGCAATTTATATTTTGCTCATGATCTTGCTTCTGAGCTGTCACAGTTTGTATTCAGAAAGAGGCTGTTAGGTTAAAAAATAAATAAATAAAATAACATAAAACAGCTGGAATACTTGTTTTTTTTCTCTGAGAAGAATTAAAAAAAAAAAAAAAAAAGCAGGGTTTACCATGACATATTTTAGAATTCCCTCGGTCTGAATACAGGATGTAATTCAGTATTTCAAGCAGTGACTGTATTCACTGATTTAATTAGCATTATATTATCCGCAATATTGCGAATGATGCACTCTTCAGTTGGATTTCCAAGTAAAACCTGAATCAGTAGATGCATCAGCAACACAGACATATAAATTTACTGCTGAGACTGGTCTCACTGATATTAATGCATATTTGTGTGGTAGACTGGAAGTTTTTTCTCTTCAACATGACTGGTAAAATTCAACAACAACACTATCAGTCACTATGACAGCACATATTACATTGTCAGGTTTTTAATTATTATTTTTTAGGACTGCAGAACATATCTGAGGGAAACACAGAGCAAACCTGCAATGCAGGAAGGCTCACATGCTCTTCTTTAGGGCACTAAGCAATGGCCACCTCCCTCATCATTCAGTTCAGTGACTTTGAGATGATGTCAAACACTGAAATTAAACATTCAAGTACTATTTCTGTCTTTGGAAGCTTTAACTACCAGAAAACCATAAAAAATCATAATGGATAGTTCATGAAAGATCATAAATCAAGCAACTTACTGGGGTAAGGAACAAAGAAATCTCAGCACTTTTACAACTATAAGAGATAAAAGTTGAACTTAGCTCAGTCACAAACAGCCCTTCATGGAAAGTTCAACACCACTTACTGCATCGTCCCTTTTTCCCCATTCCCATATCTCTATCTGCACATCTTAATGACATTTAAAGCATTTTTCTTTAGTCAATGCTAGTATTAAGAAGTGAAGTCAGCCTTCAGAGGAGTGAGCTGGAGATAATTGTAGCAAACAAATTACATATCAGTGCCATAAAGCAAAATTGATACATATTTCCTGAAAAAAAAGCTGTGTTATTACTGCTATTCCTCCAGAAAAGCCAGCCACACATTCCTCTCCACACAGAGCCATCCTGTACCTGCTAATAGAAAATCTCTAGAGCACTCTTACATAAAGTTTTAGGGGACGGGGGAGAGGACAGGGAGGTGGAAGAAAGACTAATTTTCATTTTAGTCAATATTGCCTTGTGACTTTAATAATGTGGAACATCTTCATTTTCTTCCACCATTTTGTAACCACATCCTAAAAAGCTTTCTCGTGTGTTCCTTACTCTCTTTTCAGAAGTAGCAAACAGCATATCCTTGCAAGACAAGGTCCTGAATTGTTTACAAAAAAAGAAAACAACTAAACAATCATATAGATCATGTAGGAGAGATTCTAACTACAAAGCTGTGCCTCCATTCTTGGAAATACTCAGAAGCCAGTTGGCTCTGAGCAACCTGCTGTAGTTGACTGTTTCGAGAGAGATCTGCCTCCACAGGTCCCTGATAGTGTCATCCATACAGCAATTCTGCAATACCATCATTACACACATGTAGAGAAGACCTCTTGTGGGTTTTTTTGTTTTGTTTTTTTTTTTGTAAAGGCTCTTCCAGAGCTGGTAAATTAGAACAGTGTATTAAACATATGCTCATCAGAAAGACATATATATTCACCTCTCCATGGTTAAACGTTTGTGGAAAGATTGTTATAAATGGAAAATGGAATCTATCACCAAAAACCACCAAGGTCAGACTTCTAGTTTAGTGCAGAACTTCTTGAACCTGGTGACTGGGACCTGCAGTAACCACACAAAAAAGAAGTACAAGCCATTGAAAAGAGATGATGTAGAGGATATAAAATTGGATCTACTCTTTCCAAAGACATAGACAATATTCTTTAAAGATCTGTATCAAAATACACCCTTCGCTTCCTTAGTATCTTTCTGTGATTTGCAACAATTTACAAAGCTATTAAAGACAGGAAAAAGAAAAAAGAACTAAACATTTTTGCCATGTGGTAAAAAAATAACAATATATCTCAATAAGTAACTTAAAAAAACCTGTAAGCATAATGATAAAAGAAGGAAATAGAATAGAATAACATTATTCTTTATATACTTCATCACACCTCGTGAACTTTCAGATGAAACGATCTGTATTTTCCTATTGTACATATTTTCATATAAATCTTATTCTGGTTTTTTTGTCACCTTTCATGGCATTTGTTTTTATATTGATTGCACGCAAGTGGTGATCTTTCACTTGCTTGTTAGATTCTATCCTCCCTATTTTATATTCATCTTATTCAAGAGAAGAGCTTTGACTTCTATTGTCAGCTTCTATTGAATTTTCTTTGTATTGATCTTTTCAGAGTAACAGCTTTCCACTTCCTCATTATTTTCATATGTATCATGTACATTTTATATTGAACTTATCATTTTCGTACTCCATTGCCTTTCTCCCCATTATAGCATTTCTACTGCTAAAAGCATTTTAAAAGTGTATTTCAATATTATTATTAACTGCTCAGAAGGACAATTCTAAAAGCCAGTGATGACTTTGATGAGTCTCTTTTCCAGTTTTAAATCCACAGCACACTTGGATCTCATCTTTCCATCTTTACACTACACATTGTCCATTCTTCAAACTATCCCACTGATTTTTATGACAATAAATAAATAAATAAATAAAAGAAAATAAATCTTCGTTGCTGTGTAATCTTGTCACACAAACAAAGCCATGCACCTGTCTTTCGGTACAAGTAGGTTAATTGACTTTTTTTACTTATTGATGAAAACGCATGAAAATCTTTTGAAAAGCAAAACTTTCCACCACAGTCAGGCATTATTTCTTTGAAAATAACTACAGAACATATACTTCTTGTCTATGATTTCATCTCCATGTGACTTCACTTCTATTAGGGTCAGTGAAACTTTCCCATAATAAATAAAAATGCTGATTACTAGTTAGTTAGTTAGTTCATATAATTGACCCTTTAAATGGGCTGCTTGCTCTCACACGTTATCTCAGCTCTGCTTCAGGCTAAAACAGACAAAACTGTGCCCGTAGAAGCTCACAACTTTCAATTTGCAAGCAACGTAGTGCAAGAAATAAGGAGCAGGTGTCATCCTCTTCAAGCTATGACTAATTATTCAGATCTTTTAAGTGATAGATCATAAACAGAGAATTAAAGGAAAGGAAAGAATTTGAAAAAAGCCTGGAATATTAAAGGAACAATCTGACAACTTTCAGGTCACATTAAATCTCACAACAGCACAGCATAAGGAAGGAATCATTTTCAAGAA
Organism: Piaya cayana; assembly: GCA_013389865.1. Lineage (NCBI taxonomy): Eukaryota > Metazoa > Chordata > Aves > Cuculiformes > Coccyzidae > Piaya > Piaya cayana. Next base: position 60,027 of record WAAB01014823.1, on the reverse strand, counting down.
CGGAATTTCAGAGTCTGTCCTGCAACGCAGTTATTTCTTGCTGATGGTCAAAAACGCCTTCTAGAAGTTATCTATACAAATTAAATCAATCCCACAATTAATCTTAGCAACTACTGTAATCAATAATTCCCTTAGCTAATGTATTAAAAAAACACAGAAAGTAATTATTCACAGTGAAACAATTTCAATAACGGCTTACTGAGCAACATTAGAAATGTATTTACCACAAAAAACCCAAAAACAGAACAACAACCGCACAGGGAGTGCAACCTTGATTTAAGAGTCACAAAACTATATTTTTCATGGTGAACCCACAATGGCTATATGGCTACCTTTAAAAGCATTCTCTATAAATCCAGTCATCATGGTTGGTGACATATACACAAACATAGCTCCAAATATTTTTATTCCATATTTAGTTGCTATAAAGTCATATTCTAAAGAAAATGTCTTCATTTCACAGCAAAGTTGTCCATCTTTTTGCAGCTCTCAGGCTACATATGGCATCTTAAATTGACATCATACAGTTACATAAGGGTTAAGTGCAAGTATTCAGATTCTAAACCCTTTACCTGCACAAAAATATCAGGAGCAGAATTTTTCCGAAGTAAAATAATAATGAACCACTTCCATTGCCGTGTCTTCAGAATAAAATCAGAAATTTATCAATAAAAGAAACAAAAGACTGGGAAAAAAAAAAATGGGACCTGACAACAAAATATTCAAATTATCAAGACCTGGCCTAATGGGACCTAAAGAAGATAATGGCTTTATGTATTTTTTTTAAAAGGTGATAAATCAACTGTTGTTAGAATATTCCATTGTTTTTACTCCAAACGGAACACTGTAATCCTTTTTGAAGGTGCATTTCACTGATGTGACATATTAGCAAGCACTCTGTACAGTTCATCTGATCCACCTATAGTGGAACCTGAAAACAAATTAATTCCTATATTAAAGGTAGCAACAAAATCCTATTTGGAACAATTTTCCAGTTGCTAGCAGTGAACAAAGTATGTTATTTATTATAATGTGGCTGTCATTGCTGTTACATTTGCATTAAAGAATAAAAAATAATTTCTGTTCTTTTATAAAGGTAAATTGCTGTTGTTTCTAGGTCACTGCATTTCCAGTCACTGTAAGTGGAATCTTCTTTCTTCATAAACAATCTGTGTACATCATTGTAAAGAAAAAAAAAACATCACCTCTTGAAGCAACTACATACATTCAGAGTGGGCAGTGTAAGAGAGTGTAACATAAATTCTTAGAATTTTAATCACTAAAACTCAAAAAAACCAGCTAATTTTCTTCTGAAATCTGTATCTGATAGAAGTCATATATGGGCACCCATCTGTATAAGTACCTACGTGTGCAGAAGGTAAAAAAACTGGAAGAAAAAAATGAAGTTTGGAAACATCACTGAGAACAGCAATTAACATCAGGCAGCATCGGATGGTTTGGTGGAAGGAAGAATAAAACTGGATATAAAACTGTTTGCACCAGAGCAGCTAAAGCAAAGCACTGAATGATGCAAGGGTAATCAGTGGAAGAAGGCAACTGTAAAAACAAAGAAAAAAAAGATCAGCTATTGAAAAAGCTACAGTATATTTTTGCTGTCTTTGAAGGTACAAGGGAAAAACAAGCAGTGGTAAATGGTGGAAACTGGAGACAAACTGGCAGCTAATTCAAAAGGAATGGATGATACCATAATTCCTCAGAGACTCCCTAAGAAAGTATTTCTTTCAATACTTGAGAGAGAGATGTTAGGATGATAAATAAATTTAGCTGAAAGAATGTGAGACAGAAGACCGAAAAAAATCACACTAGCTCTACTAAAAGCCTTTAAGAAAAAAAGGATTAAGGAAAATAGGCTGCTTAAAAGTAAATATGCAGAAATCAGACAGGTATTCTGTCTCTTGGGAATTAAAATATAAAAAGTCAGAGAAGATCCCAATGACAACAAGACAGAGGTTACTGAGTGTTTTTCATGATGGAATAAATAATTCAGCTTGAACCTCCTTCGTGCAGATCAGAAGCAAGCATGTCAGGTGACAAAATGTTCAAAGAAGAGGAGATCTGAGTATTACTCAGAAAGGAATCTTCTTGTCCACAGAGGGGAAAAAAAACAACAGTTCAGAAATCAGTGTCATCACAGTTTGTTGGTTTATGACCACTATAAGCACAAAAAAGTATGTGTGTAAGTAAAGTTCTGAAAGGTTTGCCAAGAATTAGCAAGGAAAGTAGGGTCAAGGTTGGCAAGCTGACAATTTTTTTCAGTGAAGAGTGCATATCTGAGATACTAGTATGATCTCCATGCTTCATGCAAAAAACCACAGAGAAGGAAATGAGATAGATTCAGCAATGATAAAAAGACACCTCAGACTACCAAACAGTACAGTATAGTCAACACAGTTATGCCTTATTATAGGACCTTTAATTTGGCTGCAAGGGAAGAAAATGTTCAAGTGTGCATCCTAATTACAGTATTTTGAACAAATTAAGAAGTCGAGCTTGCAGTAGAGGATACGGAATTGATTACAGAGAGAACCACAGTCAAAGTTATGACTGGAAAAGAAGAAAGTAAAACTATAATGTGGTAGTGTTGTACCTTTGGTGAAAAAAAATGAGAATTTTTAAATTTTATCATGATATTTTATTTTTGCAATCTGCTGGGTAAAAATATTGTCAGATCCATGATTATTGAAAAGATTTAGATGTTCTCAATAAGAAGAAAGTGTCGTTTGCAAAATTGTCATTAAAAAAAGAGATTTGATTTTAGGCTTATGTGACAAATTATTTGGTCACAGTTTCTAAATACCATATTATCTGTTAAACATGGCACAGCTGAAAAGTAGAGACCAAGGTGTCCCCTAACTGCTGCACTTGAGCTCTGGACAAATTTTCTGGAAGAAAGTAAAGGTTGTTCTTTTCCATTTTGCAATATTGGAACAGACTAGAACAGTCTAGACTAGACTGTTACAGTTAGAAGGGACCAACAGCAATCATCTAGTTCAACTGCCTAACTAACTTAGGGCTGACCAAAAGTTAAAGCATATGGATAAGGGTATTTTCCAAATGCCTATTAAACACTGACAGTCTTAACTGTTCCCACATATCCTGCCCCTAAATATCAGGTAGAAGAGATCAGCACCTCACCCTCCACCTCTCCTCTTCCCAAAACTGTACAGAGAAGCCATCACTACTTGTAAGAATGACTTTGGGGAGAATGATCAAAACAATCTATCTTATGCTAGAATCTCAAGATGTTGCAGTATGGATTTATGCAGCCTGGGGGGAGGATGTCTTAAAGCCCTTGGGCAGTACATTGAAGGAGGCTATAAAATGACTGGTGTTCTGTAAAATGTAAAAATGGAACAAACACCTACTGTCTAGTGTTTCTTTTAAAACAAGAATTAGTGGAAACTTTTAAATAAGAAATAAAAAAGAAAGTTATACTTCTTTGCACAATATTAATCTTTTGCCATACTGTGCAGAAGAGATTGAGTTAACGTAGCTTCTAACAATCAGATCTGCTGAGGAATATGAAATACAAAAACATCAACCCTGTTCAGGAAGCCCTTAAGCCACAAATTTCAGCAGAATGCAATTTTATTAAGGATATATGCCTGTCCTACTTTAAACTCTTTCCTGGATGTCCTCCAGTAGCTACTGATACTAAAGAGATTTTAAAATAAATTGGCAAAATCTTCCATTTTGAGTAAGTAGAGGTACTGCTAGTGTAGGAGCAAAAGGCACTCAGTCTCTCCAGTGTCTTTTCCTCTGACACACTTGAACGATGACATTGATAGTCTACTTAGGTCTAGAGTTTACTACAGGTGGAAGGATCTGGAAAGAACTTTGTGACTGTGTATTGCAGTGTCAAAAGAGTAGATGATTCGTAGGATGTGGACTCTGAACTGGACATCTACTACTCTTGGTGAGATCAGCATAAGTGACACAGAGCTATGGCTGCAGGAAACTGAACATGATTGTGCATATTGTGCCTTCCACCATTGGGCATATCAATTAAGTACTTGAGTATCTGGATTTTTGCAACAAGAAAACTAAGCTATTAAGCTATTAGATGAATTACAGCTATAATAACATACCACATTTTAAATATAAAAATAAATATTAAAAATAATCTTCAGAATTTATTGTGTACTTACTTCTCTTATCCTAGAGAAATTATTGAAATAAAAAGGAACATCTCTTTATTATCAATTTGTACCTTCCTTCATAGAAGAACTAAACAACTATGCTGAATGACTAAGTCAATAATTATTGACCTAATAGCAATAAAAATATTAGATTGACTGTGATGTAGAAATAGTAGGAAGTAATTTATCAGCATTAAGCAGTAGACATGCAAAGCTATTTAAACAGTAGCTTGAGATGAGGCTCTTCTGCAATGCAGTTAAGTGGTTTATGAACCATCCCAGTAACAATTATTTTAAGTAGGCACTGAATTATACTGCAATCAGGAAATTTCAAGCAGGTTTTCTCATTTTTGAATCGTAGAAAAAAATATCTTATCCAAATGGATTATGTGAAACATTACATACATTCTTGCTAAAGAAGTCCTCTTCTCAGTTACAATATTTATACACTGCAGAGTTCAATACAGTGATACTTTGCCTGAGCAAAACTATATCCCAGAGCAAGAATTAGATGATTTCACAGCAGCCCTAGACATACATACTAACCCAACTCATCAAAGAGTTCTCCTGTTTACTGAGAATGAGAAACGTATTCTACATCCTAAAGAGAACCACAGTTTTCCATCAATGGTCATCAATCTTTTGCTTAATATCTTCCAGAATGGAATTCAAAGCTCAGAATGGGGTATTCTGTGAAACTTACTACCAAACATCCTCCATCAGTGCCATCTAATATACAGTTGGATTTCTGGTTGTTTGTTATTAAAAAAAACCAAAAACCAACACCCAACTAACCAAGCAAACAAACGAATGAAGGGATATAAAGAAACAAACAAAACCAAACAGCATTGGCAAATATGTAGTGCCCTACTGGTTATTTAGGCACAGAGAGCAGAGAGAACACAGCCATCGATCAGTTAGGTACACATATAGCTTTTATAGGATATGAAGTAGCAAGCTGAGAAATGCTGAGTGATAAATTGCCTTTCTGTGGATAAATTCAGGCTTTAAGATGATGTTAGCATATTGGCAAAGACCTGCTATCAGAAACTAAGTTTCAATACATGACGGAGACCAGCTCATTAGGTCGCCTTGACAAACAGGCGGGCTACAGCTCTGGTGGCAAATAGCAATTGTTTATTTCACAGCCCAACATTTATACCTGTGTTTAAGGAGGTTCTTCAACAAAGCTTTTATAGGATGCTATTAATATTCAACAGGTTATTTATAAAACAGAGTAGTCAAGGAACAGCTGTTTCTTTTAAGTGTGTTTTTCTTCTTTTTTGGTCACTTAACAAGCAGAAGTTATATTCCTGCCAAGAGTTTCCAAGGACATCCAACCCTTTCAGGAGAGACAATCCTCTTGACTCTTATTCATGGCTAACCCTTTCAGGCCATCAGGGCAGAATATAACTAAAAGGTTGTCCAACCCTTTCAGGAGGGACAATCCTCTTGACTCTTATTCCTGGCTAACCCTTTCAGGCCACCAGGGCAGAATATAACTAAAAGGTTCTCTTCAAATACAATCCTAACTAAATGTTAAACTGTGGAAAGCATGAATTTAATAGATGCATTTGATATTCTGACCATAGTTTGCTTGTTTTTTAATGTATTTGCATGGTGCACCTTTATTTTACAAGTACAGATGCAGCCCTCTCAAAAGGGAGAACAATGCAGTTGCTTGGCACAGACACTTGTGTATGACCATTGTATCAAAAGCTATCAAGTTGAAGTAAAAATAAAAGCTGACAAATACATTATAATCTCAAAATATGATTATCAAGGTAATACATTACCTCTAAATATTTATGTCTTTGACAACTGGGGGATGTGGAGGAAGAATGACATTCAAACAATCTATATGGATGGCAGTAAAACATTTAAAGTTATGTACATAGAAAAACCATTAGTTTAAATGAAGAATGCAGAGATGGATATGATAAATGTAGGCTGGATAATGACAGATTAGGAAGCTACATTGGTAAAATAAACTTGAAACTAAGAAGCCACTACTACTGAAGCTTGGAAAAGATCACTTTTGAGTACCATTTCAGTATTTTTAGTGGTTTATACCAATGATGTAAAATCAAAAGGACCTGTCACTGAAGAACATGATCTGAAAGACCTATGGAAAGAAACTGATAACCTCAAGGATGTGGGTAAAACAGATGGGATTATATCTATGAAAATTTCCTTAGAAGTTGTACCTTCCAACAGTCAGAAAAAAGGATCAGAAGCAGAAATTTCCAGATGTACTTCTATATTAGTGCCACAGAAGATGAGGCATGAGTTAGTGTGGCCACTGATGCTGAAAAATTATGCTTATACCAGAAGAAAAACCAGTGGGTACATCTAGAGGGATACAAAAACAACCAAAGAGAAAGGAGGTTTAAAGCAATTTCACTTTCTTTTAGTATACTAAGGAGTATAGGAGGAGGGGAGGGGACTGCTGATCATATACATATCAGGTAAGAGAAGATGCTTATTGCATGGCACCAGCTTATATTCTGGACCTACTGTCCTTTGAAATATTTGTAGTAAAAATTAAATGTACTTCATTTAACCCTGCATGTTAATTATAGTTTAACTAGACTATTTATTAAAGCTTTTCTGCAACAGATGCTGTCACATTGTGCAGTTTACCAGCTGTGTTGACACTACAGTTGTAGCAATCCAATATGCAAATACTTCCTGCTTCCCTTCAAAGCAGAAAAGAGCAGTTTTCAACACAAAATCCAATACATCCTTGCGAGTTAGAAGAACAACCATAATATGTATTTCTAAAATTATTATTGCATAGTAACCACACAGTCTAGGTATGACTCAAAGGAATCATTTACATTTTAAATTACATCTTAATCTTAACAAAACTTGTTACAAATGTATGAAGCTGTCACAATTGTGACACAGACTTTATTTGCAAGAAAATATTACGTTGTTTTAAACTCTGACAAGAAAAAGAAGTTCAGTATATATCACGACAGCAGCAGTTGTTATAGTCAGAAACGGAAGTGCTATGGGAAATAAACAGAGTTTGACCTCATTAGATGAGGCGTGACATAAGGTTACTGTGGCTGACTCTAACTCACGCTGCACAGGATCATTTCAGTAATCCAGCCTCATGAACTGGAAAGTCAGGAATCAAACAGCTCAGCTTGAACAAAGCAGCTGCACTGAATGAGTAGTTAATCACTCCAAATATCTTGAAATCCTTTCCAACACCCTCAACTTCAGAAGATGTATAAATAAAGTTACTAAGGGAAGTGGGACTTGTTGGCTTTTCTGGAATTAATAAACACTCAAATAGTAAAAGGTATTTTGAATTTTGATTTTTTAGAGTTTTAAATATTTGTTTCTATTTTTGAAAGGATTTTTGTGAAAATACATAACACACTATAATTCACAAGGGGTTTTAGGGCTCTCCTCAATTGTGGCATAGCTTTCTCCTTATATTACTTGTATCATGAACACATTTCAGATTTTTGTTTGTTGTTGCTGGGCTTTTAGCATAATCACCCTGAGCATCATCTCCAGAGACCTAAAAATGAAGTCATTGAGACCAATCATCCTCTCAACGACATTTACATTCTCATTCAGTTTCTGGCAAAGGGACTAGGATCTGCTTTGATCAAAATTAGGCTTTTTGTTTGTTTGCTTGCTTGCTAGTTTTTAATTTACTGAAATGATATAATGTAAAAGCAATCTCTTTCTTTCTTTTGAGAAACCCTCAATTCCTAGAGATCACTTATAAACCGGCTCTTTAAAAACATGAAAATAATGACCAATCACTGATAATAGACCTAAATGGAATTAACATGCACCCTGTAATCTTCAGACAGGAAACACTTATTCAACGGCACTGGAAAACTGAATTTTCTCCTGAATACATAAACATAGATATTTTTTACATGTGGTGTTGCTACTCACTCCAAAATACCACTGTAATTAATTTGAGGCATTTAGGGAAAGATATATCAGCATAAGCCTGAATGTTTTCTACGTGATGAACAATATCGCTTAATTGATATAAAAATGTATACATAGAGTATTTCCATACTAGGAAAGTTACAGGTGAAGTGACAGTCTATTTAAATTGCTGCTGCATGATGTCAGATCTAAAGCTTCCCTGGATCAGGGTGTAACTTTTGCAAAACCACAAATATTGCTGGAGGGAACTTCTAACTCTAAGTTGCCTTAGAAAGATTGTTCGAGTTTTATTTCAATATTTAATGAGTTCTCTATGATATTTCAAAAGAAAAACTAGAAAGAGACCATTACAGAAGTACTCTCTCTTTCATGGATGACATGAAAGGGATATAGATAGCTAAATTAACAGTTAATCAGGGCTTCTGAGAGAATTTGACTAATGCATTTATCATTAACTTTACAAACATGTTCTTGCAAATCAAGGAGGTTTTTTTTCTCCCCTTTCCTCTTTTAAAATAGGCTTTTAGTCCATTATTTCATTCATCAAAGCAGAAGGTTTGTGATATTTGTTGAGAACCCTTATATGGTGAAAAGAAAAGCCAGTACTTGATCCTTTCCTCTTTCTGTTAGGAGTCCTCCTATTTCTGTCTATTTATTTTTATACAATTTAAACAATATTTTATGTCACCTAAGTAAAACAAAAGCATCTTCTTAGTTACAAAATATAAGACTGGTCACATTTGGGCTCTTGCCCTGTCCTGGGAAGCTCTAAGTGATACTAACACCTCAGGCAGATAACTATCACCTGAGATCAAAAGAGCTTTTCTTTTGTCAGACCAAGTCTCAAAAAAACCTCACTATAAGAGAAATCCTTCAGAACCTGCCACATGATGAAAACAAACAAACTTCTGATACTTCAAAACCCATTACTAATTTACAAAGCAGAGAAAAATCCATAAACTGAAGTGCATTTGAAGAATGCTTCCTGATGCATTGCTAAGTGACTGGGAGATTGATTGTGTGTGTGTTACTTTGAAGGATGCAATTTCTTCAATTATTTTGTGGGTGCACAAAGTTTCTGTTAGTTAGCTACAACTGCTCCTTTAAAAAGATAAAAGGTTTGCTTTGTTTAAAAAATAAAAATAATCCTGAAGTGGAATATAAAAAAAAAAAAGCAAAAAACTTATAATGGTCTCATTCATTGAAAGGCTACAAAAATATACATATTTTTAGATTAATTAATATATAAAAATGCATACAACAGCATTTTCTATAAAGCTCAATAAATTTATATAAAGTAGTTTTCTAAAAAGGGCACCAAAAATTTTGACTTCTGTATTGGGTAGAATTTAAATTCAATGATTATCATTAATATATGTGTTTCCAAAGAAGTGTATGGTATTTCAGCAAAAAGCATTATGAAAACATATTGAAGAAATGGTATCAGGGAATGATTAGAATCGAAAATTCTAAAAGTGAAGTGCTTCTAAGATGAGTAGACACATAATAAAATTCCATAATCCAGCATAGAATGCAAATAACTCAAAAGTTTTTGTTTAGAAAATATTCTTTCCACAGAATATATATTTTTAGGAAAAGACAGATCTTTCATTTGACAATTCCTCATAAAACATTTTTCTCCACAGACAATCTCTCTGTCATTTTTATAAAGACTAAGTGAACCTTAAACCTTTCAGAACTCTGTTTCAAGTTAGTCTAAAGTCTACATGTCCTTCAAGTAGGTAAAAAAGTGTTTCCTGTTTTTCAAGATTAGACAGATTAACAAGTTAATGAAACTTGGGCCCCTCACTACAAGAAGGATGTTGAGTCTCTGGAGTGAGTCCAGAGAAGAGCAACAAAGCTGGTNTGCTGAGGGGCATGGTTTAGTGTTTGATAGGAACGTCTGGACTCAATGACCCAGTGGGTCTCTTCCAACCTGGTTACTCTATGATTTCTATGATTCTATGAGAACATGCTATTGTCTATATCAAGAAGCTATGCTGATTTGGGATTATTTTATATATATATTTATGTACTGTGTATTTTACCACGTTTCAGTACAGTTGTTTCAAAGAATCCAAGACAGTCCAGGAAGTTAGCAGTCTCTGAGGAAGAGTTCTCAAGTTTGACACTGCTCTTCCCCCTTTTCCGCTTTTACAGAATAGGAGAATACCAGAGAATACCTTAAAATAAATATAAAATTAAGAAAAATAATTTCATCATTTCTAGAAGGAAGCAACAGTTTTGTTATAGCATATAACAAAATATGCTATAACAAAACTTTTAAAGCCGCCAATAATAACTGTGGATGGGATGAGGTCTACAGGAAAATAATAAGGAAACATATCTGTTTTCTCAGTATTTCTAGAGTGTCTATGTCCCCTATTTGTCAAAGAAGAGAGGAAGCATTAAAAAGTACTAAAAAAGAGAGGAAAATACAAAGGAAACAAGTACACTCCTCAACAATAATAGTTGTGTTTTTATATTTCCTCTAAGTGTGGTCCATATTTTGGATAACAAGCCTGTTGTTTGAGCCAAAAAGCTTTTGGCTATGTGTAGCTGCTGGAGCATGTAATTAATTCTGAACACGTCGGGCTGTTTCAAAGACAGGGAAATGCTAACATCTATATCAGTAATTTGCAGTAATAGAAAGCTGTTACTATATCAATGTCTCATCTGGAAAATAAATGTTTCCATTTCACCTTGCACTTAAGCTAGTGGCAAGAGGCTATTATCCTATGACTTTCTATTAGCCCAGCACAGTCTCAGTCATCCATGTACAGCAAATACTTCCTAGAAGACTAAACATTTTTTCTAGGCTCATCCCCAAAAAGATAAAAAAAAAAAAGAACCAAACCAGAGCAAAGAGACGTAGAGGTGTTTTGTACTAGTAACCTGTCAGCCTGCTAATCCATTGATAACTCAATATCCAATTTGATTGAGAAAATCTAGACACCTTCTGTAGTCCCAAATGTTTAACCAAGTAATTAATTCCTGCATGACAAATATTTAATCTAAGAACAGACACTACCTAATTGTAAGATAACAGCAGGATTTCACAAAGTAGGGGACAATGATTATTATTTTAAATATATTTTAGAGATGGGCAGCGATTCCTCAACTTCATGAAGCTTGTTGAGAGTGGACATGTAATCGAGATTCACATTCCTCAAGAACTGTTGGGGAGGGTTAATTAAAAAAAAAAAAGTAGTGAAAAAACCCATTATCTCAGAAAAACTTTCACACATTTAAGATCAATCATTAAGTTTTTCAAGGTTTTCCCTTCTTCAAAATCAGAACACAGAGAATAAGCTAAAGCAAATACATAACAGAGTACAGAACTGGAGTAATATAATTGTTCTTTAACACAATTAATTCAACTCAAAATACTGTTCATGTTTTCATGTGAATCAGAATTCAGAGAAAAATTTAATGAATAATTTTTCATGAATACCTTCTTCTAAGAATGAGTCCCAAAACACCTGGAATTTGAATTTTCACATTTCCATAACAGAGCTACAGGGTAGGAAGACCATATCGCTGAGCTCTGGGCTCTACAAGAAAAGAAGTCAAGACACCAAGTTTGATGTACTTTATCAGAGGTTTCTGAACTCCCTGATATTAAGCTTAAGTCAACTATCAGTATGGGGCTCCTTTTATAATCAAGTAATACTAATATGAAAAGTGTTCAAAGATGACTGTAAAAAGAAAAGTCTCATAGAAGTAATTGTCACTCACAAAGTGTCTGAGTAACACTTTATCAAGACATTAAAAGTATTTATATAAAAGCATTCATAACTTGTACTGTACTCTAAGGAAGGCAGAGAAATTACAATACACAGTAAACAGAACATATTGATACCATATTTTGCATGCCCAACTAACTGCAACCAGTCATCACATTTATTTTACAGTACAGGAATAATGAAAGTTGTCGTATGTTATCATTATATAAAGCTTTCGTTTCTTTAAGTAACATTTTTCAGGGAATAATAAAGTCATGGCATGTAGCTAAACCTGTAGCCCCTGAGCTACATGTAGCTATTATCAGTTGAAGTGATTAAGCATTCTCCCTGTCCATGCTAGAGCATGGTACTTAATTGGCAGTGGATTACCCAGGCCTTGGTAATGTCATATAATAATATATTTGTAATAAAAATAATATATGCATGATTTCAGAACAAAAAAAAAATTATTAAAATCAAGCCAATAACCATTTACATTTGTTGGCCTAACAAGAAACATTGCATCTATCTAGCCTTTATATCAAAACATGATTTTCATATTGCATCAAGGTTTTTGAAGAAGAAAGATTGTCCTTGTTAGGTAATGTAAATTTCTTATGTTGGTGAGAACTGCAGGAAATGAAATTTAAAGTTAATGAAGAAACAATTTAAAGTGAGACTCGGTATCTCTCAACTTATCTCTTCTAAATATAGAGCAGGCATCTTTCAACAAAATCTCATTTATTCACTGTCCATGCTATTACATTCAAGCTAGATCTAATGGAATTTTCAGGACACAATTCCTTTTCATTTATAAGTTGTCAACAGGAAATAATTTTATTTCTCTATTATCTTACTACCACAAAGCATCCAACAGTTTAACTACAATGTTTTATTTTTATCAGAATTTTAGGGTTTTTTTTCCCCCTTTTAACTACAAATGCGACTATCTTAAATTTCTCACTATATCAAATATTCATAAGAAAAGTAGATAATACGTTAGTATGAAAATATTAGCATTTTTTATTATTATTCGGATGCTTCAGAAGAAAAGTAGTCCAACTAAAAGCAGTACACAGACTTCAATAATATAAAGAGAGGATGAGCTAATTAATAATCTCACTGTATCTGCATCTTTAGGTTTCCTTACAAAATGAGTGTGCTATATCCAAGTCAAGAATATGTTAAGATAAACTGTTCACTCAACCTGCACTTAGTGCAGAGCAAAAAACTGTCAAAATATCGATTTAGATCAAGCCACGAATACTGTATAACAAGGCAAAAAAGAGTGTCACTTGATTAGAAAGCTGAAAAAACACTAAAGATACGCAAACATCTTGCAAGATATGCAAAAATCTGAGATATTTAGTGTGATATAGTGACAAAGAAAGATGTGAGGACATGGTATGTGAGGATGTTGCAGGACTGAAGTTTTATGCTGCTTATTTTAAGTACTGTATTTTTCTGTGTATGTAGTATTCTAAAATGTATAGGTAATCTCTACATCCAAATTATAATAAAATATATTGTTTAAATACTAAGATTAATTGTGATTATTAAATAATAAAATTGATTTTCAATAATTTGTGTAGAAATCTATTGGTACTTTATAACTATCAATGACAGATATCGTAGCCTTCTAATGTGTCGATGATGTTATTTCACAACTCAGTCATCACATAGTAATGTGAGAAACTGTCACAGACAGTACCACAGACAATATTTTTCTGCATACTTATTAAGCATAAAAAACCCCTTTGTCACAAGGAAATTCTGCCAACCATCATTGGTATCAAGACTGCTAATGCCAGAATATTACAATGGTTACACCTGAAGAAGTGATCAGCTCTTTTTCTGAGACTTAACAGTGCAAAATAACCCTCTCTCAGACTGTATCACCGTTTTATAGTATCAGAAATAACAGAGTTATAGGGATCACTGCACTGTATTTCCAGTGTTTGAATCATCATTAAATCCTTTCTAGATTACATGTGTCTCATTCAGACATGGTAATTTTGGAGTACATTCACGTAAGGAAGCAGAAGGTAAAAACCTAGCTCTTCTGAACTCAGAAGCAAATGTAAACATGTTCTTATGTGGAGTCCTGGTAAATCAGCAACAAAACTGTCAGTATTTGACATTCATTATGTTTTCCAATGAACTGAGCACTCCTATTTGCATTCAGCAAAATGACAATGAACCAACGTATCAAATACACATCTCATATGTCTAGGCTGACTGTGTAGAAACTTCAATCAGATACATAGTATAATGTTCATTCCTGAAATTCGTATTTTAAATAAAGCATAACAACAGCCCAAATCATCTCATCTCTAGAAGACAGAACAACTAGGAAATACGACATCAACATCTGGCACCTCCCCAGATCATTAGCCCCTATGCTACTTCTTTCTTACATCATTTATTTTCTGTTATCCCAAAAAACAGTTTTAGCTGTGAACAAGGTTCATACAATCCTATTTGGTGATTTCTAATAAGCAATATCAGGGCTATTCTTCCATAGAGAACCACAGGAATATAAATAACTTGCAAACATCTGTCACTGGCATAGTGTTGGTACAAAAATCTGTTTTCATCCTTCTGGATATATGCAAAGCAGAAGATACCAACGGACACTAAAGTCTCTTTGGACCTTCATGTAGCCAACCATCACAAATTCATGTGTTTCTGGAAAGACATTCACATGGTAAGATATCAACATTTAATTTGCAAAGCCATAAAAATGTACTTGCTTTTGAATTCCAAATCTTTGTTTCTTCTTCCTCTTTGCCAAGCTCTATTTGACTTTTTTTTTAATTTGTTTTGAGCTGTTCTGTCAGCCTGCTTTGGAAAATTTTCTAATTTAACTTTTCATTATCTTCTTTCCTTCAGCTCTGAATGGTCTGTCACTTGCTATACCCATCATGCTGAGCTACACAAGAGCGCTTTTGATTTTCAGCTGCCAAATGAGAAGGCCAAGGTCTCAGCTTTGCCATGTATCCCCTCTCTTTCTCACTCTTTTTCCTGTGGTCAGTACCTATTATTTTTCTACAACATAAAGTAAGGTGGTGACCTGAATGAGTCTGAGTGCTTTTGGATGCTACTGGGAAATAAATAGATACCAAGGACAATCAGCTTTTCACAGGAATAGGCCAAAAGGTTAAAAAATGCAAATAACATAACATGAAATACTCCTATAGAATGAACAGTAATATAGATGATTGTTTTAAAGAGTGGGTTTTCTAAATGCATAAAACAAAATCATATTAAGAAAACAACTTGTGAGCTGAAAGTTGACTTGCAATGGGATGTGTGACCTTGTATATTAGGGACAACTAACATTATCACACAGATTAATGGAAAAGTCCCAGTTTCATTTTAAAACAGCNTAGAAAAGGATCAAAAGGAATATTGTTTGAAATTGTTGATATTTCTTTTCAAAGGTTTATACCCTGTGAAATGACCAACAATTAAAGAAATGCAAAAGGGAAGTCAAATAGAGGGGATTCCAGGGGGAAAGGGCACACTGAAGATGCCAAGATACCAAGACTGTAAGATGTCCACTATCTTAAGCAAAACTGTGACAAAATCTACTTATCTACAAAATACTACCCAATGGTGATAAAAAAAAAATGACTAGAGATGCACTTAGAGGAAACAGGAAAAAAGTCTAAAGGTAATAAAGCAAGACAGAGGACAGACAACTGAAGATATGCAGATGTTTGCTGAACCAGTGGATCAGAAAAAAAGATATGTAAATAAGATGCCTAAAAGTTAAAAAATTACTGTGAGGAAAAAGCAGAGAGGGAAATTGAAAGACAGGGATAATTTCAGATTCATAAGAAGAATAAAAGAAAAAAAAAACCCAGATTACGTGTGCAGACTTCTTTGTATAAGAGAAGGCGAGAGCTAATCCAAAGAACTGAAGTTTGTGTCATGTTCCAATTATAAAATATCCACATTTACAATGGTGTGACCCCACCTTAGTCAATTGGCCAATTCAGGTAAGCAAGGCATGTTGGGGAAAATAATTCCTATTGTGTTTTTACTTCCTATAAAAATGCAGTGAGTCAGAATGTTAAGAAACTCACTTTCTCAGCCTTCCTGGTTGAGGGATGGAAGGCTCTGCAGATAGATATGGACAGGCTGGCTCAGCGGGCCAACATCTGTTATATAGGGTTGAACAAGTGAAAGTGTTGGGTCCTGCACCTTGGTCACAACAACCCTATATGATGCTACAGGCTTGGAAAACAATGACTGGAAAGATGCCTGGCAGAAAATGTCCTGGGTGTGTTGGTTGTCAGCTCATTCTTGCTCATGTTGCCAAGAAGGCCAACATCATCCTGGCTTGTATCAGAAATAGTACCTCGAATACTGTGTTCAGTTTTGGGACCCTCACTACAAGAAGGCCTTTGAGGTGCTGGAGTGCCAAGAAGCTGGTGAATGAGCTGAGGAGCAAGTCTTATGAGGAGGCAGCTGAGGAAACTCTGGTTGTCTAGCCTGGAGAAAAGAGGTTGAGGGGAGACCTTATCACTGTCTACAACTACCTGAAAGGAGGTTGTATAAAGGAGAGCATTGATCCTCCTCCCAAGTAACAAGTGGTATAGACACCATGCCTGGAGGTATTTAAAACATGTCTACATGTGTAGGGCATGGTTTAATGTTGGGTTTGGCAGTAACAGATTAACATGGACTTGATCTTAAAGATATTTTTCTAACCTAAATGATTCTATGACTTATGAGGGTGATAGCCCCTTTAAAATAATAACAACTATATTACTGGATAATACACTAATGTGTATAGGGTAGAGGATCATTTATCCACTGCTGATTTTACAAGCAGTTTCTTGGCAAACAACTCAGCTAAATACATCAATAGGGGTATTTCAATCAGTATCCATATTTATTGTCTTTTTTTAAAATATATCAGCTACCATGGTTACCCGTTTTCAGAATAAAATACTCTGAATCTTAATTTTTATCTCCTGCACATCTATAATTTTACATTATTTCTTTTTGTTCTGAAATAGTCGATTGAATGAAATATAGTTAAAACATAGTATCATAAGAATTCATCCTATAAATCTTGTAAAGTCCAACAGACCTGGAATATATTTTTTAATCAGTATAGGGTAAAAAATTCGTAACTCATAGCTAGGCTGCAAACAACAGAGCAAAATTTGCAGCTGTAGTATCACGTGCTGGAAGCATAAGGTTCCTGAAATGAGAGGACAAATTATTTAGCAATGGAGATTACAAATTTCAAACTTTTTTTTATACTGCAAAACAGAAAACTACATTTCTTTCCAGAGGAAAATTAGCTGTTGATAATAAGTATATTAAACTGTTTATGGATTAAAACAAAGACAAACAATGAATAAGTTTCTAGAATTCTTAATAAGCAGAAAGATAGCTCTATAGGAAATATTTCATTTTTTCTGAGTGAAAAAAATTACAGTCTGAAGATACTATGTTTATTTTCTTCTTCATGCTTTGTGTGGTTTAAGTAGAGAATAAACACAAACTCTTCTTATTCTTATATATTTTTAGAATGTATGTACAGAAGCTATCTATGTGTGTACCAGGGCAATGGCTCTTCACAATACACGTTTGCTATTTTATGCAATTTACAATACATTACTAAGTTTAAAACATCTTATCTTCATCTTTGAGCACTTATATAGCTCTGTACTATGCACATGTACTTTCACCCCATCCAATAGCACTGGATGCCGCAGAAATTCAGGGTAGAATCTGCCTGTACATTGGTGCTTCTACAGTTCTGGTTAGGGTCACTGCGGGAGTGAACTTAACAGCTCAGAGCACAGTTGGCAGCTTGTGTGAGAACAGAGAGTGTAAAAAAAACCAAAACGGGGTAGGCCATAGTTTTCCTTCCCTCCTCCTCTCCTTCCTCTTTCTTTACCCTATATCTCAACATACTGAAACTGAAAACAACAAACGAGTATGAAGTAAGAAAGGAAATTTGTTTGAGGATAGGGGAAAAAAGATCTGACAGGCTCTCAGGGTAACAAAGGAGTATTCCAAAACCTCTCATGCTTCCATATAAAGCAGGTTTTAAGGTCTTTTCGATAGAACACCTTTCACTGCTTTCGCATGAAGCACTTCACATACATTGGTATTTTCTTCTTAGATATTAATCACTTCAAGCCACATATCACATTTTTCCTAGTCGTTTAATTAACTCAAAATATCTACTTATTTAACATACTGAAACACACCTAAATAGATCTTCTTTTCATTCTGAGCCTGCCAATATAACAAATAATTCTTCTCACAGCCCCTTACAGTTATCTGGAAAAAATTTTGAAGAAGTAATTACATAAAAATTCCTGTGAATCCTAGAAGACTTATATGTGTTTTGAATTTACACTTACAGAAAGCCTAAGCAACCTCCGGATGGCCATCCCCTACTGCAGAGCAGGTTTGAGAACACAATTGCCATTCCTCACATTGACAGAGGCTTTTAGGTAATATAGCTGATAAAGGGTTGAGATTACTTTTTCCCTCCTTTGAGGATCAATACAAAGCTTGGACATTGTATACATCCCATATCAAACTGTTTTGCAAAGCTAAGCCAGATTTATAACATAAAGAAACCTTTCACCAGTTTCTGCATAGGGAGAATTCCACACACCAGAATCAGTCTCTCAAGATCTTTACTAAAATTGTTGGCTTTTTTAATATCTCTAATAATAAAGATCACTTACATTCAGTATTCTCCTTTGCAGACTGTCTTGTAAAATACAAATGCCATCCTTAGTTTTTTCCACCATAAGAAAAGGATCAACCTTGAAGCAGAGCCAACTTTCCTCCCTTGGTACAAGAGGATTCAATATTAATTGTAATTTCAAGCTGTGCATAAGAGAGAAAATATTGGAGAAGGAATGGAAAGATATCTGAGGAGCAGCAGTAATCATCTGGCCTCCAAAATGGATTTTGGCAGTATGCACAGCTTAAGCATTCATTGCTCAGTCAAGCAGCCTAACAGATACTGGAATTTCAGGGCTTGATATAATGTCCAAAATAATTCTAGTTTAATTTGATGGTTAAGAAATATGCAGTGAAAGGCAGCCACACTAAATGATAATGACAATTAGCATTCATAGGATCTTTAAGGTGTGGTAATGGACCTCTAAGATCATGAAGGCCAATTGTCAGCGCCAACACCACCATGCCCACTAAACCCTGTCTTAAATTGCAATGTCTACACGTTTTTTTGAACACTTCCAAAGATAATGAATCCACCACTTCCCTGGGCAACCTGATCCAATGTTTGACCACTCTTTCAGTAAAGCAACTTTTCCTAATATCAAATCTAAACTTCCCCTTGTGTAACATGAGTTCATTTTCTCTCACGCATCTTATTACAAACTATGAAAATTAATGTCACAAAGCGAAAAAAAAAAGAAGAACACAAAGGTTTTATAGCACATTTTTGTCTAAAATCCTGAGTTTTCAAAGCCAAAGAACTTTGGAGAGAGAAAAGGCCCCAAAGGTCTCTTCATTTTTTTTTTAAACACAAATTAACATTACAGAAAGTGTGTTGAGTGTTAAGACTCAGCCATCTTTCAGTCACTTCCCATAATAATACATACCGAATACAAATTACATCAGTCATAAATTGCTTTTAATTGGCTAACTCCATATTAATTTCAAATAAACTTACTTAAGCTCAGAGGCAGAATATTTCGAAGCATCCACTTGCAGTAGAAATCAGCATTTAGAAAACTACATCTCAATAAAACTTTGTGGCATCAAGGGTCTAAATTTACTTCTGAAATGTTTTTGGGTTTTTGGGGTTTTTTTTTGTTTTTAAATTTTATAGAAACATTGGAAAATTTCCTTTGAAATGTTTAAGGGAAGACACTCGAGATCTGGAAGAATACCTAGAATTTTAACAAAAGTAAGCTTTATTTTAATTTGTTTTTATTTTTCCATTAAGAACCTTACATTAATAATCAGCCCTGGATAAACTTTCCAGACCAAAACATATTCATATTCAGACCTGGTATTATAGTATTATGATGGTTTTGTGATACACCACTATCAGACACATTGCTTTAAATCTACATTTATAATTCCTTACTCTATCTTTAACCTTCAAAATAACATATACCTAACCAATTCTATCCATTCGGTTTGAATCTTAAAATAACAAGTATAGTGGGCAGACTATTACCTCTGTCTATACAGTTGAGACTGCCAAAATACACATATTGATCTGTAGATTCAGTGCTAAAGATCCTGTGCAATCTAAGACTCTTCAGACACAGATTCTCTTCAGGCACAATGGCATAACGTAACTCAGAAAGATTTACATCTCAAGTGAATAACCCCTCAGATGACAGTCTCAAATAAGCCAGATTTCCAGGGGAATAAAAAAAGATTTCTGGTGGAATAAAATAATCTCCATCAAGGAGATGATTTCTATTTTTGTCTCCTCAGTAATCAACTAATATAATATCATCACAATAGTTTACAGGACAGAAAGGAGTACCAAAGTCTCTCACATAAATCAGTAAATTAGATATATGTGTTAAAATAAATTAAGAGTTCTCACAACCCTCAGGTGTCAGCTTCGCAAGAAAAGTGAGTAGACACATATGCTATCAGTGATATCACAATGTTGCCCCCCTTGTCTACCCAGAGCTGTTCTAAAAACATACTGCCATCAATACTTTTGTTTCAGAAAAATAAAATCAAAGCAGTGGAACAATCTCTTGGTTTTAACTTCCAAGAACTCAGGAATCTTCCAAAATTGAGTTGAGTCACCTTCCCTGGAGGTGTTTAAGGCATGGGTGGATGAGATGTTAAGGGCATGGTTTAGTGTTTGATAGGAATGGTTGGACTCAATGATCCAGTGGGTCTCTTCCAACCTGGTTATTCTATGATTCTATGAAAATAACCTAGAGCTATGGAAAAATACTCTGTGCTTGGCATTTTGTATAGGCTTTTGCTATTTTAAACTGGTATACAGGATTATTCGTTTTGGCAAAACTTACTTTTTCAAGAAGGAATAAATTAAGCTTGGTTACCAGACCATCGTTCTTTATCATACTTATTATCTTAAATTTTCATAAGTTAAAACAGAACTCAATATAAACTTGATGCCAGGTAAATATCCTAAGACCATCCAATAAAGCTAATGTAATTCAAGTAGCAAAATGCAAGTACCTCCTCATGATGGAGGATTCTGTTCAAGTTTTTTAGCCTTATGAATGCTTACAGAAATAAGCTTTTTAATGAAGTTAGAAAGTCTATTTCTTTTTGCTGATTATTTAAAAAGATTTTTATTCAGTAACCTACTTGGGGGGGAAAAAACATAATCATCAGAACATGAAAAGCAAAACTGACCCTAGAGTTCTTTGCTTAAGCTTCTGCACCAGTATTTTCCTTCCAGGTTTAATATTGAGCCAACTAGGCGGTACTTAGGGACTTAGTTGTAAGTAACATTTGCTTTATACTTACCCCAAAGCACAGCGTTTTGTATTTAAAACAAGCTGACACTGAAAATTCATTTAAAGGTCCACTTCCCTCATCACATGTTTTAACACATAACTCAGTGATAAAAATAATTGAAAAATATATATAAAAATTAGAGCAAGCAGTAATTTCACATGCCAACTTAACAATACATAATGATCCAATACTACTTTTACTTTCAAATTTAAAGGTGTGAACAGACACAAATAAACAAACATTATTCAATCCCAGCTGTAGTAAAATAATGCTATACACTTATCCCTTAGAGGAAACCATCAGAAAAACAGTTCTGAATAGCCTCTCAGCTATAAGCAAATTATATTAATACCATTAATCTTAACATATTTCAAATCAAGCAATTTAGTCAATAAAACTGTCTTACTTGTCTGTTTACTGCTGTTCAAACTATACACACAAAAAAACATTTAAAAAATTTTTATTACTCCTTTAGTCATTTAAGAAATGCTGGTGTGGCAAGCCAAAATATTTAAACCACACTTCATCAGTATCTTGATTCCTGAATCAATCTTAACTATCATTCACATATAATACCTTCCATGGTATGCAGAAATTGTTCGATAGTACAAAAATTCCATTCAGAGATAATATTCCAGTAAAGATAAAAATCACTGCTGTATCACCCAAACAGAATTTGTCAAGTTTTATTCTTCCCACTATTAAACACTACTATGTCAAAATACTTTATCAAGAACTGAACATTCACATATAGGATACAATAGAACAAAGGGGAAATTGATGTCCACTGTAAAACTGGCTATCAAAAAATACTATACATCCTAGAAAATTTTAAGGAAAAGCAAAATTTTGTCTGTCATCCTTATAATAGGAGGATATTAACTAACAGGGCATATATTTTATAACTACAACACTGTAAGAACCATCGATGAGTTGTAATTCTATTTATGACTGTTTTAATAGGTTCTGAGCAGGGGAAGCCTTGTTTACTTGCTGGTAGTTGTCCATGCATATTCTATGTGATGTCATCACGTTCAAGACACGTTACTATCAACCTGACACTTCAATCCCTTCTTCACTGCTAATCAAGTAGTGACCTGTGAAGCTATATTTCAATTTCTGCTTTAGTGGGAGTAAAGAAGGAGTTAACCCCCACGAAAAAAATTTAAAAAAAGGCAGTCCTTGTTTGTGTGCTTTGCCTAACACCTTTACTAAAACCGTAACATGACTACAAACCTACATCTAGTGCAACCATAGCAGCAGATGGTGCATTATGCATCACAGACCATCTCAGACAGTGAGGGCAACGTGTGGTGGTAACAACTAGGCAGATTAACCTCAGTTGCCTTGTGCTGAGGATTTCCTCTTACATCTGGCCTGCAGTTTCCATATTCTGCTTAGGGATAAGCAGAGCACAATTTTAATGGGGATTAAGAAACAAGGCTTCTGTTATTACTAACAGAAGATTCATTACTAACTCCCAATGCATGTGGTAGAAAGACAACCTGAAGACCTGTTCTCTTTTCAGCATGAGATTTGATTTTATTTAAAAAACCGATATGGGACTTCTGAAAAATACTGAATTAAAAACCTGATTTGGGTCTATTTCATTGGGATTGTACTTTCCTGCAATGGGACTCTGAACCTCAGAAACAGGCAAATAAATTAACTCCCCAGACTCTTCCTTGCCTCTACTGAGATTTTGGAACAAATACAGAGGAGAGAAAACATAAGTAACTTTCATAATATTTCCTTCTACAGTGAAATACACCAGAATGTATATTACCTGCATGTAGGGAGTGGATATTTTGCAATGTCTTCTCACTTATTTCTATGGTAAAATCAAATGGACTATTTCACAAGTAGTTCTTCACCGTATTTCAAAATAAGCAAATAATTTTATTTGTAAGAAGCCAAAGAAAATTTTATAGCACATGCTAGTTTGTCAAGTCCATCATTCAGAATTTCATATAACAGAAATTCCACATTTATATTTCAAAGTTAATAATGATAGAATCTAACTAAAAAGAAGAAGATGGAGCAGAGAAGAAAGACTTTCATGGATAACATATTGCTTAAGAGTCAGTGATTCTAAAATTCCTAGTTTCACACAACAAAAAAAAAAAGTAATACGGTGAAGTACGTTCGACAGATTCCAGTGCAAATTCAGATTCAGGAATACTTGTTGGTGAACAACTACTTTCAACATTCAAATTGCTCACTGAGTTTCAGATAAAACATGAACTTTGTTACTGTAAAACAAACCTTGCGATGACTTTGTGTTTATTGATAGGAAATCTGTGATTTGTTGTTATTCTCAAGCTGTTATGTCTGGAAACACAATCTGTAAGCATAAGTTACCCACCTGCCCAACAAGAAAATTTTTGCTGACACAGAATTAAGCTTATCTGTAATTTTCTAGGTTTCCCTATCTCTGTTAATCAACATGACAGCCAAACCCAAATAATCATTAATATCTCATGAACAATATATGTTGCACATGCCATTACTACTCTCAAAAAATGTATTTTTTTTCTGTTATTATTTTATTATATGTTAAAGTCTTCATTTTTAGGTTAACAGGCCATATAGTAATATTGCTTAGCACATATTTTCAAGAGAGATGTGTCCTTAGAAATAAAATGTTAATTCAGCATAACCCCAAGACATTTTAAATACTGTTATGATGACAATCCTATATCAAAGTTCACATGGTCTATACAAATATCCTAACGATTGAAGGCAAGTTTTTATAACATTTTAACAGTGAAGTATCAACACTCTTCAAACAAAAGCAAAGGAAATGTCGTGTCTCTTTCCTGTAATCCTGCAATTAAGGTGCACTTTACCACTTATTAAAGCCAGAATCCCCAAAAAATCCTCTAGGTCTGTCAGTCAAGAACACCATATAAGGATACGAGCTACTGTGATTCTTCCCCCATCATACTGACATTTCCATTTTCATCCCTGTTTCATTTATATAAGCTGCATGCAACCATGGCCATGAATTTTAAAGAGCTCAGGTCACATCAGGGTCTCTTCCCTCTTGATGAGATTTTGAAAGAGGAGAAAGACTGCGTACTTGAAATTAGGAACCCAAATAAAAAAAATAATAAAAAATCACATATAAAATTTATGGACTGTATTTCATTTTTCTTCTCTTTTTTACAAATACACAGCCATTTTGAATGCTGAAATGTCTTTTTACTGTATGTATATTTATTATTTTTGACATAGTTTAATAGGTCTGTTAATGCAATTCTGGAAATGCACTGCATCCTATATAAGTACTACAATCTCACACAACAGGGTATTTGCTCCAATTTTACATGCCTTTGAGATACTCAAAGATGTTTTCAATACTCATCTCTGCCTGAGGCCAAAACAATGTAAAGATCTGTCAATAATTGTTTCTATTAAATAAGAACACAGCATAGAGAAAGGATGATTAAGAAAATTAGAATATGTGACTTTTGTTTCATGTCCAGTTCCATTTCTGAAACTCAGATCCAATCCAAATGGATCTCTTTGACTGTGGCTCCTACTAATTCATATGATGAATCATAATACATCATATCAAATAGCAATGAGAAAAGAAAAAGACAATATGATCAAATCTGTATTAAAAATAGAAATGAAAATTGCATTTGTAGGTTATTTGGTTTTTTCAGAATGGGATGCAAATAATAAGCTTAATATTAAAATAAAATCACTTTGTTCACACACTACTTACAGCCTTCATAAATATCTGTTGGTATGTGGACTGCTGCATGCTGGTAAGATGTTTGTCGTCGGAAAACAGGATCTTCTTCAAATACTGGTCTGATTCTCTGGCTGCCAGATTCAGTGTCATTCTTTTCAGGCTTTTTAAAGAAAGACATGTAAAGGGTAAAATATTACAAAGTATGCTAAAAATGTTCCCAATCACATTTTCCTCTTTTTACCAGGCAGACGCATAGCCTTTCTTTCATAGGCAACATTTTGCATCTGTGTATAAACACATTTACTTACTTAGAGTCCAGAAAAATTTTTATATGCATCATTTTGAATTTTTAGTTAGTCATTGCAACTCAGAAAAATGAAGAGCTGCAAAAGAAAAATGAGAGCCTAACACCTTACACATCTAATTCTGTAAGTGTGTGGAATTTTTACAGCCATATATTTTATTATATGTAATAATTTGTATCAAATTTTAAATATAAATACTGCATATCTCACTTTTTGCTCCTGTGGTTTATATAGTAAATCACAAATCTTAAAATTATACCACTAATATACAATTGCATAGATAGATTTTTGTGAAACAGTGCTGTACATCCAGAGAAGGAAAGGAAAATAAACCTTCTTAGAACTTCTGATTGACACATTTTGTTTATTGGTTTATTTCAATAATAAGTCTCAGTGAAACCTCATGTACTTTCCTGTCTAAAGCTGCCTGGAAAGAAAGGTTTAAAACACTCAAGTGCTCACCATCAGCTGCATGGTTTGGGTTCTCATACTCTCTCATCTGCCTGCACCCTTGCTTCTTGACTCTTTCCAGTTCCCTCAATCATCTGGATTACTTTTTAAAAATTTTGACTCAGCTACAGAAATTGCGCAAAGGAAGGGAAACCAAAGAGGCACTGAAGACCAAAGGGGAGGTTGCAATGTCTTCACTTGGTTCAGCTGCAGCTGTTAGAGGAATCCTCATGGCATGAGTAGACTGCCCCTTAAATCAATAACAAATGAGCCATAATACCAAATTATTACTGAGGCCAGAAATGGTAGTCAATTATAAGGATATTTTTAATACTATGGAGTCATCAAGATATAAAAATGTGCTGTGCATGAAAAAAAAAGGCTGACGAAGCACCTGCCTGGTCAATCAGGCATGTCTGTGCTGAGATTATACTCTGGCACTGTGCTATTATCCCCTATCAAAGTATAGACAGATAGATTTTAACTTACCCACAAAGTAGTTTGTTTAAACTGCATATTGACCTCATCTGTTTCATCACAGGTTTATGGCTAAATGTTACACTAAGTATAGGTTCAAATTTGCCTGAAGTAAGCAGCAGTCTCAGATGGGTTTCAGGAAGGTGGTTTCCAGTGGAAAACAAAGGGCAGGACTCATCTAACCAGTGACGTCCACTCATTTCAACAACACGCTAGTGTTGATCTCATCACCCCAGCCTCACTTCACAGTCAATGAATAGAAATGTGTGTTTTTAGAATAAAATATATCTCATTTTAATTAGACATTTTTTACATAGTGACAAAGGATGAGGATAAGGCTGGGGTACTTAATGCCTTCTTTGCCTCAGTCTTTAATAGTAAGATAAAATATTCTCTGAGTTCTCAGCCTCCTAAGCCTGAAGACAGGGAGGGAGATCAGAACAAAGCTCCAACCATTCAAGAAGAAATGATGAGAGACCTGCTGGGACATTCACAAGTCTATGGGGCCAGATGGGATCCACTCGAGGGTATTAAGGGAGCTGCTGGGGGTGCTCGCCAAAGACCTTTCCATCATCTACCAGCAGTCCAACAAGACTAATGTTGTCCCAGGCTTTACACGTCCAATGTTTACAGTAGATCCTTCTATATAAATCAAAAGTATTTAGTTTTCATTTGCCAAACTTAAACAAATTTCAAGTAACATACATCTAAATCAGAAAAAAGAAAACATAAATAAATACAGGGAAAGATTAAGAAGGAAAACCTCAATGTTATTGATTATTTTAGTCAGGTATTTCTGTCAAAAGTGTGACAGGTTGTGGCATTGGTTGGTACACTTTTAATACCCAGTTAAACTTTGTTTTCTGGAAAGCAGCAAAACACGTTATATTGAATGAAAGTGATCCAGCATGTGAATATAATTAAAATCCAACTCGAACCAATTTCTCTCACAAGTCAGGAGCTGAAATGCAATCAATATTGGCACTGGAAAATCCCACAGGAGATAGCAGCTGAAGATTAATTTTCTATCTATTCAAACCTGGCCTTCACTTATTGAATTACATTGTTACCTACCACTGACAGTCAGCAAAATAACTCACTCATTTCTCTGCAATGAATCTCCAGACCAATTCCTCCCTCCCTTGTGAGACAGATAAAATCCATTTCTCTTTTCAGCTCACATTTGTGCCATTTTAAAGTTTTTTTTTTTTAAAAAAAAGTCAGTAAAGTATTTTTTCATATGGTTACTGTTCACCAGAAGAATAAAGGGAAACTGATACAGCAGCTAAAATTAAGGTAAAGTGGATTCTTCTGTAGCTGTTCTTTGTGATCTTGGCTAAATCACTTTTGGCATGATGTAAAATAAACTGGAGGTTATTTTCTGGGGTTTTTTTTTCTTCTTTTTTTTTTTCCCCACAAGCCAAATACATAGCAGAAAAATGCAACTTCTTTCTCAAGGGTTTTGTGAACATAAATTAATGTATGTACATGAGTTAACTGGAAGCTTTATAACAAGATATATCACTGAATGCTGTGTGTAGAAGAGCAAATAACCATTAAAACCAAATGAAACAAGGGCATTTCAAGAAAGTCTGACACACTTTAGCTGTTCCTTTCACTGCCTCCAAACAAATCCTAGTTCGTTTCCACATAATTCAGTTACTTTTCATCATCATAGCTATAGGAAGATGAGTGGATTTTGTATCTCTGCTAGAAAATTTTCATTTAGTTGAAAAGCACTAGTCATACTATAAATGAGAATTTTTTTTTTTTCCAGAAGTATAAAACTGTCTTTTGCTTCTTGCAGCTGTTGGAAATTTTTAAGTGAAAAAACCCCAAAAAACAATCAAACAAACCAGTAATGAAACACACAAAAATCCACAACCAAACTGAAGCTCAAAGCAGAAGAGATTTAGTATAAGGACAAAAGAATAAAGGGAAAGGTTTTTTTCTTATTTTATTTTAATTCCTGAACTGATATGTAGCAAGAAACCATGGTGCCTGTCTGCTTGCATAGTAACATAAAGTAAAAAGGAATTGTTTGCTAGTATTTTCCATTGCCTTACATCTAAGGACAGTATTTTGCATAAAAACTCTCTGTTCCTATCAATATCTCTTAGAGAATGAATGTGGAGATGGGGTTTGTATTGTTAGAGTTTTAGGTGACATTAAAGTTGTTGCTCTATCACTCCTCTCTGTCTTTTCTTGAAGGTTTCCAAAGTTTTATAATTCCATCTCTAGTTTCTTCCCTTTTTCATTTCTGAGTATCTGTAGAAATTTCTAAATGCAAAAATTTAAATAATTGAGTCTTCCTGTCTATGCTTTTTTTAGTCCACTCTCAGACCTACTTGCTACAAATGCATGTCATGATATACAGAAAAATGCTAGACATAAGGAAGAAGTTCTTCACCATGAGGGTGATGGAACAGGTTGCCAAGGGAAGTTATAGATGTCCCATCCCTAGAGGTGTTGAAGGTTAGGCTGGATGGGGGCCTTGGGCAGCCTGGTCTAGTGGAAGGTGCCACTGCCTGTGGCAGGGGGATTGGAGATGGATGATATTTAAGGTCCCTTCCAACTCAAACTATTCTGTGATTCTGTGATTCTATATACAAACTAAGCACAGAATTTTTCCTACATTCAGTTCCTTACTCTACATCAGGTTTTTTTCCTATCTTGTTGGGCTTCTTTTCTCTCCTTTTTCTACTGGAAAGCAATCCAGTAGAACTACATATGCAGCCCCTTCAACATTGCTTGGGGCCCCATTAAAAAGTTACAGCTGGACCTGACAGGAAGAGTAAAATGAAATGTCACTTGAAGCACTAACTCAGTGATATGCTTGCAGCAAGTGAAGGATGGGAACAGCTCTTCTAAGGACAAGACAGTGAAGTTAATTTTGAAAAGGCAGCTAGAATGCATTTCTAAAAGCCATTTCACCTTCATAGCATTTTAGATCAGTCATGAGTGCATCACTTTCTAAAATCTGAAGTTACCTAAGGATATTAGCAATTAATGTATTTTATTTTAAAGACATCTGCAAATAGCTTGTCTTTCCTAAAATCAACACTACATTTTAGTTAGTTGGACTTAGTATGTGTTGAAATCTTGATTTCTTACTTAATAATCAGAAAAAAAAGTGAAAGTTATGTTCTTTTCTCATGATAACACATTACAGCTAACCTTTACAGCAAAGCTGAATAAAGCCTTCTGTAGTTTGCAAAAAAAAAAGTGTGCTTTTCTATTTTCTCTTTAACTACAATATCAAGTAAAAGAAGCTGTGTATTTTAAATATATAAGCACATAAGAAATATAAGAAATGTTTATGTTCCTAAATATGTGTGACACTTCCTCCCCACCTTCTATGTCATCAAAAGCCTTTCCTGTCCTCATGGTGTTTCAAGAATGATGGAGAGCTGCTTCATAATGACATCAGTGCCCTTGGATCCATCCCATCTCATACCATAGGCTAGTGTATGTCTGACATGCTTTTGTAGCTCATAAATCTAATACCTCATTTTTTGCTACATCCTTAGCCACAAGGTCTTCACAAGATCGAGAAGTTTCTTTACCTTCCCTTTTGATATCAATGTACTTTAAGATGGACTTCTTGGTGTTCTTTACATCCCTCAGCAATACTAACTCCAGCTGCAATTTGGAGGTTTAGACAACATCTCCATGTATCTCCTGGGTCATACATCCTAGGCAGGAGTCCAGGAGTCCCAATGTACAACCACATCTAAACCTTCCAACTTGACTCTCTTCTATATGGGGTGGTGGCCTGGGAACACTCAGGAGTTTAGGACCAGGATGTTCACTGCTAAAGATTTTCCTGCCTGCCTTTAACTTACCATGTATCAAACAGAACCGCCTACTTCAGCACTGACTTTGATAGTGGCTTAACAGTATATGATGATGTTATTAGCCAACACTAGGAATATATGGACATATTAGAATAAAACCACATCTTACTCTAATTGATTAAAACGTTATGAGCATTTCAGAAAAGCCCAGTAAATTGTTTAAAAAGAAAAAACAGAAAACCTAACCTTTAAAATTCATACTCTCCTTCAAATTTCTGTAACCACATCCCACTGGAGTACTCAAACATATAAAATAAAACAAAATAAAATAAAATTATATATATATATATGTATTGCTGAATAAAGTCCTGAATACTCGGTCATCTACAATTTCAAGACAACCATGCACTCTAGATAATTTAGATTTTCAATATATCATCCAATTAAATTTCAAAATAGGCACCGTACTACTCTTATTAGAATAAATGACACTGCCTACCTTTTCCCACCCCCACATCTAATTAAAGATCATATCCCTGCAGAATAATAACTGTTAAATCATCTTAATGCTTTATTGGGAATTAGTTATAATGCCTGCTCTATGTGAACATTTAATTGATTTTTTTTTCACCTGATGCCATTGCCTTCACCACACTTTGCTAAGTCACCACCTGATTCAGTTTCACAGCATATTCTTATCTTCAGACACACTGGTTAGGTCTAGATTCTGTACATCTTGCAGCATCCTAACTGATTATTGCTCTTTCTTCTTAATTTGTACCATCTTCTGTGTCAATAACAATGTTAATAATAGTAAAGTCTTGCTTTGAGAAGGGAGTTGGACTCCATAACCTAGTCTAACTTTTTCTGTGATTCTGGATGTTAATACTAATGGTTAGTGTTAGTTAATAATATCTAATGGTTAACACTATGCAACCATCACTCACTAATTTATACTTACAGTTTTTCATTAATTAAATGCCAGCTGTATCTATGTGGATAAAAGTGGTCTTTCTTTTTCTTAACTTCTTAAACTTGAAACACAACTGAAAGGTTTTGGTGAGTCTTAATAGCAAGTCTTATTAAAATACTGTAAGTGGTCCATTCCAGTTTTCTTGATCTGACTCACAATTTTCAAAGCCTACTTCTGCCTTCAATCAGACATATGAAAACATCAGATTCAGCCACTTGTTTTGTTCTGTACCCACTTAAAAATCTCAATGTGACCTGCACATTTTCATGTTACATGTTAAAACCCTCGTATAACATTATCTATACTCAGGCAACAAAGTGTTCACTGAAAATCACTACTTCATATGCTATAAATATTCTGTAACAAGTTCGGCTTTTGTTTTTATTTACCAATAAATAATTAGACTGCATTCACTGCAATTGTTATCACTCATGCATTTGATATGAGTAGGAAATATTCTGAAGGAAGAATTTTTCCATTAAATTGATGAATCACTAGCTTTAGGGATGAATTCTGATCTTTCATGTGGCATAAACTTTGCCTCCACTGGGAGACTGCTCTTTCGTGCAAATTTACCTTCAAGGTAGGACTCTCTACATTAAGAACATTCTCATCTCTTTTTAGGCCACTGACGACTACAGTTATCACTCTTGTCATTATTATTTCATAACTCTGTTTCACAGGTAGGAGATAGCTTTGGGATAGTCATATATTTCATAATCATGTATTTTTCATTGCAGCCTTGAATGTATGTATTCATTTGGGAGAAGAGAAGACTTGCACAAATTTGAATAAAAGAATATAAACCTGACACCTAGATTTTTTAACCAGAATACTTCAAAAACCTCCAACCAAACAACAACAAAAAAATAAAACCACAAGAACCTCTCCTCCCTGTGGCAACAGAACATTACAAGTTCAACAGGAAGCTCAAAGGAATACCGCTGCTCCCAATGGGTTGGACACAAGCTTACTATAATGCCTTGAAATGGAAACACCTGACATATTTCCCAGTGATACTTGGAAAAATGCATACATTTCTCAGCGAACGATGCAAAAAAGTGTGGTACTAAAGCAGCCAGTGTCAATCACATCCTCATGATCATTTTACAAAGAATGGCATCCAAATCACTCAATTAGAAATTATAAGACTGGATTGCACATGTGAAAGGGGATAATGCACTGCAAAAAAAAGTATTCTTTTTCCTAAAAGATATAGAAGTCTTCAAAATACCATGAAATCGCCAGAAATAAGAACAAGAAGTCCTCTCTATAAAAAGGATAAACACCAGATACAGGACCAAAGAACACAAAAATCTGTTTTTTTTCTGCTTGTTACTCCTCCCAATATACCATAGGATATTTTGTAATAACTTATAACAGTATTTTTCCACATCTTCACTCCAGCAGAAGTATGTGAAATATACTTTGC
>WAAB01014823.1:0-27523 GCA_013389865.1 Piaya cayana | reverse complement strand
CAAAGCAAAAAAAAAAAAAAAAGTAAAGCATTCTTTTTCCTAAAAGATATGGAAGTCTTCAAAGTACCATGAAATCACCAGAAATAAGAACAATTAGTCCTCTCTATAAAAAGGATAAACACCAGATACAGGACCAAAGAACACAAAAATCTGATTTTTTCTGCTTGTCTCTCCTCCCAATATACCATAGGATATTTTGTAATAACTTATAATAGTATTTTTCCACATCTTCACTACAGCAGAAGTATGTGAAATATACTTTGCTCACTTACTCATCAGAAATGAGAACAACTGGGACAAATTCTTTATGGCTAATTTTAACTATTTTTTTAACATCAAAGAAGTAAAGGACAAAGACAAGATAAAAATTAACATGATATATCATAACTGTGACTGTAGCTGTTTCATATAGCTACCTGTGATATTATAATGCCAAAAAAATATTAGATGGCATACACTGAAAGCAGAATAAGAGTTCCACACAACCTTAGATAAGGAAGTTAGCTGGCTACAGTTGCTAGGCTGCTCCATTGTAAAGGAGATTAGGTTTTCTAAAACTTAGCACTTAATTTCATCCTAAACTATTTCAGATTAATTTCCCACTGGAAGTGCCTGTTCTCCACTGTCTATGAAATATAGAAAAAAAAAATAGTAGCTTTAGCTCAGGGAAAAAAAGGTGCTATAAAATCCACCTGTAGCTAAAACCAGATGGTAGGATATTGATTTTGTTATTTGTATGCTGGCATCCAGAGCCTCAAAGCACTGAGATAGATCTCTTCTTATCTATGCAGATAAATGGGGGATTTCTAAAGATGTGTATTAGCAGATGAGGTTAAAAATGTCTTCCAAAACTAGAGGAAATTTGTATCTGCTGGATGACATGTAATAGGTAACGCAATCCCTGCCCTAGATTTCTCTATGCTGTCAGGGCAGGTCTTTAACTTCAGTCTCACTTTTCCATCCAGCAACTGGCAACAGTCTGGTTGGACTTGCAGAAATCTAGTATCACCCCTTCCAGTCTGTAGAAAAGTCTCTTTATAGTTGTGACCTTTTAGACTTCTTCCCTCCCAGATGGAGGCCCCATTTGCCCTGCCCCGGCTCCAGAAACTCCTTTCAACTGACCATATTCAGGTGCCACGTCCCTCAGGCTCTACCTGACCCAACAAGCAGCTCCTGGGACACTGGCTTACAAAGAAAACTCTTTTCTCCTGCCAAGGTACAAAATACAAAATAAAAAAAAAAAACTACACTACTCTTGTCTGTTTAATAAATCAAGTCATTCTGCCATTTTCCAATGCATTTTATGAGGAGAAAAGCCCAAAAATTCCTGAGTTGTGTTGGCACAGAAGAAAAAAAAACAAAAACCAACAAACATCATTTCTTTAATCACATATAGAGTAGGTTCAGACTTGGTTTCAAGTAGACCTGGTCTAATTCATTACCAGACTTTATTTTACTACTATAATTGTAGCTGAAAATCAGAACAAGTCTTACAATACATAGTGCCATCAATTAGTAGAAAAGAAAATACTTGTGTAAGGGGATTTTCGCATCTTGCAGTTCTTCATTTCAAACTATATATCACTTGCCTATATTTCCACATGAAGATCAAGGATTTTTACAAAAACACTTACAAGAGAGCAGGTAAAAGATTATTACAAGCGATTCACATGTTCTTCACATGCATTTCAACCTTATAGCACTGGAACCATGATATGTTAAAATTTTTCAAATTATTATCCTTAGTTTTACAACAGTTTTCAACTTGATGTAGAAATGTATTTTCTTCATCATTATTATTTAAAAAAACCAACTTGATAGCTGCATTTATGCTATTTTTTAAAAAAATTAGTTTTAAAATTAGAGATAGCTAAGGTTTCACATGTTATTCAAAACAAACCCAAGGCATCACTGAATTAGGAATACTATCTAAACCATGTGGCAAAGACAACTCATCATTTTTAAAAGAGTTTTACAAAGAAATAAAAAATTATTTTTCATACTTAAAACAGCTATCAACATCCTTCAAGATGCTTACGTGTAGTGGAACCCACACACTGACACTAGTCACAAATAGAATTTACATTTTGGGCAGTTACTTACTCCTCAAAGGGATCCATAGTTCTAGGGCCTTCACATTGATTCAGTTAATTAAAATAAAATGTGCTACTATCACTTAATCCATGATTACTAACTGCACAACTGCTCCATTTGTCATGACTGCAATCCAACACGGGACTTTATGAAGGAAATTTCTAATAAGTCTCTTGTGCTCACTGGGGACACTGCTCTTGCCGGAAGATGCAAGTGGCTGCTGTCAATTAAAGCCAAGTGACTAGGAGCCACGGAAGAGCCGCAATGTTCCAGTGAGGCCTGGCTGGTTTCAAGTTAAAGAAACATTTGTTTGCTTATTCGTAACACTTAGTCCTTTCAGTTATATCTGAAAAATTTTCAAATCTTCTTTTCCTTACGCTGTTGCAGCTTGGGCAGGAAGGAGTTTATAAAATTATTACAAGAAATTACACTGAAAGAAAAATTAGAAAAGGAGCAAGATGTGAAGAGGAGATGAGAGAAACATTAAGGAAGTAATCAAAGAATAATAAAAATTAAGCAACTGAGCAACTCAGTGCATAGCAGAGAGGTGGATTACCTGAACATATGGAAACACAAAAATTTGATTTTAAAAGGATCTATAAAGAAAATGTGGAATCAGTAGAAATAAAGTGGAGTCCAGTACAAAACAGAAGAAAAAAACTGACCAGTGAGGCAAAGATGACTACTAAGAGGTCAGGCTACAAAGGACAAGAAGAGAAAACAGGCAAAGCAATATTAAAACTTATGGGAAAAGACATCTTAATGTGGTACCTAGCAGCTGTCCAATAAAAGCACTGCAGCATTTGTCCAAAGAGTCATACAACACAAGCAGTTGACACCTGCATGTTACAGTGCACAAAAAAAAGCTTGTAATATATCAAGCTGAAAGGGTTCTAGGGAATAGGACAGAGAATGAAAACCTGAAAGACCTATATTAAATTACAAGTTTGGTTATTATCTTCCTATGAGATATGAAAAATGGGAATATGATACCTCCTACCTTGTTGTAAGGATACAACTCATTAATTATCATTAACTACTGAGACTTTACAGTGCTGTGGGGGTAATAAGCAAGTAGAATCTAATTGCTGTTGTAAGATAAAGAGTACAAAAGATTTATTGTTGATCGATGGACTAGAAGGTTACAAACTGATTGTTTTATCTGAGAGACTGAGAAATCTAAAGGCCAAAGAAATATTGGTCTTCTCATGCCTTTTTTTTTTTTTAAAAAAAAAGTCCAAGCAAGCAAACACAGTCATTAGATTCAAAAAGGCCCATCGAGACTGCAGATGAAAAATGAGAGAGGAGTATCTCCTGAATATGGTACATAAATAGGAAGAAAGCAAGCAAATTGTAATGCCGTATATTAAAATACACCAGAAAAAAAATACACAGAATTCTGATAAAGCTATAAATTTAAAAGGCTACTTGCAGAAAAATAAAGACTGGCAGGCAGGATGTGTGAGATTAATTTCTTCTAATTCTTCAACATCTGGGAGTTAGTATCTAAAAGGGTCCATTATAGGAACCTGGTCAACAGAGAGAAGTGATTCAGCTGACCTCAGACATCTATTTCAGAATACATTGAACAGCTCTCCAGAGGCATCTCCAATGATTAAATTAGATATCTAATTATATTAAAGAAATTATTGCCACTATTTTTTTGAACTTGTACTGAAAGAAAAACATAGTATCATGTCCTGTGATTAAATGAAGACCCACAGCATAGAAGAAGAATAAGAACTTGCTAGAAAGGCAAAGAAGGCATGGTAAAAGCAGTTTTATGAGCCAGTGCTTCCAAGACGATTCTAATAAAATCTACCTCTAAAATAGAAGTTAAAAACTAAGTTGTCATTTCACAAATAGTGACAAAAGACCTGGAAGCAGAACTCCAACGGTTGTTCAGGTAGGAAGAGGAGAGAAGAGTCTGTGACATTTGTGACTTGGATACACATTTTTTATCAAAAATAAAGTAGGGATCACCAACCATCTCATCTTTATTGCTTCTTCTTTTAAGTTGCATTCCTGATAACCCATGGCAGTGCTAGTACAAATACATGTATTTTCACACTCCCAAAGTGTTTTACCAAAAATTATTTAACTTATTCTTATCATCTTAATGAGTTACAGATCATCAGTAAGCATTCCCACAACTTTCTTTTGAGAAAAAGGGGCTTGAAGTAGAATACAAATTTCCCTTGGATTCATAATCTGCAGTTCTTTAATCAGCTTCATCTTTACTGATGAAGGAAAAGTATCTCAAAATCTAAAATTGTTTAGATATATTTACATAAATACTTTAATAGTGAAATCTCAAGACATATGGAAGAGACTTTTTAGGGCATGTTTGTGGTTCCTGAAATACTGGGCCTTTTATCAACTTGCCAATAAAGCTTAAATGACTGACAGAAAGCACAGCTCTCAAGTAACCAAAGCTTGTAAATGCTGAACTTCCTTGGTATCTTTCCCTTCGCATTGTTTTCTAAACTTAGAAATAGAGGTTAAAAGCAAAACAAAACAAAAAAAATCTTTTTTTTCCTTCTACCTCTTTTAACTTTTTGATTTGAGGTTTGCTATGAAGGAAAAAACAATATGTATTTCAACATATATATATTAAAGCATTCAAATTTTACAACTCAGGACAGTAGACTTGTTTATTGTATCTGAGTTCCAGTACTTGCAAACTCTATGTAAGCATATCAAATAGTTCTGCTAGACATGATCTATGTGCCTTCTTTAATTGCCTTACAGCAGAAGCATCAATTACAACAGTGATGCCATCAATCTCTGAAGAATACTTGATTAAAAAGTGCAAATGAAGCATGCTGGCAATTCTGATTAATACATTTACAAAATTTTTCTATGGTTTTATAAATTAAACCTGTAATGAAGACAAGCAGTTGTATTATCTCAAGTGAAGGTGAAGATAACTTGTCTTTTCCCCAGAAGGCATTAAGATTTTTTACACATAAAGACCAATAGGAAACTTCAAACCACTTAAAGTAAGAATTTTACTAGAACCAGGAACTGAAATAGCGTACATTTCCTCTAAAAATTGGGACTGAATTTTCAGTTTCCCCAAAGCTTTTTAAAGTCATATAAAGGATCACAAAGCTCACGGAAACAGTTATTCAGTAACATTTTATATCTGCTTTCCATTCATATGGAAGATTTGTTACAAAGAATACAGAACATACAGTATAAGCTTAAAAATAGGTCCAGAAATGGTTCCTTTAGAATTATTTGCATTTAATATTTTGATTCACAAGTCTTATAGTTACAAATCTATTATATTTTAAGAAGTGAATGGTATTGCTGTTTGGATTTTTTTTTTCCTCCCTGCACATTCCCTGCCTGATCAGAAACTCAGAAGACTGAATGAGGAAAGTCAGACTTTGAGAATTAGAACATAAAATATTATCTAGTTCTGGAGAAAACTCCTAAAGACATTTCTAAGCTTCTTGGTTTCATACTTCTACACAGTATTTAAATGTTAATCTCAGAGTCTGATTAATCTTTTTAGCCCCTTCAATATTTGAAATTGCAATGACGTAAAAAAGAAGCATATTACTTACATCATTCTGATCATCTTTTGCATTGTAATAGATTATATCATTATTCTGTAAAAGAAATAAAGAAATTGTTAGTTTGAAAGTCATAAATCAAGTTCACCAGCAATCATTTGTACTAAAACACATTTTAAAAATTCTTTAAAATTTCTATTTCTTTATGCATTCTCATAGAAATATAACAAAATCAGACTCTTGTTTGCTTTCTGTTGCATGCAGTATTCATATAATGCTCATATTTTACTTAATTCATTTAATGCTTCTTCCTTGGTAAGCTATGCATGTCACCCAAAAAGCCAGTTAGAAAAATACAGACAATGCTGGACAAAATCCAGACATCATAAGACACTTCCGTAAGCTTTTTTTCTCTCACAAACATACAACAATTTCACTGCACGATTAGGGTATTTATGCACTATGACATCTAGCAGGCAACAGATACAACAACATGTGGGCATTGCTAAGTGGATTAAATATTTGTTGCACATATGTTAATTGTATTATTCACCTATCACAGTGAAAATAAAATCTGGGAAAATACACCACAGGCATGTCTGGCTGTTGTAGTGTAGAGTACATCTGAGCAGCTTTGTGGAAACGCCACTGTACCATGTAATTCAAGCAAAGCGAAGAGGGAGAATACTTCTAGTTGCCATTACAAAATCTGCCAGAAGCTTCATGCAGGGTAACATCTTCAGTAGTTTCAAAACTTGGGGTATTTCCTATGGAATACAGTTTCCCTTACTCTTGAAATATTTCTGGACCATTTAAAAGTCGTAAAGGTCTTGGTTCACCGGGGAACCCTTCAAGTAAGTTAGAAGCAGCAAAATATTCTATTTTCTTCAGTTGCTTTTTCCTTTGTACATAGATGTACTCAAATTACTCTTCTGAAAATAAACTGATCTGTTCAGAAAGCCATATGAATCTTTAGCAGAACATTTAAAACTGCAAAGGATCCAACTATGACTGACACTAGCTGGAACTTTGAACAGAAGGGTTTTCATCACATGTATACGTGGTTTCATTTCAGAATACAGTGGAAAAGAATACTCCTTCCATCACACCTCCTTTCTTTACATTAATGTTACGTTGTGTTACGTTACATTACCTGAAACCAGCTTCCCTGCAATCTCTTTCCTGGAAGCTTTTGTTAGGTAAAAATGAGACCAGAAAAAGCCTTACAGACATACTCCTCTGGATTTTACATTTTTATATATATGTATATATTCTTTTTGTTTAGTGGTTTCATTTTAAAAAGGAACATTTTCATAAAATCATCTGTGTTCCACTTCATGAAAATGATACATTTACTCTTTAATTAAAATACCCCCACCTCCTGCTCCCCCATGTATTTGTTAGGCTATTCGTATCCTGCAGTTCATTATTCTGTCTGGAGACATTAAATATATAATGCATAAACTAACAATGACATGGGTCATATCTCACTACTTTTAATACAGAAAATATGAGATACACAGTGCTACAACATACTGAATGCTGTACAGTTCACAAATTAGATAAATGGATCGGTTACACCTTTAGAGGAAAATTTTTCATAATTTAACCACTTCTAGCTGACAAGAACAGATTGCTTTGTTGCTGGTTTTCAAGCAAGTAGTTTAGTTACTTATTAACTTCTTGACACAAAGAATTTGAATCTTGCCACTGTTCTACACTTGTGCTGCCAGGTAGTACTTCACACTCACAAGCAAGCCTAAAATATCCTAGATATTGATTTTGCTCTTTATCCAGTAGTGCTACAAGAGAAAGGTGTAAATACTTAGTTACTTCTGTTCATGAATTAAGGGATTTAGCAAGACAGTCTTGAAGCTGAATTTACAGAAGAATGACTTTTGGAGACTATGTGCAAAAATAAGAAACTTTAGCATAGTATACAAATCTACAAAATCCATGCAGCTGTAAAGTTTTCACTGCCACTAATTCCCCTCTCAAAGCAAACACTTTCAGTATTTTATAATGATATGCAAGGCGCATAACAATTACATTAAGGACGATGGCCTCAAGCTCCACCAGGAGAGATTTAGGCTGGACATTCGGAAAAATTTTTCACAGAAAGGGTCATTGGGCACTGGAACAGGCTGCCCAGGGTTGATTCACCTTCTCTAGAGGTGTTTAAGGCACGGGTGGACAAGGTGCTGAGGGGCATGGTTTAGTGTTTGATGGGAATGGTTGGACGCAATGATCCAGTGGGTCTCTTCCAACCTGGTGATTCTATGAGTCTATGATTCTATGTTGTATATGTTTTATTTCTGACTCTTATTTTCTATTCTATCCCAATAATCTTTTTTCTTTCACATTTTCATTGATATTATCTGCTGAAGTTAGATGGTTCCATTGTCTTTATATTACTTTTATTTCAATAGTTCTTTCCTTCCCAGCTATCGGTATAAAACAGTTCCAGTGTGAAATGTTACATACAGGGTAGTATTAATGACGTCCTAAATTTCACCACACAGAATACAAAGTTTCTGGTCTATAAACTCCATGTCCAAGGATTCAAAGAAACACATGGATTTACCAAACAGAAGAAAAACAGGGGAAAATATAGTCATTCAGAGCATCTGCAGATGAAATTTGAATTCACATCAACACTAACTTACACTCGCTTTTTGACTCTCCACAGAGCAAGTTTCCAGCTGCAGTCTATTGATTCAATTAGTTAAATGCTTAATCTCAACTCGGGATTATGTGGAACTGAAGTCAGCTTGTCATCACTGGAAATAATACTTTGAAGCATCATACCTGTCATAACTACTAAATATTTTATACAAAATACGCTAAAGCAACCAAGAAGAGGCAACATGTAAAAGTGTTTATATTGCAGTTAACCTTCTTGCATTGATACCTATGAGGATTCTTCTGTTCTGAAACTAACAAGGTAGAGTAAGAACACAAAAATCAAGAAAAAAATTACAAATANACTCCCCACAGACTCCATCACACCAGACTACAAGTTCTTATCAGAAGAGCCTGACAAGAATCTCTAAAGGGTCTGTTTCTTGAAACACCACACAAAGTCCAACTTGTAGCCTTAGGCTACAAGATTTTGGCTGTAGAGATTAAGAACAAGTTCTTAGAATTAGAAATACAAATTTGAAGAACAGCTTCAATTCATATTAGTCCCATGCCCTTTGAAAAGACACTAGTGAAAGAACTGGGAGTCCTGTTGCTCAGCATACATCAATAAAAATACTGATATTGATTTATTTAATCAGTAAAACTGATTTATTTAATCTTTCAAAGACATACTAGAAGAAATTAGTGTAAATGCCTATAAATGTTTAAAAAGCCCCATTTCACTAAGTTTTGGCAAACCCCATTTCTTTAATTTAAAAAAAAAAGTCAAAACATTTTCTTATATCCCTCTGGATAAAGATAAGCATTAAAAAAGTTTCCTCTAATACCTATAAGGTAATTAAGATTTAAACCAAATGTAATACATCCTATAACAAATAAACCAGGTAGTTTTAGTTTCATCCCTTATATACTCTGATGTGCAATTAGATGCATAATTAGACTCTTCGGAAAAAAAAACCAAATACAGCCTACCACAAATTAAACACGGCATCTACTTTTAAAGACAATAACTTTAGGGAATAAAAACCTGCAAACAGGAAAA
Organism: Piaya cayana; assembly: GCA_013389865.1. Classification (NCBI taxonomy): domain Eukaryota; kingdom Metazoa; phylum Chordata; class Aves; order Cuculiformes; family Coccyzidae; genus Piaya; species Piaya cayana. The sequence goes on along the minus strand of WAAB01014823.1, from coordinate 18,220 downwards.
AAGAAAGTAAGTCAACTACTATAACCGGTTTTGTTATACTTCAGTGTATACGCATATTGTAAATTTAGGTAAGTGAAAAGGCAGACATAAAATAACAGGATAACTCAGGGAGGTGTGGATGAGGTGCTAAGGGGCATGGTTTAGTGACTGATAGGAATGGTTGGACTCAATGATCCAGTTGCACCGCTGGGCTGAGTCCAAGGGCATGAGGTTTAACAAGGCCAAATGCCGGGTCCTGCACTTGGAGCACAACAACCCTCTGCAGAGCTACAGACTAGGAGAGATCTGTCTGGAGAGCTGCCTGGAGGAGAGGGACCTGGGGGTGTTGATCGACAGCTGACTGAACATGAGCCAGCAGTGTGCCCAGGTGGCCAAGAAGACCAATGGTATCCTGGCTTATATCAGAAACGGTGTGACCAGCAGGTCCAGGGAGGTTCTTCTCCCTCTGTACTCAGCACTGGTGAGACCTCACCTTGAATCTTGTGTTCGGTTCTGGGCCCCTCACCACAAGAAGGATGTTGAGGCTCTGGAGTGAGTCCAGAGAAGAGCAACAAAGCTGGTGCAGAGGCTGGAGAACAGGCCTATGAGGATCGGCTGAGAGAGCTGGGGTTGTTTAGCCTGGAGAAGAGGAGGCTGAGAGGAGACCTCATTTCTCTCTATAACTACCTGAGGGGAGGTTGTAGAGAGGAGGGTGCTGGCCTCTTCTCCCAAGTGACAGGGGACAGGACAAGAGGGAACGGCCTCAAGCTCTGCCAAGAGAGATATAGACTGGACATTAGTAAAAAAATTCACAGAAAGGGTCATTGGGCACTGGGACAGGCTGCCCGGGGAGGTGGTTGATTCATCCTTCCCTGGAGGTGTTTCAGGCACGGGTGGACGAGGTGCTGAGGGGCATGGTTTAGTGTTTGATGGGAATGGTTGGACTCAATGATCCGGTGGGTCTCTTCCAACCTGGTTATTCTATGATTCTATTATTTCCCAACTTGTGATTCTCTGATTCTGTAATAACCTCTTTCGTCTTCAGTATCCATGAGCAGAAATACTGGTGTACTTCCTGTCTTTGAAGTGAACACGAAGTCAGACAATATAGTAAATTAGTTGTAATTACTGTTTCTGAATGCGGGCTGTACAAAATGGGTTAGAAAATGATTTAAACCAGAATCTTGAAACAGGATTTAGAAACAAGATCTTTTAAAAATCGAACTATTTTCAATAAAAAATTGACAAATATCAAGCACTGCAGTCATATCCCAGTCTAGATGTAATTCCCCATATTACGAGCATATGAGTCACTAGGCAAAAAATCTAATTTGATCAAAGAACTTCTTTCTCAGAGTACTAGATTTCATACTGTAATTAAAAACTTCTAGGTTAGCACTATAATTTATGATAAGCCTTCTTCATCGGATTTGTGTAAAGGGCTTTTCTCAAGATTCTACTGAGACGAATAATTGTAATGAAAAGATGAAGGTGAAGATTACATGAAATAACATAAAGGAGGATTCTAAAGGATGCTGCAGACTCTGTCATAGAATACACTTTCTTTTAAAAGGTGAGAAAGAAAAACTTATTCAACGTTCATTTACAGGTTATTTCTTCACTGAAATTATGAATCTGGAAATCTTCAAATTTATAAATAGTTTTCATGAGATGATCATTTGTCCCTTCACAGATGCATCAGAGAGATAAATAAAATGAATCATTTATTAATCAACTGCGTGCTAGACAGGGGCACTAAAACATGAAAACTTCATATAAACAGACAATCTATCAGAGAAATAACACACAGATGCAGATTCCAGATTAAAAAACCACACTTTGCAAAAAATGCAGTTTCTAGACCTTGACATGAGTTCTGAGGGATTCGATCTGAGCCTGGATTCAAACATTGCAGTGCTGATGGTGGAGAAAATTTAAGCATCTGAGTTAGAAACTGAGATCACGAAAAAGTTCACTGGAACTCCACTTGCAAGAAACTAAAACCTAGAAGTATTTGAGTTTCCAGAATTAATATTCTCTAGGAAACTTAATGTCCTGTTTTTATAAAGACCTTTGAAGAACCTCATGCTTCCCATCGCTGAGAAGTTTGGACCCTAATTCACATCTTCCCAGAATCAGGACCCATAAACTGAAGTCTCTCAACCCTTTAATTTTAGGTACTCCCTATCACTGAACCCAGCATTCTTTTCAATATGTAATAATCAATGTCAGCCACACTACACCAGTTAAGTCACAATTAGCAAGTGGAATGAACATTTCTCTACTCTCACCTCTTCTCCACTCCTTCCTTTCTGGGCAGCTATACATAGATTTAGAACAACTACAATGAACACTATTATGAACTCCGAATTTTATTGAATAGAGCATATCATCTATCTAAACCAATATTTGCTTCTTCACATTGATGGATGACATATTTTTTGAAATATATTTAATTAGAAAAGGTCCAGCTAAAACTCAGAAATCTGCACCCAGCCTGCAACAGTGCCAAACCAGAGCCCTAAACGGAGATGTACCCCAGGCTGGGCTCACCATGACCGGTGCCAGTCTCAGTCGTCTCCATGACTGAGGAGTGCGTGTCCAGAGATTGCGCTGCCACAGCCCATCCATCATTTGGTTCATTTAATAATATGACCTTCATAGTATCACATTGTCTTATGTTCTTATTCTCACCATGACACTATCCAATTATGTGCTGATTTTGACTACACTTTATTTATTTTGTCTTGTGTAAGTTATAATTAGCAAAGCTGACTAATATTAAAGTTTGTTTATTTATATATATATATATATAACATTCAAAGTTCAGGAGAAAACTGCACTATTTTATAACAGAATACAATTAGTAGACTCTTCTGGAGCTAATAACAATTTTTTTTTGCATATACAAAGGGATATGAAAAAATATTCTATATTCCTTCTTCAGCTTTTTAAGTCAAAACCAAGGAAAGCAGAGAAATCCTGAGAGAGAAAAAAAAAAATCTTTTAAATCCTTCTTAGTTTTGGTAAATGCAGTCATCCAAAAGTTCAGGAAACTGTGAACCTTCTCACCACAGTAACTACGTCAAAGCGTAAGCAACTGCAAATGGCTTTTTTTTTTTTAATAAGGCAAAATGCAATCAATTACATAGAAGATTTCCAGGTGGGAAAATGAAATTAATTTGTTAGCAGCTAATTAACCTTTATATCAAACTGTCCTATCTGTTTAATTAAAACAGCAAAGCATGTTAATTTTAATTTGTTCAGTATTACTTTCTTGAGCTGATGAAAGAACATAAAAATAAATAATAAGAAGAATTTGTCTAAAATGGTTGAAGTTTATCTAGTTTGCAAATACTAAAACCAATATAGCATCAGAAGCTAGTTAAACAATTTGGACATGAATTTAAAGCAGATTTGTAGGGTACTGGCTCTGGCATTCTGAATTTATACTTACATAGGTGCTAGAGCGCAATGAACCAGGCTACATGTATTTGCATCAATATCTGTTTCATAACAGAATACAGAAATATGCCAGTTCAAGTCCAACAAATCTGCAAAATCTTTAAAGAAATTATTTTCTAACCACGTAATGGGCAAAAATATAATACAACTTTTCCTAAAGAAAATCAGTTTACAATTGTTAAATAGCTACTGCATTCCATTCATTATAGCAAAAAAATAAGATCATATTTAAGAATGTTGCAATCAGTGGTTATAAAATATTTGAAAGTAATCAAGACTTTAGCATTTGGCACTACACTAGAGGGAAAATTCAAAAGGGTAGTTTCTTGGTTATTTATACAGGTGAGATATCAGATATTTTCCAAGGTTTATCCAAACCCAGCTGTGCACTGAGGTAGGAACCAGGCTCAGCAATCCCTAGGGTATCTCTCTGGAGTTTCATCATTTCAAGCTCCAGAACCTAGAACCTGAGGAAGAAAAGTTGTATCTAGTTTTAAAATTATATTTCTATTCCTTTTTGCATATATAATAATATTTATTTAGCCCACACTTGGAGTCCATCAGAAGCTGATAAAACTAACCAGGGCTGAGTAGAAACATAGTTAATGACAAATGCTGATAGATGACAATAGAAGACAAATACCCTCAGTGGGGAAACTTTGATTTACTTACTGCTTGTCCTTTTATTAAACGATAGCCAGGTGAGATATAACACAAAGCATGAACTACATGAAAGGGAACTCCACAAGCCACAACAGCCAGTATTACACAGGTAAATTCATACCACCTAAACCCTTCTAGCTTTGTAATGTATTGAAGAACTAATGGACTGAATTATAACTTTTTTATTTAAGTAATTATGTTTGACTATAGAAAGTGCAGAATATATTCTTGATGAGGGATTTTTTGCTTCTGGCAGTAAAATGGAAACTATTATTCTACAAGTGCATTTCAGTTCCACACTCTTACCAAGAAAATAAACTAAATACATGCAGTGCAAGTCTAACACTCATTCACAAGAATGGCATAATGCTTTCACTTCAGCTAGTGGAAATCCATTGACATAACAAATCAGATTTAAAAACCTGTATTTTTTTAGACCAGAATACTTTTATTTGGACTTCAATTCAAAGGATGAACACAGAGTTTTAAAACCTGAATTTAAGCTCCTACTTCCCTGGAAACTGTACAGCAGTTAAAGATATTAGAAAAACTAAGAGTAGGAAAACAAATAACTCATCAGCATTTGCAAAATGTTTCAGGAATTTTGAATTATCAATGCTGGTAATTATTCTTAAACTTAACCATATCATGAGTGGTTCAATAGCTTCATTAATTTTTGTAAGTCTAGAAACTGTCATGTGATCTTAAACACTAGGAAGGGAGAAGAATTAAATACCAAGAAAAAATTGCTTATGACTACATCTATTTCAGCAAGAAATCAAAAAAAAAAAGTAAAAACATTGTTTCAGTATGTTTTTGGCTCCAAACAAATTCACTTAAATTTATGGTTTGGTCCATTCAGACTATATGATTAAATTAGTGAATACAATATACAGCAAACTGTACATAATATATAAATTAATAAAATATAAGGATGTTTTCCTTACAGAAATTATACCAAAACCCCCAAATCATCATTATCAAAATGTTTCTTTCCCCCTCTTGTTAAAGCTTTACCTTTTAACAGAAACTAATTTTATATTTATATACATATACCTTGTTATATGCAATGGTTGAAACAGTTCCACAGAAACAGAAATTTCCTCCTCTATCTACTTTTCTTCTCTGTTTCATAGTATGATGAATCACAGAATCATAGAGTAGTTTGGATTGGAAGGGACCTTAAAAATCATACAGTTTCAAGCCCCCTGCAACGGGCAGGGACACCTCGCACTAGGTCAGACTGCCCAAGCCCTATCCAACCTGGCCTTGAACATCCCTGTCTAGGGATGGGGCAGCCACAACTGCCCTTGGAAACCTGTCCCAGTCTCTCACCACTCTCATGGTGAAGAAATTTCTCACATGATAAAAAATTATATGGAAAGGATTATATTAAAGAAAGTCACTGTAATTCAGTTCTAAGAAAAAAGTACCCAGACATCATTAACATCTTTTAAGAATTTCACTGGAACATAAAAAACACCTATACATTGCATAATTTTCTTTAAGCTGCAGCAGCAGAGAGTTTTATGGATCTTTACCATTTCTCCTTTTTCCATGTGTAAAAATTAAAATACAAAGAGATTATAACTTTCATTTCTTCAGGGAAATTAAATATACTATTTGTTCCTTAATATTACAATACCATGTAACGCAGGAAAAATGAATTTTCGTGTATATATGTTATAAAAGTCTTATCCAAAGTTTGGACATCTTACATAGTTCACACGGATCTGTGAAGTTAATGGTCCCAAGTAATATTTTTAAGAGCACTTGATTTCTTTTCCTGCATCAATTCTTCATTTGGTTTATTCTATCAACTTAAAGTGTGTCCATTAAACCCCAGAGTTAAAACACACTAAAAAGTAATTCCTATATCTTATCTTATAAAATTTGCATGAAAATTAGAAAAAAACAACAAAATCTCTCAATTTCCTCTTAAATGTGAAAACTACTTTTTCAGAAGGTAATAAAATTCAAAGCATCTCAGGCTATGACTTCTCTTCAGATGGCTTTGGTTCATGTATGTAAGAAACGTGTCTGGCATATTGACTTTTAAATATTTTTAATGGGCTTCTTTCAAAGATAAGATCTTAACCACTCTGTTAACATTTTTCTTTGAACAATTTTGCTAGATCTGTGATGTCTTAGAAGAAAAGAAGCTGCAGACAGCAGTTACCAAGCTTTAAGAAATATCTCATTTTCACCTAATTAATAAAGAACAGAAGGAATCGTAATTAAATTATTCAGCTTTGACATCCATTTTGTGCATCTCTTGCCCCTAGTCACTGCAATAAAGCAAGGCTCCATGACTTTACCTTATTTTGAAGCAGTTTAGTAGCATGAGCCAAGCCAGCAGCTGGAAAATGTCATTCATTTTACTATTTAATACAAAATGACAAAGACTTCTCCAGATAATCAGTGCAAACAAAAGGATTGTAACAAAAATAACTAAAATATAATTACTTTTTTCTTAATTATTGGATATATTACACTTGAATGCTGGAATTTATGCAGGAGAGCAGTAGGTTTTAAAGACTGTATCAACATCTTGCTACTACATTTCTCACTATCTTAACAACTGCACTAAACTTAAAGTTCTGAATAAGGTGGTTCATTTAAGTCAGCAGGGTAGGGTGCTTGGATGAACATTTGCACTGTCGCAACCACAAGCTGCTTTATTTCAGGGGATCTCATACGTCTCCTGACAGCAAACTGTGCAATTTCAGAAGGCTTCATATTCTTCCTTTAACAGACGGACATCCTCTCACCATATAGTTCAGTCATTTGCTAGAGACAGTACAGTGGCCTTTTGTGGCTTTTGGTNAGAGAAAGGAAGAAAAAGTATTAAAGAAGGAATAAGGGAAGGTGGGAAAAAGGGTGAAGGAAAAAGAAGACAGAATTCTAAGGAAAAAAAAAGGGGGGGGTAGGGGTGGGGTGGTGCAGTGTCTTTGTCAGGATGATATCATGTACACATCCAGAAAACACAGAAGAGGTGAAAACTGTGGAGAAAGGACAGAGGCAATTGCAGCAAAGCAGCCATTTCCAAACCTTTCCCAAATTTCTTTGGCAACAGCTAAAACAGCCTGGATCTCTTTCCTCTTGCTTTTCTGCCCCTTTTTGCCTTTTCACACGGTCCAGGGTGTTGATATCCACCTTGCTGAGGATTTTTTGCTTTAGGAAGTTTACTGAATCTGATGAGCTCATAACTCTTACAGCTCCAGGAAAAGGTAAAAGCAACTCTTTGAAAAGTCCTCCAGAACTATTTAAGCAAGCCTTGTACTGCAAATAACCCTAAAGACTTGGGACACACTTTATCAGCATTATGCTAAAAAGCACGTATTGGTCTGACACACTGTTTCACTTATAAGACCTCAAAGCTTTTCAGCTTGGATTGGTTTGTATGTCCTAAATATTCTCCAGGTAGGATGCTCTGTGGCTTGTCTGCTGTGACAATGGGAACTGCACTGAGGAACAGAGTGCAACTAAGAGCTGGACTTCTCAAAAATCAAGCAATCAGAGCAGAGGGTAAGCTGTGCTTGACAGATCAGTGAATGCTTTGCCTCACATTTTTGGAGGTAATCAGCACAAAAGCCCCTCATAGGCTTTCAGAAGGACTTGCCTGACATGCGCAGAGAGAAATCACGTCCCCATCATGTCTTCTTTCACATTCAATGCTGATGAAGGCATGGGACCAGTTGTGAGTGCCCACAATCTTAAGGATGTTGACAGATGGCTATTTTACAATACTTTAAGTCTAGAAGTAATTCAAACTACTGTACCCACAGCAAATTATATTAAATTAAACTTGCCTATATGGAGAACATTCAGTCTTATAGAAAACTTTTGCTGGAAGTTGTCTCACTTTTTAGGCAGAAAAAATAACACACAAAGCATGAAGAGTTTTATCAGGAGAAAATACCAGAATTTTTTGCAAGCACAGGAAAAAAAAATCAATAGAGACAACTTCCTTAGTTTTACTATTCCCATGTGTAACTCTTAAGAAATGCAAAACTGAAATTCCTCCCTTGAGAAGTGGTAATGCCCAAAGGACTAAAAGAGAATCCTACTTGAATTAATTATTCATCATGGATTATTCATCCATTTTTAAAAGTAAAGATCTATTCTAGATTAGTATAGCAATATTTATATTTATTCTTCATATTTTCAAGTTACAATACACAGTGCTTTAGTGCAGCATAATGTGGGAATACCAAAAAGGAAGGTAAAAAAGAATGACAGTGTTTCCCACGGACACATAAATTACAGGCAGTCATAGCGTTGGCCTAGAGCTCTCAAGATTTGCTAAATCCTAATTTTCCTCCAATGAGACATAGAATCAGCGTATTTATTTATACAGTTCTTAGCTGCTCACAGCTGATAGTAAAAATGAACTGGAGAAAAGTAAACAAGTGCTCAACAGCACACATTTCTGGTCAATGAGGTAGAATTTTTTATAGTTTCTTTGAATGATGTAGAAGAATGCCGACATACTGCTAACATTGAAGAGTCTCTCTGCTTTGTGTTGTGTACATCTTTTCCCTTGTGGCAAGCCTACAGAAATATCTACCACTACATGAATCACAAATCATCATTTTCAAGTCATAAAAGAGACACAATTTCACCTTTTTTTTAAATTCTGATGAGAACTACACTATACTCAGGGGATGGAAGGATAAGAATTCCCAAATCCCCTGAGCAAAATGCAAGTATTAAAAACAGGACTGTCTAGTACTCTCAGCAAATTTTAAAGTCTATGCAGAATGAAACTTCTGTTAAAATTTCTAATGTATTTCAACTGTAAAACAGTACATACATCAAATATTTTCTATTTTCAACTACTGCACAAGCCACTGTTCTTGAAACATCACTTTTGGTAGTATACTTTAAGTAACGTTTTGAAATGGCCATACTTTATTTTTATTTTCATAAGCCATTACACTTTATCTTTTTCTTTTAGCATGATTAAGTAACACATCTGAGTCGTACAAACTTTTAAACACATGAACCTTCCAACTTCCATATTAACTCCTTTTTCTTTCTAAAGATGATGAGTTGTGACAAAGAAAAGATGATTTTTCACCTAGTATCTTACAGGAAACCTGGGGCAAAAGTATAAGATAAACTGCCAGGGTCTACATGACTCCTGTGCATTTATCATTTGAAAAAAAAAATAGAAGGAAATGAAGAAAAACACACATGTCTACCTCCAAATATCCAACCTACTCATCTCAGAGATGAGAAAGGCTCTGTTTTTTATAAGAAATAACATGCATAGTCCTAAACCCATACGTATATATATTTGCAATATTTTCCCCTTTTGATAGGATACATTTTTAAAATAATTTGAGTCTAATTTCCATTTAGAAAAAAAAAGATCTCCAGGGCTTGTTATTATGAATGTTATTCCTTCTCTGAAGGAAGAATCAAAACTTTATCATAATTTCTGAAGTTCTCAATTTTTTAGAAGTCTGCCTTCATTATGAACAGCTTTCTTGGAATGTTGCTGTACTACTCCATTGCTAATCTAACTAATTTAAAAGCAGCAGAGTTAAGAAGGTTAATATTCCTTTTCCCAAAACATTGGCATATTTCCTAAATTCGTTGTTAGAAAGGATCAGGATAACAAATGTGACGGGCAACAGGGAAAATTAGTTTGCCTAGGAGGTGATGCAAACAGAGGAAACTAGTTAGATCCCAGGTATACTGGCAAGAATGAATTAAGCAGAAAGATACTATTATTTTTGAACTGGAAATACTTAGTAAAGAAGCCCACATTCAAAATAAGCAGCATCCTTGAAGTCTATTTCTAATTGATTTTATTGATTCACCAAGGGTAGTAAAGCAAAGCTAAGACTTAGCTGTAACAGATTTAAATTAGTAACTGAATTTGAAGGTGAAATGTAAAATCTAAAACCTATGAGCTTCATCTGTGTTAGAAATCCAGTGAACTCTTAGAAAATAAGCACAACAGCAGCCTGCAAAAAGCTTTTCTTAACATATCATACCTCTTTATTGTAAACTAAAGTACCTGCAGGGTGTTAATAAATTGAGTATAATACTACATCTTGCTTTTAGTAAGATGTTTGTTCAGAAAGCACATTAAAGACTCATTCAAAATGAAGGTGATAATGTGTATGCATGGTGTCTTAATAATGAGAAATCACACCTTTTTTTTTTTTTTCCTTTGCCAGCTTATTCCCTACACCTCGTTTTCAGAAGCTGCACATTTTTTAAATTAGTTACCTGGTCAATAAGTAAAAGGAGTATTAGATGTCATTTAACAGATTTGATTTTTCAGATAAAATAGAATGCTTGAAAGATTCAATAATGAATGAAGTTATTTCTTCAGTTTACTTTAAAAGCTTTTTTGGCCAGTTTCCAACCAAGCAAGTACTTTGCTGCCCATATGAGAATTTTGCAATGGTTTATGTATAATGTAAACATATTAAGAGATGACAAATAACCAAAATCTAAAGACCAAAAGATAGACCAGAAAAGCTAGCTCAATTATAGTTACACCTTTAAGATCTCTGCTTATGTATAATCTTGATTCCAACTGTAAAGCTACTGTTTGCCATTTTCCTGGAGTGTGGAAAAACTTACCAGTTATAATCCTTAATAAGCTGTTCAAATGAATGATCACACTAACCCTCACACAGGGCTTATATGGGATCCCATTAGGTCTTAAATAGGCAAATAAAAGCATGGAAGAACTCTCCTGTGGCAGTCCAGATTTTAGAGGAAACCTATGATTTCTAGACTCAAGAAGTTACCTGAGAGATAGGCAGATATATAAGAACTCTAGGCAAGGCAGAAAGAGGCACTACCCTTAAAAAGTTTTGTAATGACCTACAAATTCTTTTGCCTTCAAGACTTATTTATTATTCATACCTAGTGCCTCATAGAAATGTGTAAAACAGAAGCCATTACTGAAACTTTGTGACAATAACAATCTGATCATTAGGGACAGGGTGCTAAGTGAGCAGTGGTTATGTGCAAAATGAACTTCTACATCAAGATGAAGCTCTTCTTACTACTTACAGAGATCTTAGGAAAGTGAGAGTGCTTCAAATGCTCTGTTGTACCTTCTGTCCTGTTTTGAGAAAGCGTTATTGAAAAACATGCAGAGATCCCTGTTCCTGCAATAGTTACAGTATATTTTTACAAAGCAAAAAGGCATGCGTGATTTGGTAAGTATCAAATAAGCATCAGAACCGTCCCTGAAACCAGTCAATTTTAGTAAATATTATTCATTCTTTTTTGTTCTGCATGTCACCTTCCTATCACTCCCAGGGCACACACAGAGCTGTCTCTTGAGCAGAAAGATGTCAAAGGACAAAAAATCACTGACAGAAAAAAGGCCATTTCCCCCCTTTCAGTGAGATATGTTTCATTTAATTTAAATTATACACAAATGAAAGCTATATGTCACAGAAGTGAAGGTGGCACACAACCCTTCAGAGAATAATATTTAATCCTTCCTAAAACCTTCACCATCTGTCTGTCAAATTTAATCAATCACATTATTTTTTTTTTTCAGAATCACATAGGCTTTAGAAGTGTGAGGTCTTATGCAAAATGAATAAAAATCAATGGGAGATTTATTTCACTGGTTTTTGGATCAAAGCATGGAGGGAGAAATAGCTTTGACACCTCTCCCATAGAATTACAGAATAACTAGGTTGGAAAGGACCCACTGGATCATCGAGTTTTGTATTATTAAAACTTCTACTGAACTATAGAATCATGGAATCATACAATCACAAAATCATAGAATCCTTAGCCTGGAAAAGACCTTTGAGATGAAATCAAGTCCAACTGTACCTGCCCACTCCTAAATCATATCCCTAAGCTCTTCATCTACCCGTCTATTTAAATACCTCCAGGGACGGTGACTCAATCAAACCTACTCCAGTGTATGATAACCCTTTCAGTGATGAAATTGTTCCTAATGTCCAATCTGAACCTCCTCTGGTGCATCTTGAGGCCACCCCTCTCATCCTATCACTTGAGTGAAGAGGCCAGCTCCCTCCTCTCTACAACCTCATTTCAGGTAGTTGCAGACAGTGATAAGGGCTCCCCTCAGCCTCATCTTCTCCAGGACAAACAATCCCAGTTCCCTCTGTCGCTTCTTGTAAGACCTGTGCTCCAGCCCCTTCACCAATTTCGTTGCTCTTCTTTGTACACACTCCAGGACCTCAATGTCTTTTTTGTAGCGAGAGGCCCAAAGCTGAACACAGTATTTGAGGTGCGGCCTCACCAGTGCCGAGTACAGTGACACAATGACTTCCTTCATCCTGCTGGCCATACTGTTTCTGATACAAAGTAAAATAATATTGCTCTTGGCCACCTGGGCACGCTGCTGGCTCACATTCAGTCCACTATCAACTAACACCCCCAGGTCCTTCTCTGCCAGGCAACTCTTCAGTCACTCTTCCCCAGGCCTGTAACACTGCATGGGGGTGTTGTGTCCCAAGTACAGGACTCTGCACTTGGCCTTTTTAAAGCTCATCCCACTGGCCTCAGCCCATTTATCCAGCCTGTTCAAATCCTTCTGAAAAGTTTCCCTACCATCAAGCAGATTGATGCTTTGTCCCAGTTTAGCGTCATCTGCGAACTTGCTCAGAATCCATTCAATCCCTTCATTCAGGTCATTGATAAAGATATTGAAAAGAACTAGACCCACTGGTCCAATGTTCAGTGTCCCTCTCACACTCCCTGATGGTCCTCAGCCTGCTCATCTACTCCCTGGCTTCCGTCACCATGTGGAGGAGTTCCTCTATCCGAGCACAATTTCCAGAAGTGAATTTCCCACTGGTGTCTGATACCAGTGCAAGAGGGGGACACACCCTGCAGCCTGGCATTTGGGTGGCAGCATTCACCCACTGGGGCTATGTCTGCAAAGCTGCATCAGTCCAAGCTGATACAGTGCTAGGAGCAGCCTTAATTTTCTGTCAAACAACCACCATGCTTCTCTGGTCCTTCTGTCCAAGTTCCAGTGCCCTCCCTGCTGACGCTGCCTGCACAAACGACCACACAAACAGCCTCATCCTGCCTTTCTGACATGCCCACACCTGTTTCCCAGTGCCAGGTGCTGGCTCTCCCTAGGGGCCATTTATCCCACAGCTGTTTCTGGGATGGGTTCCTCCTCATCAGCCACTATGTGGCAGCTGCCACTTATGGGAGCCAGGAGATGCCCACTCCTCGCTCCCTCCTGGATTTCTTTGGCTTTCCCTGCTTGGGTAACTGCCTTTTAACCTTGATCTAGCACCTGGACGCAGGACTTACTGTCCCTGCTGCCAATTCTTGCTGACTGAATGTTGTTGGTGGCTTTGCCACACTTAAATCTCTCACAGCTGCTTCCAGGTTATAAAGTATATATGACTTTATTGGTGAAGGATTCCACACCTTCTTTGCACAGGTGACACTGGCTCTCTGTATCACAGGTCTAGAGACAAATCTAAACAGTACTATCTCCCACAGGTGCTCTTTGCACTCAAAAGCACTGTAAGAGATAACAAACCATAAAAGAGCAGTATTTCAGTTTATTTTCTTCACAGATTTCCCCCCTCCCCTTCCAAAAGACCAAATATGTTTACTAAACTGCCTCTTTAGAATGAAGCCATATCAAAGCTGAAAGTCTGATGTCTCCTTTGTTTTCTAGTTGAGGCTTCTAAGATGCAATGTTTAGGGTTGCTACAATATCCACAGTAAATTACAGACAGTCCTGAAAATCTCGAATCTGCAAGATACATCAAGCAGAGAGAGATGCCTACTACTGCTTTGCTCTTGCAGGTCACCTCTTGGATCCACTCTTCTAATGTAAAACCTGTTTTATCTCAGCTACCCTTTTCACATCCCACTTCTTTGCTGAGGAACTTTTTACTACAACTTTATGCACCCAATATTTGTACTAGGAAAAAAAATCCTAATTCTAAAGTAATATTTCTATGACCTTTTGCCTTTACTTTTAACCCCATTTGGTACATAAACACCAGCTTACACATGTGTTAGGTTCATTTATATATGCTAGGGTGCAAAGACAGGACCACTAAATCACAGTTAAATTAAATATGCTTTATTGTTCAAACATAATGGTATACCTTAACCTATCACACCTACATTAAAGCTTCTAAACTTACTGACCTGCCAGATAGTGCTGGTTCACCCAGCTGGAGAAAGACCCAACTTGTGCAGCCCAGCCCCTTTTATCCTCCTCTTGGGAACTGCAAAAAGGATAAACAGCATCACCTGCCCCTCGTATGTCCAGCACACGAGCAGGCTGAGTGCCAACTTGTTATTTGTCCCACATTAACAGTGATTTCAACACCAGGCCCTGTTCTTATGACATCTTTGATGGCTACATATGCTTCTTGGGCTCTGCTTCAAGGTGTTGTAAATAAATACTAGGCAGTTCCAACCACTTTTGTACATTTTAAATCCAATTCCCTGCCTGTTATCTGTCCAGTTAAGTAAAAACAGTCACATACATTCTCACCACCAGCTGGCTAAGAATTGTTGTTAAAGCTAATTCACTACTTTAAGATTCAAGTGCAAAATACTTTAATTATATAGATATATCATTTGTCTACATATATATCATATCTAACAATGGACCACTATTTATCTCTGATACATACCATTGTGTGGTCCGTTGTTGGGATACAACAATATTCGACTACTTTAAACTTATGTAACACAAAATTCAAGTGTACAATACTTTAACAATTTATATGTGTATTATTTGTCTATGTCATGCCAAGTCTAACAATAGACCATTATTTATTATCTCTGATACAACATATGATCACAGTAAAAGCTTTCTTAGAAACACCAGGACTCAGAAAACCATCATTTAGATGGAAGAATATAAAATGATGCTATTGGTTAAAGAGAAGGCACATTGAAAGGCTTTTTCATACGGCATTTTAAAATGGTAATTAATTCCTAAAAGTCTGAGTCTCAATCTTCATATAAATAAGTGGATGCTAATAGGCCATCCATAAAGACTCCCCTTGTTAAAATACAAATGAGATATCCCTTATGTTTATACATGTGTAAGTACAATTAATATTGCAATCCAACTGGAAGCGAAATTGCTTTAGTTAACCAACCATTGCAAGGCAATTAAATGTGGTATCAAATGTAATTGTAGAAGATCCATCTGGGGAATAACAACAATTATTTCATACAGAATTATCTCCTCCTTCTTCCAATTCACGTACAATACTTTTCGTGCATCTCTGCCAGAAAAATAATTGGACCATCACAACTGTCAAAACCATCCCTCTTTCATTCTGCAGCACACAAGAAAATTCAGACTGTCAAGGCTGTCTCATTTAGAAATATTGTTTTGTACCTCTGATTTGTAACTGCATTAATCAGAAAACACTTAAGTAGGGNTATATATGACTTTATTGGTGAAGGATTCCACACCTTCTTTGCACAGGTGACACTGGCTCTCTGTATCACAGGTCTAGAGACAAATCTAAACAGTACTATCTCCCACAGGTGCTCTTTGCACTCAAAAGCACTGTAAGAGATAACAAACCATAAAAGAGCAGTATTTCAGTTTATTTTCTTCACAGATTTCCCCCCTCCCCTTCCAAAAGACCAAATATGTTTACTAAACTGCCTCTTTAGAATGAAGCCATATCAAAGCTGAAAGTCTGATGTCTCCTTTGTTTTCTAGTTGAGGCTTCTAAGATGCAATGTTTAGGGTTGCTACAATATCCACAGTAAATTACAGACAGTCCTGAAAATCTCGAATCTGCAAGATACATCAAGCAGAGAGAGATGCCTACTACTGCTTTGCTCTTGCAGGTCACCTCTTGGATCCACTCTTCTAATGTAAAACCTGTTTTATCTCAGCTACCCTTTTCACATCCCACTTCTTTGCTGAGGAACTTTTTACTACAACTTTATGCACCCAATATTTGTACTAGGAAAAAAAATCCTAATTCTAAAGTAATATTTCTATGACCTTTTGCCTTTACTTTTAACCCCATTTGGTACATAAACACCAGCTTACACATGTGTTAGGTTCATTTATATATGCTAGGGTGCAAAGACAGGACCACTAAATCACAGTTAAATTAAATATGCTTTATTGTTCAAACATAATGGTATACCTTAACCTATCACACCTACATTAAAGCTTCTAAACTTACTGACCTGCCAGATAGTGCTGGTTCACCCAGCTGGAGAAAGACCCAACTTGTGCAGCCCAGCCCCTTTTATCCTCCTCTTGGGAACTGCAAAAAGGATAAACAGCATCACCTGCCCCTCGTATGTCCAGCACACGAGCAGGCTGAGTGCCAACTTGTTATTTGTCCCACATTAACAGTGATTTCAACACCAGGCCCTGTTCTTATGACATCTTTGATGGCTACATATGCTTCTTGGGCTCTGCTTCAAGGTGTTGTAAATAAATACTAGGCAGTTCCAACCACTTTTGTACATTTTAAATCCAATTCCCTGCCTGTTATCTGCCCAGTTAAGTAAAAACAGTCACATACATTCTCACCACCAGCTGGCTAAGAATTGTTGTTAAAGCTAATTCACTACTTTAAGATTCAAGTGCAAAATACTTTAATTATATAGATACATCATTTGTCTACATATATATCATATCTAACAATGGACCACTATTTATCTCTGATACATGCCACTGTGTGGTCCGTTGTTGGGATACAACAATACTCAACTACTCTAAACTTATGTAACACAAAATTCAAGTGTACAATACTTTAACAATTTATATGTGTATTATTTGTCTATGTCATGCCAAGTCTAACAATAGACCATTATTTATTATATCTGATACAACATATGATCACAGTAAAAGCTTTCTTAGAAACACCAGGACTCAGAAAACCATCATTTAGATGGAAGAATATAAAATGATGCTATTGGTTAAAGAGAAGGCACATTGAAAGGCTTTTTCATACGGCATTTTAAAATGGTAATTAATTCCTAAAAGTCTGAGTCTCAATCTTCATATAAATAAGTGGATGCTAATAGGCCATCCATAAAGACNATCTGATACAACATATGATCACAGTAAAAGCTTTCTTAGAAACACCAGGACTCAGAAAACCATCATTTAGATGGAAGAATATAAAATGATGCTATTGGTTAAAGAGAAGGCACATTGAAAGGCTTTTTCATACGGCATTTTAAAATGGTAATTAATTCCTAAAAGTCTGAGTCTCAATCTTCATATAAATAAGTGGATGCTAATAGGCCATCCATAAAGACTCCCCTTGTTAAAATACAAATGAGATATCCCTTATGTTTATACATGTGTAAGTACAATTAATATTGCAATCCAACTGGAAGCGAAATTGCTTTAGTTAACCAACCATTGCAAGGCAATTAAATGTGGTATCAAATGTAATTGTAGAAGATCCATCTGGGGAATAACAACAATTATTTCATACAGAATTATCTCCTCCTTCTTCCAATTCACGTACAATACTTTTCGTGCATCTCTGCCAGAAAAATAATTGGACCATCACAACTGTCAAAACCATCCCTCTTTCATTCTGCAGCACACAAGAAAATTCAGACTGTCAAGGCTGTCTCATTTAGAAATATTGTTTTGTACCTCTGATTTGTAACTGCATTAATCAGAAAACACTTAAGTAGGGTTTATTTCTCCAACTAGATATGCAGCTAGGGGATGGGCAATACTGATGGAGTAGCAAGCAAAGAACAGCATTTCTTTACTGGAGGGTCAGAACTAGAAGATTTTTAAGGTCTTTTCCAACACAAACCGTTCTATGATCCTATTGTTTATCAAAAAGCTAAAACTTACTTTTTCACTATTATATTTCTTCATTTGATCTTCTTTAAGTAGCTGGAATTTAATATCCTATAATATTATAAAGAATCCAAAGAATTCTACTCATTCAGTTACAAACAGTAGCAAAACAGGATTTGGGTAAATGTGGATTCATGTTTCTATCAATGGCTTAGTCCATATTTTTTTTCATAGAATCACAGAATAGTTTATACAAGTTCAATCACAGAATCCTATGTGAGGATGCTGAAATTTTATTATGCTATGACATTGTCAGGGGAAAACTTCTCCAAAACACCTTGTAGG
>WAAB01014822.1:302832-318762 GCA_013389865.1 Piaya cayana | reverse complement strand
AAAAAAATCCTAATATCACAAAGAGAAACTCAACCCTTTTCTAAAAAACCACACGCTCACTTTTCTTCGTACAATCTAGTCATACCACAGGCTGTCTACAAAAATAAAAGCATTTATTTTTGTGCTGTGTGCCCAGAACAGCTACTGCACGAGCATCATCCTGCCAGGATTTGATGCTGAGAAGGTGTAGCCTGATGTTCAGAGGCAGAGTCCTCCTAGTTTTACTGGGGACCACTGGGAGTGATGGGGGCTGCAGGTCTTGGAAGCAGGAGGATTTTTATGCTTTAGCTGCCTGTCAGAGAGGGGTATAGCATTACATATATTCTGTTATATATATTTGGGAGAATACATCTGAAGTTCTCTCAATCAGATCCTTTTCAACTCAAACACTCTATTCCTGGAGTATGTGGCACTGGTTCTGATCTGAAACCCGCCAAGACTGAGCACCTTTCTGCTGGTACTCAGTCAGGCTGTAACAAGATTTAAAGCATGACCTACATATTTTGCTCCATATCCCAGGCTTTCTTTGCGTAACCATCCATAGGTGGCCTAAATTTACCACTGCAGTATGAAAACTTGAATCCATGAGCAGCGGTTGGCCTAGCTATTTAAACCACTTTTTGTCCTGATTTCAGAACCATAAGCAGGAGTTGTATTTGCGTGTTTTATCAGCAGGACTAAGCTAGTGAATAATTTCTCTGATGACCATTTTTACTTCTGGTTCATGACTAAACCAGCAGAAGCTACAGTGGAGACCAGCAAAACAATGCTATACCAGATATTCCATGTTCTTCTTACTGACCTGGGTTCACTAGTCTGGCAGAAGTAGGTTTTGCTTTCCAGTGTATTTGTGTTTAGACTGAGAGGTCTTTTCCAGCTTGGAGGTTATGCCAGTGCATTTCATCCCTTTTTTGATTACAGATGCAGACTGATACAGAGGGGCTTTCTACACCTGTGTCTTGCCCTGCCAGTGTTTCTTTACAGAGGCAATGTATTGCCAGTCAGTCAACACCACCAAAGGGACAATAGGAAAAGCTATAGGACTGAAAGTAAGCCCTTGGATCTCAATTGTCTCTCCCTAAGCAAGCTGGTAGGTGTATAAGTAGCTGCTTAGTATCTCAGGAAAGGTAGAAACTCCTTTTGAAGATGGTATTAGAACCTTTGTCATCTTTTTTCCTCTCCTTGTGAACACATTTCTTCTGTAAAGTATCATGGAATCATCACTTGAATTAGTGGAGTGGTATTGCTTTGGAGCAATTGCTGTTCGTGCAGAAAGGAAGAGTGAGCTTTAGGTACAAGGGTGGGGAGTCCAGTAGGCACTGGTGCATAAGAAGTGCAACCTATCGCTCAGAGCAGGTGACCAAATATCATCCAACTGACCACTTCCAGAACATAATGAGAAATCTTTGCCTTTGGAGACAGCCAAGACAAACACTGTTTAAACTGAGTTTAAAATGGCGTTTATTAATACAGATTTATTTTTTTTTTAGCATTGGGAAGTTAATGTGTGCTGTGTGTTAGCCACTTTTGTCAGCCTTTAAGATGGAGGTTGAGTTTTCCTCAGGTGCTGCTGGTTGGAAGTGCTGGGCACTGTTGTGGTTTCTGGGATTTGAGCAGATCAGCCAGGCAGAACATACCTGGGATGCAAGAGCTAGGCAGCAGTGAACCATGTGCAAAGCAGAAGTGTGGTGCAGGACCTAAGGCCACTAGTCAGCAGTGGCTGGTTCTGCATCTTCCACCTGGGAGAGAGGTTATTTCTGTGTAGCAGTTCCCTGTGATGTTGTGATGCAGTGCTTACAGCAAAGGGCACAGTGATTCATCCACTAAATGGATGTAGCAAAAGCAGTTGCAATTCACTGTTGTTCTTAACAGTGGTACCAAGCATTATGCCTGATTTTTCAGTTGTATTATAAGGTATCATAAAGGAACATCCTAGAACGAAATGAATATTGTGTTAAAGGGGCTCCCAAATCAAGCTGTTTTCTTATACAACAGTTTGTCTCAAGGTAGAGATAATGTTCTCAGAGGGAACAGGATGGCAAAACGGGTAGTCTCTTGGTCACATCTTCCAAGAGCATCAGACTACCTTTTTCTTAGATGCAAGCTGTGGGGGATGCAGCAGGGTGAGGAGTTTTTTTCTCAGTTACTTGTGGTGGTTAATAGCAAAGCACTTGATCACATCACTGTTTTAATCTCCTGGTTTTATGGCCAGGTGCTTGTTGCTGTGAGATAAGGTTTCATAAATTAGGTCATTATATATTCTGCAAAACGTTAACAGGTTCACTCTACCTGTACCCTGTTCATTCATTGCTACATAACAGTAGAGAACAATTTAGCTCCATGGCAGTGTTCTTTAGTGAGACAGCAAATTGTCTGTGTTTTACTTACAATATATAGTTCCATAATTGTACTACAAATCTTGGCCAAGTTCCTGGATAGTTAGGGCCTAAAAGCAAGCTCTTAAATTCATATTTAGGTTCCTAAATAGAAGGTCTGATTTTTCAAATACTGAATCTATCCTGACTCCTGCTGTTTTTTTGCAGGCCAGTAGGCTATCAGCATTTTGCAAATCAGGCATGCTCCTTATTCTCACACCAGTATGGGGAAGCCAAACTATGGTTTAGACTCCTTTTAATATTTCTCTTTGTAGTATTGCAGTGCCTGGTTTATTCCTTCCATTGCACTAATTCCTAGTGGAACCTATTCGTGTTGACGAATTCTCAGTTTGGATTGATTAAAACGTCCAGTAAAAAAGTTGCCAGCAAGGTTGCTATTTGAAATCTTCGCTGAAAGATGAAGAGATGCACAGAGTAAGAATACTTCTGGCAAGTCACTGGGTTTTTTTCATAAAAGGACAGGCTATAAATACCATCTTTCATATAACATATGCTTCACTGCCTGTGCCTGACAACAAACCTGAGTGAACTAGGGTTTGTCAGAAAGGCTGGTTTTGTCCTCAATATTATAGGGAGCTCTTCAGTGCCTCTCAGTGAGGTTTTCTCCCATGTGTCAGTGCAATAAGGCTTCCTTTCCTTTTTCTATATAATTTCAAGGAAAGTCTGATTCATTGCTTCGGGGGCTGAGCTAAATTCTTTCCTTTAGACTGTTTCAAAAGAAATCGTTTAGGTCTTAAATACTTGTGCTGGCTGCAGCAGGAGATGTGTGAAAGAGTGGGCATTTGCTTTGCTTCTTGCTGCTCGTCCTCAAGAAGAGGGGGCTCTTCTTAATCTGTGGGCTCAGAAGCACAGCAGAAGGACTTTTTGACCTGAGATAAAACAATGACAAATCCGTTCCAGTAGAAGCACGTCATGCAGGCACTTTGGGATGCTTCTGGAATATATTATTGGGAATAACTTACTCTTTCTTTTAAAAAGAAAATCATACCAATGCTTTTAGGGGAAAAAAATGTTCTGTGTGATGATGGGAGAGGGAAGAAATTATTCCTGGTAATATTTAAAAGTTGTTCAATTCAGAAGGCCCTGGAATGGGAGGATTTAACATAAGTGAAATCAGCAGAGTGATTTGGTACAATTGCAAAAACAACTCTGAAAGAGTTTCTCATTTTGGTCTTGGAGATCTTTCTTTTTTTTTCTATTCAGATATCCTGATGGATCAAAATTTGCAGCATTTTTAGTAATCAATACACACTTTTTTGCTCAAATGAGGGCTGCTCCTGAGAAAATTCTGTTTTGTGAACACTGTTTGGCTAAGGCTGACTGCATGTTTCCATTCCCCTTGCAGAGGCACAGCGATAGCTGGAATTGTTTTTGGTATAGTATTTATAATGGGAGTGATTGCTGGGATTGCCATCTGTATCTGCATGTGCATGAAGAACAACCGTGGGACTCGAGTAGGGGTCATCCGAACTACGCACATCAACACTATCAGCACATACCCAGGTAAGGAAGCAAAATTGCACCTCTGCAAGAATGCCTGCACTCATGGTAGGAGTATATCTTTGCATAGTTATGGCTCTGCAGTAAATAGGAGATGTGAATACAGCAGGCGGCTCTTCTCAGTCCAGAGGGGAACGGCACAACTTCCTGCTGAGAAACGTAAGGCAGCTCAGCGTGTGCAGTGTTTGTCAGTGCAGCGCTCTCCCTGGGCTAATTTATTCAGCTTCTCAGTGGGCTAATGAAATCTGGCCAGGTTCCAGACTCACACAGCTGTGTGGCTTGCAGTGCCTGCAGTAGCACATTGAGACCTCACTCTGGGCCGTGCTGCCTTGCGCAGGATAGAGCTTCTCCCTGTGCCAGAGGCTTTCTGGCAGCGGATCAGTTGCTCTTCTTTTGTGTTCTGGTTCTTGTATTTGCTCTTGTTCACATGGAGTCAGCTTCTTTTCACTGTCCAATACAGTGGGGCCTAGTGTAACACAAAGAGGGGAAAACCTGGATGGTAAGGCCTGTGGATCACAGTGCAAAGGCTTCCATGTGGAGCCCAATGCGGCCTGAGCTGGCTGGTATTCAGCCAGAGCTCACAAGCCCTGCTGGGTGCTGCAGTATCCCATATGACTTCTTCAAAGGCAGACAGGAATCTTTGCAGTGTGTTATCTGCTCTGTGTCCCAGGAGGGATTGCTGGCTGGTCTGTGGTGCTGGAGCTACCTCTGCATCCGCCTGGTGCTGTGGCTGAACTGATAGAAACTTGCAGCAGGGTGCAGAGATGCCCACTGTGCCTTAGTCAAGGTTAGCTGAGATCTGGCAGTGCTTCTTAGCTCTAGCTTTGTGTTGGACATGTTCAATGCAGGCTTGTCTGTGGGTTTACATTGTTTTGGCATAATGGGGTTCTAGGTGCAGGGGAGCACCAGGGTTGACACAGAGCACAAGTCAGATCTGACACTGAGCTAAAAAGCTCTTACGAGCTCCGGGGCATCCCAGGGGACAGTAGGGACCCCTTATGGGTCTGCTCCAGTGCAGTTGTGCCCATAATGAGTAGGAACCAGTACATCAGACTGTATCTGAGCTAGCTCTGTGTAGAGCCTCTCTCTGTACCACGCTTGTCAACACATGCAGGTCTAGGATTGGGAAGTACCAAAGGTGGATCTGCACTGAGTCAGCTGGCGTCTGCAGGGCTCATTTGTCTGAGCTTCTCACCACATGGAAGTAGCCGCACCGTTAAAGAGCAAAGCTGACCCTGGAAGCACCTCAGTGGTGTTTATGCAGCGTGGCTATGTCTCTGCTTCAGTGACACTTTAATTACAAATCCAGGAGCGATTACCTGGGGATGACTTGAGAGTTCTCTGCAAAAAAAGGCAATAGTGTTTCATGGATGAAATCCCTTCATCCCACTCCTAGAGATCCCCTGCCTTTGTCTTCTCTCCTGTTGCAAAGGTTGCACCAAACCCCAGGTGCATTATGTATGCTTATAAACAAGCTGTGCAATATTTATTTTGTGTTCTTTTATCACATTCACTGCTCTGAGAGTCTGTTTTCTTCCTTTTTCTTCCTGCTCTTACTTTTCAGTGAAACTAAAACCATCTATAATCATCCTTATCATTGCAGCATTTTTGGCATAGAGAGAATAGTAATGAAAGAAAACCACAATATTCTCAACCATGAATTGCAGAAGAGCTACTTCAGAATCTACTAGTCACTGCAAGCTGTAAAAACAAAAGCAAAATGAAGATTCTGGGGATGTAGCCTTTTCCTCCCCAGAATGCTCCTGCAATGACTCACCCCCATCTCTCCACCTCCAGGCAGTTTGAGACTGCACACTCCCTGTTCTTGGTGCAAACATTAGTTCGAGCAGTTCTTCCTCTCAGCAGCAGCATTTTTTTTATTTTTTTTTTTTTTTAGGATGGGATTTCTGTGTTCCCTGCTGTAATGAACACTTCTGGACTAATAATTGACCTAGCTTTGGCTGCAGGGTTTATGATCAACCCTCCCCACTGCCATTACCTGTTTTGGACAGGAACTGCAAGTGCAGTGTTGCCCTTCCTTTGGCCTGAGCCACAGTGGCAGCCAAGGTTTCAGAGACCAGGGGGTGCTTTTCATGGCACACTGGGATTTGAGTCTCTTGCCCCCATCAGAAACATCCTAGGTTTCTATTTGCTCTCTATTCAGTGAGTGCTCTTTTGGTACTAGTTTGCCTGAGACATCTAGGGAGGGGATAAGAAAGCATCCATGGTGACATGAACAGAGAAAAAGCAGACTGGACCTGAAAATTTGTCAA
Source organism: Piaya cayana (assembly GCA_013389865.1). Lineage (NCBI taxonomy): Eukaryota > Metazoa > Chordata > Aves > Cuculiformes > Coccyzidae > Piaya > Piaya cayana. The sequence goes on along the minus strand of WAAB01014822.1, from coordinate 312,593 downwards.
GACTACTCTAATGAGGTCTTGATATGGAGCATTTGGTTCCTACCGTGCTATCATTCTGCAACTTTAACTGTCTTTATAATTACTGAATTAATCCTTCCTCTGCAAGGTTATTAGAAGTAGTTGAGGAAATGTTTTCAGCTGTTTGTGACTATGGGTTTTTTTTTTTTTCAAAATGCCTGACCCTGTTTGCAAATGCAGGTCTCCCCTCTCTTGGGTGAACAAGGTAAAAGCTTTGTTATTGTTCAGTCTGAGTCCTGGGAACATACTGGGAAGATGCCTGGCATTTGCCCTGGAAGGTGTGAAGCTGCTGTGCAGTGAGGAGCTTTCATCTGTTTGGTGTGACATGGCACGGGATCCAGAAAGTGGTTGAGAAGTCTGTGAAGATCAGCAAAAGCCCCAGCTATGCCATCAGTTTTAGGTAGCATAAGTCCATCTTACTGCTGAAGGTGGTGAAATGTAATGGATATGATAAAAGCCCAACCCTCCTCTCATGAAGAAGTTTAGCTGTGCCACATCATTCTGGTGTGGCCGCTCAAAACATATGGCCACTCAAACAGCTGCCAGCACAGCATGTCATTGGGCACACGGCTAAACAGTGAAGGAAAGGGCAATAAGCAAGGGCTTACATTGATATAAAGTGGCTATGTAACGGTAGTCTGAAAGAAAAAGTGAATGCATTGCCAGGAGACTTTACATCTGTTGTATGAAAGACTGAACAGCGGCTAAAAAATACTTTGGGACTTGCATCTGAAACAAGATGTTTAACTATGTCTTCTTTTTTCTCCCATTTCAGTGGCTCCACCACCGTACAATTATGAATATGAAATGGAGTACCCAGCTGACCTACCTCCACCTTATACTCCAACTCCACAGACTTCAATACAGTATCCCCCACCCCCTCCTTACCCTGGAAGTTCAGGGAAATAATTACATGGCTTGACATGGATGTTAACTTCTTGTTGAAACAGCCTGCAAATACTCAGCTCAGGGACAAATAGGATAGGGTCTATATCAACAGTTATGTCCAGGTGTTTAAACAATGTGGAAGGGTTGCCATGGCTCAGGATGAAAAAAAATACTGTCCATTCTGGACCATGAGATTTCATGATGAAACAACACGTGACCAAAGAAACATTTCCTGGGAGTTACTGCCTGATGAGTACTGCTTAGCATCAGTGCATAGCTTCAGCTGCAGCCTGTTACAGCACATGAGAGTGGGGGTCTTCCCATGTAAGACTGTGCAAGTGATGCAAATTATTCTGCAAGCTGTTTGAAAGAACAAGAGGCAGCTGACGAGGCTTATTTTGGAGGAGAACTCGAACTGTTGTCTTCAAGCTTATGTGCTATGCCTCTTCTTGAAACAAGGGGAGTAAGGAGGAGCAAGGAAGACTGAAGCTATTTGCAGTTTCTGCTTCAGTTTGATAATACTCAATGATCAGCTGTGCTGAGAAGCATGTTATCAAGAGAAGTGCTGTTGGAGTTATTCTGTAACCAAAACCAATGGATATTATTTTTGGCCAAGTGCAGATTGTTTTAAGTGCCTACTTTTAAACAGTTTAAAACTAGGTCATGACCTGGAATGTAAACATAAAGAGGGGTTTTATATGTGAAATAAGGTAATTTATAGTTGATTTACTTTTACTTGGACTTAAATACTGTAGACATTGGATATATGCTACAAAGCCTTTTTTATCAGCAAGTGATACTTTGATTTTTTAAAAAAATCACTGAATTGGGGAAATTCACAAATGGAAGAAAAATACAATTCAAATATTAAAACATCATAGATTTGTCTTCAATTGGGTTGATTAAATATTTTTTTTAAATCATATTGTTTACCAGTAATAATCATATTCAGCCAAACCAAAGAGGTGAGCAGAGAGACTGTAAGCATCAGATTACTTTTGAGTATTACCTTGAATATTTTAAAACTGTAAGTCATCAAATATTTTTTGCATTTGTCACACATATTGCTCAAAATTACTTAATCTCTGCTCTGTAAAGTACAGCCTTAACGAATTAAAGTGTTGCATGTACTTATGAGACTAACTGTAATTCAGCAGCAGCTATTTAACTTTGGAACAGAACATTCCATAACCTAAGGCATCAACATTCAATGGTAAGACTAGTATGTTTCTTAGTTTTATAGGTGAGCCACAAAGACAGTGGTTCTCTTTGGTGATTTAAAAGTGCTGAACACCTTTTGAGTTGGGTGGCTGTGCAGTTTGAGAATGCTACAGCCATAATAGCAGAAGATGACAAAAATACGATACTTATAGTTCAGGATGTGGTATTAGGTCCATTTCAGAGGGAGAGACTATATCTTACTGCTGATTCCTGGATATCAGAGTGCATTTAAATGCTTTTCAGTGTAACCCTCAGCTGCTTCTCAGGTGTATCGGTGTATTAATGGATACAATTTTGTGTCCAAAGAAGGGCAGTGGAGCTCATGGAGGTTCTAGAGAACAAGTTTTATGAGGAGCAGCTGAGAGAACTGGGGTTGTTTAGCCTGAAGAAGAGGAGGCTGAAAAGACACCTTATCACTGTCTACAACTACCTGAAAGGAGGTTGTAACGAGGGAGGTGCTGATCTCTTCTTACAAGTGACAAATAATAAGACAAGAGGAAATGACCCAGGTTGTTCCAGGAGAGATTAAGGTTGGATATTAGGAAAAATTTCTTCAATGAAAGGGCTGTCAAGCATTGGAACAGGCTGTCCAAGGAGGTGGTTGAGTCAACATCCCTGGAGGTATTTAAGAGGTTTAGGTGTGGTGAAGTTGGCAATGTTAAAGTTTATGGTTGGACTCAATGATCTTAAAGGTCTTTTCCAACTTAAACAATTCTATGAAAAAAACTTGCAAAATGTGATATCATATCCAAGTGAGGTCAACTGACAACCTCTCATTACCCTCTAAGTCTGATATTTTTGGCATTCAGTCTTGATTCAGGGAAGAACTCAAGCAACCTTTTAACTTTGAGCACAAACATTATTCAAGACTTTCTTGTAAACAGGACCTTACTGGCTTTTCTTGCTCTGATTTTGTAATTGTATTTGTCCTTTCCAGGCTGACTAAGCTTATCCTCTTGAAACCTCACTTGAAAATGCAAATGGCCTCAGTCCTTGCCACTGTAAGTTCAGAAGATCTGTGTTGTGGCCCTTTGCCAAGCTGAACCTTGAGTTGCAGGCCCATTAGCTACCTAGGCATTTGTAACCCAGTCAAAGGAAAACTGAGCTGCATCACAGATTTTGGTTGCTACTGATTCCTTGGAGGAAGGAAAGTTGTATTCTCGTTTCTGTCCTGAATATATTATCTTTATAATTATTTCTGCTCTGAGCTGTGCCCTGCAATGTTTGAGCTGGTACTATAACCTCTCAAGAGACAGATGTTCCTCAATTACAATCCTCCCACGGAGGGCAGCCTTCTTCATGCAGTGTTTTGGCAGTCTCTACTCAAAACCATCTGCTGGGGTATTGATGTGCCTGCTGATGTGGTGACCAGTGTAAAGAACAGAATAAGCACAATTTTCTCTCTGGGAGATTCTGTTTCTGCAACATCGTTCTACGCTAGTACCTCAGCATTTTCCAGTTGATCACACCAGATGATATTTCGGTGCCAAAAAGTTACCTATAGATAAAGAGGATTGTCATTTCCCCCACTCTTGTATTTCATTTATTTGTGCTGAACATGCATTCACACAAATCAAAGAACAGTTTGTATTTGATGAATCCAGTCCCCTGAAAAATACGGAGAAAGAAAACTATCCTATAGATGATAAATCTTCCCTTAGAGGAAGAATTTCTTCAGCTCTGACATTTGTCAGAACAAGTTATAAAGCAGATTTCTTAAATAAAAAGACATCTGGAAAACAACTACAAGTCTTTGATCATGGAGTCCTCTATTTTTCAGCTTTGCGAGTGTGTGTTGCCTCTGATGGGACTGCTTAAGGGCTGTAGTGACCAAAGTACCTACAATGTATGCATGGCTTATTCCAGGGGAAAAATATGGCAATAGGAGATTGAAAATTTCATAGTGATAGAAAGCTATTTGTTTGCTATGAAAACACTAGTAAGGATGTTGGTTTTAGTATGTTAATTAATGTTCTGCAGAACCAGATGTATTTGGATATACCAGAAAATTATTTTTATCTCAAAGGACACCACATCTCTTGTCCTTGCCAAGGGCATAAAACTTGAAGGTGTTACCCTTCTATCAAACCAGGTAAAACTAGTACAGAGTAGCCTGTTTTCAGAAGAAGGTGATGATTGCATTGAAAATAAGCAGACAAACTGAGACAGCCAAAGAGGAGGAGGGAGTCAGAAAGATCTGTGAAAGTAAAGGAATAGAACAAAGAAGTTTCTGCATAAACAAATAGGAGTATTTACTAATACTAAAGGTTTATTAGTTGAAGTTAGTTGAAAAAGTTAAGTGTTTTATACTATAAGCGTTATTTTCTTTGTGTGGAAATACGTAATTTGTTCAACACCTCCATATTCAAGGTTCCTGCAGTGCAAATACTGCTGACCAGTAGGCATTTGTTCTGTTTCACATGAATAGCTTGCAGATGAGTGGGTTAGTACAAAGAGTTTTGTCTTAGTCACACTGGCTTATTTCAGTCTCATGCCCAGCATCACACTGTAAAGTAAGGGAAAAAAAAAGTGATCTATGGCTGGGAAAAGCCAAACAGTCTTTGGCTTTTCTTGCTTGGCAGTGGAAATTATCACTAATTTGATTGGTGAATGTAGCATTGTCCTAGGCAGTTCAAATTCTAGGACCAAATGCTACTGCTTTTCTTGTGGTCTCGGGTTGCTCTGTTTTGGCTTATGATTTCTATGAGGCAGAGATGGAAGGTCACCATGTCAGGAGTACAGGACCTGGACCCATGAGCCTTTCTTCTTGGTTTCCTAGTTTAGCACATTAGATGACTGCCTGGTTGCACAAGTGCTGTTATGGATTTGAAGCAGCAGGAGCTGCAGGTGCTTACAAGGGCACATATGCTTGCATATGCTCTGGTGCTGGTCCTTTGTAGAAAAAAATAAATTCTGTGTGATGTCTTAGTTAACCATGTATCGGGGATATTTCAAGCCATGATTCATTTTGCAAACTTAATTTAATCTGACATTTCTTTACTTTTTTTTTTTCTTCCCAGAAAGAGCTACTTCCAAACCAGTTATCTCTCTGACAGCCCACTGTTTCTCTGGTATATACCAAACAAGCAGGAGAAATGTATTTAAGAGCTAATGACCCATTTGGGAGACTTTACAAATTAGGTAATAATCAGTTGGAGAAGTTAAAGGCCAAGGCAAAGCCAAGGGAAGTTAATGTGCTAGGCTGCCATTACCTAAATGATACACTCTGGTGAAAGGATCATTAATGCTATTATAAGCCTTTTTTAATTAATAAAAAATGTAGTTATTTGCTTTTTTAAATGTTCTTAGCTTTGAAAGATGCCATTTTACCCATGTATTAGACCAGATTTTCAATAGTTCCACAATGAAAAGAGTAGATTGCTCCATAGAGCACCTGGATCGATATTAACAGTGTTCTTGGTTTAGTAGAAACAGAGTCATTCAATTTAAAGTAAATGTTCTCAAGACCCTTTGTGAAAACCACAATAATGTTTTTTGGATATAATGGGATAGTTCATAAAGCACTGATGGCTATCAATTAGAATAGGAAATGTTTGGCATTTCTGTATTCACTTTCATGCTGGAATGTCTCCAAATGCTGTTGTAACTGGAAAAAATAATTATTTTAGTCACCTTGGAATAAAAGGCAACAGGTATTTAACAGCACACAGTAATAGTCTGTAACACCCTGCAGCAAAAGAATTAAGGGAAATTGAATATATTTCTTCAGTTTCACTAAAACATCAGTGATTGGACAAAACACCTTGAGAAAATACAACCAAGACCTTTTATCAAGTGGTCCCTGTTATTATTTTCTAATGGGTACACCCAGTCTCATGGTGGTTTTTATATTGCAGCAATGTCTGAAGTCCAAAAAGCAGACCCCTGGCCCGATCCTGTATTGCAGTGCAGCTGTTCAAAACCCCCCACCCCAGTTCTGTTATGATTTTAGTGTGCAGTTAAAAGAGATGAACAGAGGACTAAAGAAAGGAGGGGTGATGGTCCCTCACTTTACAAAAGGGAAAGAGAGATAAGGGTATCACAAAATGGTCAAGGCTTTTTGATTTTGTATGGCCCACAGAGGTCAGCTTGCTGGTGCTGCTGCTGGTCACTGTCACTGCAGGGCGAGCACACATGAAGTGTGCTGAAGAGCTGGTACACGGTCAGGACAACAGCTCAAAGAAGCATCTAGGAAACTCTGGCTTGGGCATCATGTAATTCAAGGTGCTGGAGGCAACAACTAGAGCAGAAATGTTTGTCTGTCTGTTGTACTGTGAAGATAAGATGGACAATATTTGCACAGCAATGGAAAACTAATTATTTTCATTATGCTATGCACTGTAAGTATTTTGCATCCTTGATGGAGGCTAGGAAAGGGCAGGCTTTGGATGCCATTGCTATCACAGTGATGACTAAGAATGGACTAAAGCCAACAGAAACAAAAGGAGAGCCAAAGACATAGGTGTTTCTGAAGGAAGTGGGGGTTCTTGTCAGCCTAGCATATGGAACTGGTTCCTTCACAGCATCAAGCTGGTCTGCTGCCAGTGAAGGCAGCTGATTTTGAATTGCTGAAGCCTGCAGGAGGGAGACTGAAGTGGGAACTATGTGGTGCTGGTTTCCCTCAGGCCTGGGTCTTCAGCTGAGCCCTCAGCTTGCTCGCAGGAAAACTGCTGGGGGCAAGGCTTCAAGGCAGTTATCCTTCCGTAAGTGCCATGCTGGCTATCTTGACCCATAAACTTTGCAACACGTGTATGATATGTTCATTTTCAGGATCATGGGCAAAACCATTTTTTCATGGCTAGTACGCCATCCCCAATTTTCTCTCAATAGATCCCATATTGCATTGACAGAAAGTCCTCCATTACAGGAACTAATCTAGAGACTAGTACAGCCTTTTGTCAGTTTATCTAAATTACCCAGAATTTTTATATTACAGCATATTTACCAGTGACTCATCTCATTGCCCTTATTTTACATGCTCCCTCAAGATCTCTCAGGGCTGTGTCGTTATTTTACTGCTGCTTGCCAAAGAGCTTTTCCAAAGAGGATAACATTTTCCAATCAGACCCCTGGCCCCCTGCATCACCACTGCTAGGAGCTTCCCGGGGAGGCTGAGTTCTGCAAGAGTCAGGGTACTGCAAGACTACTCTGGTTTTAAACATCACCTCCTCTGCAGGGAAGGAAGGCCAGCTGTTCGGCAGCTATCCTGAGATCACCCTCAGCCCAGGCTTTACTTGTGATTAAACTCCTCTCTCTCTCTCCATTTCCAGAAATCCAAGTGTGGGCAGTAAGCTTGGAAAGAGGAAAGGAAAACGGAAAAAGAAGTCATACCTACATCTACCTTCTGGTTTAGGTCAGCTCTGAGGGATGTCTTTTTCTCTGTGTATGGCCAGCTATCAAGTTGAGAGCATGTCTCCTCTTTTCTGAATGTTTCTGTTGTCCTTCACTGTAGGGCACCTTTAACAGGAGGGGAGGGTTTGTTGTGGGCATCTGTGCAACTGCAAAGTCCAAACGTTGCCTGGGGCTGCATTGTGATTTCAGTACCTAAAGCCCCCTGCTTTGTAACTGGACCTTTATGAACAATTGCCCAACTAGGAAATTGGTTTTACCCATTTTGCTGAAGTATAATACACTTCCTGGATTAATTTTTAGATATCTAATGTTCCTTGTTATACAAGTGGTAAACTGTTGGTGACTCGGTTAAACAAAATGGTAATCTACAGCTGGGAATCCAGTGAATCCATATAATAGGGCTCAAACTCATTATACCTCGAAACTTGAACAGTAACTTGACAACTACAGGGAATATAGATTGTACAACAGGATGTACAGAATATATACATGGAATAAATCTGTATACTTGAGGATGGCATGTGTTTGAGGCCAAGTATCATAGCAGTGAGCTGCTTTGTGATGGTGTGGGCATGGAATGATTGATTACTTGCCAAGGCAAAAAGGGATATCAAGGTACCTGCCATTTACTGACAGTTAAGAGACAAGGTTGCTTCTGTACCTGCTGCCTCACATACCAAGAGTTTATGAAATCTGAGGCTGCCCTTGTCAATTATCATCATCATTATTTCTGTGTTTAAAAAACAAGGCAGAGTTCTTGTGGGCATTCATCAAAGAAGTACTGTGGTAGTGCAATCTCCACTAGTGTGCCTCAGCTGAGACCTCATCAGGTAGCTTCTTGAGATTTAGGAATGAAAATAAATACATATGTCCTGCATGGCTGTTCCTCATTTGTTCCTCATCTGTTCCTCATCATACCCAGGGAGGGGGTTGATTCACTTTCCCTGGAGGGGTTTAAGGCACAGATGGACGAGGCGCTGAGGGACATGGTTTAGTGTTTGATAGGAATGGTTGGACTCGATGATCCAATGGGTCTTTTCCAACCTGGTGATTCTATGATTCTATGATTTGGTGGTGCATTTCCTCTGAGGTGGAGAGTGGGCAATCATCCATCTGAATCAGGGTTGGGAAATCAGCTGATAGACGTGTGTGCACATAGTGATGGACTTGGAGGTGGTCCATCTCAGCTGTGTCATAGATTTGTGCTCCTTACTGACAAACTGTGAACCTATGTTTAAAATGTTTGCCACAGCTACACTATCATTCTTTATCCATCTTCATAATCTACAAGAGTCTTTAGCAGGGTATAAATGGTCCCTAACACATCTGAGAGACTAGTAGAATAAAACAGATTTTCCACTAGCTCTCACTATGTGGTACAATCAAACTAGGGGAGTTTTGTGAACCTCTCTTCTGGGGAGAGCTCTCTCTCCCCAACTGTGAGTCCTCATACACCATTGCACAAGGGGCAGTCCACTTGTTCTGCAGGGGTTGGTGTACGGCACCCACAGGGTGGCAAAACAAATGGGGGACACAGCAGTCCGTCAGCTTGGAAAGAGATGATACTTACTTTCATTGAAAGTTCTATCATTAAAATCCTTCTGGTTGCTAGTGTGTATTGCACTAATAATTTCTGGTCAGCCAGACCAGTGTTTGAAATTGAGGCCAAGCTGTGACTAGTAATGTGGTGCAGAGAGGCAATGCTGTATGTCTCAAGGGTCATGATCTTAGATCTTGGCTTGTGGGAAGGGTGGGAAAACAAAGTATCCCACTAGTTGCAGCTCAAGTTTCACTGAAGGTTTAAAGCACTTCTCCATCCATGAATAATAGATATTTTGATCATGATAGTCAAGGTATCTGATAAGAGTTTTCCTAAACAGAGTAGGACAACAGTATTTGATTCTGTCTATAATAGAAGAATAAATTTAGTCTAGGCAGAGCAGAATGCCTGGTTTCCCTGTGCCCTGTTCACCATGACCTTCACATAAGACTTGCATAATTAAGTTGGATTAAGCAAAGTGGGATCTACATCCAGAAATACACTTACTCGTTTTATATCAATTTGATCACAGAATCACTAGGTTGGAAAAGACCCCCCAGGAGCATTGAGTCCAACCATTCCTATCAACTGCTAAACCATGCCCCTCAGTACCTCATCCACCCGTCCCTTAAACACCTCCAGGGAAGGTGACTCAACCACCTCCCTGGGCAGCCTCTGCCAGTGCCCAGTGACACTTTCTGTGAAAGTTTTTTTTCTGATGTCCAGCCTGAACCTCCTTTGG
>WAAB01014822.1:284669-302424 GCA_013389865.1 Piaya cayana | reverse complement strand
ACAGGGCTGGACCCAGCACAGAGCCCTGGGGAACCCCACTTGTAACCGGCCTCCAGCTTGAAGTAAACTCCATGATGAGCTGGTGCTTTCAACATTTGCAATTTGAAAGGCAAACTTAGTCTCTGTCATTTGTTTTTTCCGTGCCTCAGGAGAAAGAAAGAGGAGTGCAGGCTGACCTCTGGCAGTAGCTGTGTCTGTGGTTGTCCTCCTGCAGAGTCCAGTGGCAGTGCAGGTGGAGGGACTGGACACAGCTCTTAGCATGTCCACTCAACCTTGGGAACTATTGGGCAATTATATGGCAACTCTGCAATCTCAAGACTGTTAATATTTGAGACAGTATAGGGGGTTTTGTGTAAGTGGCCTTCACATCTGGATGCCTACCCAAGGGCTGAGAATGTTTTGCTTGATTTTCCAGCTTCTGAAAAAAAAAAGAAAATCCTCCTTCTTGTACTAATGATGTGCTGCTATGAAAGGCCAATTCCAGTGGATCTCCGAGTTAAATAAACAAAATTATAAATCTTCCCTGGGCTTCACCCGAAGACTTGCTAACTTCAGTTAATTAGTTCCAGTCCACTCTGGGTTCTAGGGGTGGAAAATGACAGTCAACAATTTCTGCTAAGGGGAATTTCTCATGCTGAGCATTGGGAGTGACTTTGGTGCTGCTTCTTCAAAATATGCATAATGCAATCTTTAAATTAGAAATATTTCATTTATCCTGGTTATGAAACAGAAACAGAACAACAGGAGGTAAGGGAAATTTTCATCTGCAAATAAATCTTTCTGTTCTTCATATCTTGGAGGTCAGCATTTAAGAATCTGTAGATAAAGATCTTCAGCAATTTTCAGTCCTCTCTTGCCTATATATTTCCCAAGTGGCTGTCAAGTATTATTTCTTCCTGGTGTTGTCAGCTTCTATTGCCTGGTAAATGATATATATTTTAATTGACAGCCAGTAACAGTCATTCCAATCACAGTGAAAATTATATTTTATAGCCAGCATGGATGGAAGTCGTAACTTGAGGATGTGTCAGTTACTTCTTGGATATATGAATAATTGATACTGAACATAATACCTTTGCACAGTCTCTATTTATTAGGGACAATGCAATAGAAAAAAATGCTTTTTGTTTTTAGTGATTTCCTTTATGTATGATTTGCTGGTTTGTATAATTCAGGAAGAAAATTACTCCACTTATAGTTAGAGTTTGAGTGAAGGCTTGTTTGCAGATGACACCAAGCTGAGCAGTGTAGTTGCCAGAAGGACAGAGGGACCTGGACAGGCTGAAGAAGTGGGCCCATGTGAATCCCATGAGGTTCAAGCAAGGCCAAGTGCAAGTTCTTAAACATGGCTCAGGGCATTCTGCGGTTTCAATACAGGATGGGGGATGATGTGATTGAAAGAAGCTTTGTGGAGAAGGACTTGGGGGTGCTGATTGATGAGAAGCTTGACATGACTTGGCAGTGCGTGCTTGCGGCACAGGCAGCCAAGCTTATCCTGGGCTGCATCAAAAGAAGCGTGGCCAGCAGGGCAAGAGAGGTGATTCTGCCCCTCTAATCTGCTCTTGTGAGACCCCGTCTGGAGTACTGTGCCCAGTTGTGGAATTATCAACATAAGAAGGATATGGAACTGTTGGAACAGGTCCAGAGGAGGGCTACAAAGATGATCCGAGGGCTAGAGCAGCTCTCATATGAGGGCAGGCTGAGAGAGTTGGGGTTGTTCAGCCTGAAAAGAAGAGAAGGCTCTGAGGAGACCTTATAGTGACCTTCCAGTACATGAAGGGGTCTACAAGAAAGCTGGGGAGGGACTTTTTACAAAGGCATGTAGTGACAGACCTAGAGGGAATTGCTATAAATTGGAGAGGGGAAGATGTAGACTAGGAAGAAGGAAATTCTTCACAATGAGGGTGGTGAGGCACTGGAATAGGTTGCCCAAGGAAGCTGTGGCTACCTCATCTCCGGAAGTGTTCAAGGCCAGGTTGGATGAGGCCTTGGGCAGCCTGGTCTGGTGGGAGATGTCCCTGACCATGGCAGGGGGGTGGAATTAGATGAACTTTAATTTCCCTTCCAATTCAAACTTATGATTCTATGATCTGATATCCCATTAAAGACAGCATGAGAATGAAGTACTCTAGGAGAGATAATACCTTTTAAAAAACTTTTTTTGGTCTGAACATACATTTTCATAGAAGATGAAGCTCCCACTGTGTATTTTGTTTCAACATCAATTAACTTTTTTTTTTCTATAACCTGTTTGGTATTTCTGACCTTAGCTAAGGCTCACCAGTGTCTCTGTCACTGATTTTGAAATTTATTTTTTCCTAGACTGGAGTGTGATACAGAGACTTCACTATCTAAGCCTTTTGCTGAGACCATGCTGCTGACATCTGTTCTTGTGATGTCTGCAGGGCACCGAACATGCCCTAAGCCCTTTAGTGGAAGGAGGAATCATTACCCTTGACCAAAAGGAACTTAAACCATCTAAGTGGATCAGGAGGTGTCCCTTTGAAAATGCTGCTAATGATACAGTAGGTTATACAACAGACATCCTACAAGAAGGTTGTCTTTCGATAAATGACAGGTGAATACTAGTTGAATAGGACTGTTTTCTTTAATTTGGTTTATTTAACCTGAATGAAATTAAATGAGCAGTTGGCTTGTGGTTTTGGGGAATGAAGGGGTTTCCTCCCACCCCCGTTTGTTTTCCATGATTGTTGAATGCTGAAGAAACTTTCAGGACCTGGAAATATAACTAATAAAATCACTGTAATAAAGAAAGCTTCCCACCTACTCTGGATTTGTAGCACACTGAAGCTAAGATCATCTTGTTTCCAAGTTTTCATGTGTTTTTCCTGTATTTTCTTCATCTTCCCAGAGGATTATTATTGGCAGATTTCAAGGCCTTTCCAGAGTTTTGCTTGGAATATGCAACAGACCCACTGAGGCCACCACTGCAAAAGTCACAGTCAGGGAGGCTGCCACCTGCCATATGTCTGCCTGCACACCCCTCAGGCCTAATGGGAAGGGGCAGAGAGGTTTTCATCTCAGAAGTTGTTGGTTGCCTGCTCTTTATGGCAAATTAATTTTATTTGCATCTTCACGGAGCTTTCCATAAAATACAGATTTATTGTGTGTGTATTCATATTTCTGACAGGAAATCTCCAGGCTCTAAGTAAAGATTGCTGAAAAAATGGAAGGAAAAAAAAAAGATGGTTTACCACAGGCTAAGCTAATAACTGGTTCTAGTTATCTTATTACAAAATCAAGTGGAAATAAAAGTCAGAGTTGTTTTTATTTTAATATTGACGGCAACTTTCCTTTACTCAACCACACTCCACAAACAACAGGAGTCACTCCCACACAAACAATTTTTCAGTGAGATAATTAGCTGTCTCACAGCCTCAAAAAATAGGCTAATACCCATCTTTCACATAGGGAAGATACAGTCTTTTAAGAACTTCAAGTGAGATGAAGAAAGGAAGTGCTTCCTTCCCATTTAAACCTGAACCTAAGCTGTTGGTTAAGTTTAATTTTTGTGCACCAAACAGGATGGATCCTGATGGCTGCCCTGATGCAACCAAGCACGATTTGTAGTGCCCTGATGTCTGTGATGTTACCATCAGCATCCATGTTTAGTGGGAAATCTGTGGCTGGAAGCAGGGGAGATTTTGGAGCTGGTCTGTGCTGCCACTGCACAGGCATGGGGTGGGCTGGTTGTACCCGTCAGTCCCTCCTTGGACTGCCTCCACCCCTGGTGGCCGCCATCCCATATCCAGCTGGGATATGCCAGCTTCTTCACAAAACATTGCTGGGGATGTGAGTTTAATGAGACTAAAGTCAGCAGGTAGTTTGGCAAATTATCTTTTTATGTCTGTAGTTGATTTTCACACATCAGTTCCCTCTCCCTTTCCTCTGAAAGCTGCCTGTTGAGCAGAAGTATGAGTACATGAGTAAAATTTCCTTGGCCACAATACTTCTGATCTTGACTGTAATTCCTTAATTCCTCCTCTCGGTAGCGTGAGAAGCTTTGAGCCCTTTCTTGGTTTTGAGAAGTCTAAAATGCAGTGACAAGTGAAATCCCAACACAGAATGGCTGGATCATCCATAGATACAGTCTTTCATTGTCTCATATTAAAGCAAGCACAACAAATTAAAACAAACAACCCCAAACAAAACCACAAAACCCAACAAATCTTGCAGGTAGAAATATTGTACAGTGAGACCTGTGCTCATGTTTTATCACCAGTAACAGCAGTGACCAGGGCAGTCTGCTTATGGGTTTCCAAGCTTAAATTGTTGGCGATCCCCAGAAGAAATGACATCCAACATGTTTTCCCTGGAAGAGAGCTCTTCTCTCCTACAGAGCAGGGACCACTGACCTGTGATTTGAGGGCTACCTGTCACCTAGCATTCAGTTCTCTATGCCATCCAGTATTTTCTTTCTGACTTGACGTTTCCTCCTGAGCTGAAACATCCCTATTTTATTTTAATAACTGCTTTAGTAACTGAGATTTTTTTTTCTCCCTTTCTCTACTCCCCAGCATATAATGGGAGTGCCTCACTGGGACATATCACACTGTTCTTCCTGAGTGGGGGTAACTGTATGGCTATTGTGTGCCTTATACTGTAGTTACAACAAAGGAAAATTGTACGGCTTCGCATGGACCATCTACCATTTGCTTTTAATTGCTTCTCAGAGGCAAGGAAACTTTGTACATCCCTCTTAAGCTACTCTCCAAGGCACAGCCCTTTCCCATCTTGGGGACCTTGCAGACATAAGCCTATAAATCCCCAAGCTAACACAAAAGCTATCTCATTACCTCAGAGGTTGTTTGACTCAATGAAAACAGTGAAGAAGTGACTCGGAATTATTACAGAACTTCAGAAATAAAGACCATATTTGTTATTACTAGTACCAATTTGTTGTGGTGTGTAGAGGTTTTTTTCTGTAAGCTCCCTATTCTGAGAGATTGCTGTGAGAGGAGTTTGGTGAGTCACGGAGGTCAAGGGGGACAAGGCAAGTAGTGGAGTAGACAGAATCCTTCCATTCCTCTAGACAGGTGCTTGCTTTGGTTTGAGTTCAAATTCACATGGCTATCTCTTCCTCCAGAGCCAACTCAACCTCCAATGGCTTTGGGTTGATACACATCAGATGAAATCTGACCCCCAAATACAAGGTAAGGCACCACTAAAAGCACAATATAAGCCAGTCTGTTCCTTAATAAGGATTGAAACATTGTTTTCTTGTTTTTAAAAAAAGAAAAATTTTGTCTTACCCATTTTTCAGAGTGGGTAAATTCTTATTCCGTGGTATCTCCCAAAGGGCAAGAAGTTACGTCATTATCTCAGGCAGCTGCTGTTTTTCTGTTGCACTAATCTTTGGGAAAAAACACCTAGGCTAAATGGGAGTTCTAAACAGAAACAGTGTTTCATAAATGGGCAAGGGCCTGCCTTGCCTACCACAAGGGCACAGGAGTGCCTTTTGCAGGGCAGAGGACAGTATACAGAATCATCTGTCCAACAGCTCTGAATATAAACCTAGTCCATATATTTTAGTCATTTTTCTAGGAGGGACCATTAACTCCATACATTTACAAAAGCACCTCTGAAGTTTAGGGGATGAAGAGCTTCTTGCTCCATCCTTTTCACCAAATAAAAATGGTGCATTTTAGGGTCTCTGCGGAGCTCAGCAAAGCAAAGAGTTTTTCAGCTGACAAAAAGGAGAAACATTTCAATGAATACCATGTATATATGAGGTGATAACCCTAACCCTCTCACTGCATTTTAAGGACAAAGTTGGTATTTCAGAACCTTTTTTTTTTCATACGGACTCCCCACAGGGCTTCTAGGATAGAAGAGATTCATACAAATAAACTGCTAATGACATGTGCTTGACACAGCACATGTGGGCAAGAGTTTTTGGCATCCAGGGTAGGCTTACAGTGTTACCGATAACCTCAGCCCTGACAAGAAATAGCTCTGAAGCAGACATTTCTGCTCCCTGTCACTGAGCTTGCATTACAGCTGGGGCTGTGTTCCTGCTTGTGCTGCTGCCAGCACCTCCACACTCTAGCAGTACCCGATTCTCTGAAAGCAGCCTGTGGAGAGGTTCTTCATCTCTCTCACCTCCCACCACCCTGGTGCTGGACCATTGCCTTCAAGTCCTTCAGTCTTTCAGGTGCTCCGGCCTATGTAGGGCACTTCTCTGCAACGTGGACCCTTCTGAGGTTTTTAATCTATTCCTTGTTCTCCTCAACAGGCTGGAGGAAATTATTAAGTCAAGGTTGAGGCATTCGAAGGCATGAATCTAGGGTATATACATGGTTGCTGGTGACTTCAGGGGAGGCACAGAAAGATTTGCACAGACCAGCAGGCTCCAGCACAATGGGCATTATTAGTTTTCTTGTCACCTCAGCACGAAAAGAGCTTTCTTCAGAGGCTGACTACAACAAATTCCTCCAGAGCCCAAGGCCTTCACAAACCTTGTTTCCATGAGGGATGAACTGCATATAGATTAACTAAAAAAATGGCCCCTAAAAGGCAGTGGTAGCTTAAGAACAGAACAACCCAGCTCCAGCAACACTGGCTTGTTCTGCTCTGGGTGGGGGGCTACGCTGCCAAGGACAGTAGCTTCATCTGCGTGGGAGAATAGCAAAGTCTACCACAACCAGTGGAAATACTCTCACTGTAATGTGTAAAGTGCACACCTTCATATTTCATGTGTGAGAATCTGTGGTTATTACATTGCTCTCTTGACGTCAACCTTATTTTACATCCGTTATTTGAAATTTATCGTTCCTCCAGCAGTAATACATGAAGTCCTTTCTCTTCTACATGCCAGTTCTCATAGTTTCAGATCAAAAAGCTTTTATGATAAGCAATTATTTGTAACATGCACATCACATGCTGATGTGAAGCATAATTTCTCTGTAGCTCAGGGAAGAGGTGGAATAGTTAATATTCCCTTGCTCTGAGAAAGGCTGCAGAATAACAACACGAGAAGCTGAAATAATCATTCTGCCATCAGTTGTTCTCCCCTGGGCCTGCCCACAAGAAGTCATACAGAGAACCGTTAGGCAGGCATTGCTCAAGATTGCCTGCTAATTTTACTCCCTGTAACATAACCTGTTTATTCAGAAGATGCACTCTGTCTCCTCTGCTGTGATTCAAAAGAATCTTAATCTGACATGCTTTCTTTAATTCTCTCTCCTTAGTAATTAATATTTCTGCATGAAATCTGAGGCTTATTCTTTATTGTGAGTGATATATTATGAAGTGATTCTTTTTGCTCAAGAAAACATAATCTATACTTTATTATTAACTCTCTAAATCTGCTTTTCTTTTATAATAATACCATTGCCTTGGGAGATGGTAGTTAAATGTCTAGAATTTTGGTTTTATTGCAAAAGAAAACTTGATTAAAATGGGAGCAGGAAAATAGTCTAGAAAAGTATAGTTTATATAATTACTTAAATACAGCCTTTGTGCTTCACCTTCCCACAGGTGAGCACCTGTTGCTGACCCTACATATGAGATACTCAAGGGACAGTGATTCTAACTTACTTTACAGAGTGCCCAATTTGCCTTTGCTTTTTTTTGTTGTTTTTTCTTTTTTTCTGTTCATTGACTTGCATTTGCTTATTTTTTTGTTCTTTTTTTTCTGTTCAAACTGAGTTTGACCTGAGTTTCTGAAACTTGAGTGCCTGATGCACTTAGCCATTTCCTCAGAACAAAAATCTGACTCCAAAGGCCTCAGTTTGAGTAAGCAGCACCCAGAGCTGCATATGCTTGCAGTGGCTAGAAGCAGTTGGCCAATGATCAGTGTTTAACCTATTTACAGGACACGTTCTCAAATCACTGACCATAGGTTTTCTTCTTACTGTCCTGCTTTTCTTTTTCCTGCTATGTCCTAGGTCAAAGCAACCCCAGCTGCTCCCTCAGCCAGTGGCCAATCTTGTTCCCATACATCTCACACTTGCAGCAGCAGTAAATTAAATATGAAAACTTGCCCCAAATACCGTTTTAGTTATGCAACAGGGGATAATCGCTAGCAGTCAAAATGGAGAGTCATTGCCTGATTACAAAGTAAAATCAGGTAATGATAAATCTTCCTTTCCTGTGGTCCCTTTCTTTTTATCGATGTCTCCTTTCCTCATTATTTTACCGCCATTTTCCTCTGCAAATATCTAACTGCTAATAGAATAGTTGAAGGAATAGGACACTCACCTTGGATGGACTTGGCTTTTGCTTGTAAGTGTGCTGCAGCAGTGATTTTCAATGTCTAATCTTTCCTGTGCTTCAGTTCCCTTTCTGTAAGGTAAGGATGGTATTTCTCTGTATCAGAGGGACATTGAAAAATAGAACCAATTATCTGCCAGTGGTTTGGGTAAAGTTCTGGTGAGGCCATTCAAGAACTTGAATAGATTAATGGTGTGCCACTGTCTGCTAGCCAAAAAGCTTTTAAGAAACTGTGACCCACATCGTCTACACTGCCTGTAACAACCAAAAAACAGGGCCGTGGAGGTTTGTATGTGCGCATTCATGAAAGACAGACCATACAGAGGTCTTTGCCAAGTAGAAATGACCTGAATCCTTATGGTGGATAGCCCTCTGTAGAAATCTGCCTGTGGGTACAAATGAAGGCAGAATGATTCCAACAGTTTCAAAAGATTGATTTTGACAAAAAAAATAATTGCCAAATCCCCAGCCCTAGCTTACGGATGGCGGAGGAGTTTTGCAAAGGAAATAATGTAGCCTAGCAAAAATTGAATGACACACAAGTTCCCTTGAAGCCCCGTCTTGCCTTAAAGCATTCCCTCTGAGCTGGACACTTCTTGCCCAAAGGCCAGGAGGATCTGGGTCTGAAAAGGGCTTGCCTAGACTGCCCATGCTGAGAGTAAAATGAAAGACTTGAGAATCAGTGTTGGAAGAAATAACTGAGACTCCCCACAGCACAAAACTGAGTTGTGCTCATAGCTTAAGGAAACCCATCACCAGCAAAGCTGATTCATGGATCAGTTCCCTGGACCAGATGAGTCCCTGTCATGGTGAGTTGTCTCTCCTTCACTTGAGATCAGTACAGTCACATGTCTCCTCAAAATGCCCTTCTCAACACTTCTGACATGTAACTGCACACACAAGCAGTTGTCCTGTGTTTGTGGTATGCTCTTCCTAAGCATGGTAGTGGCAACATCAGAGACTTAAATCTTCAGTCAATCCAGGAATATAAAAAGGTCAAACCAGGTGTTTTAACAAAAGATGATACAGCTCTGTGGGCATTTTGGGAGAATCACTTGGAGGATAACCAGATATAACCTTGTTTTGATGACCTCAAGAGTCCTACCGGGGCAACTAGTTTCCACCTTCCTTTAGTTCTGTGTGAATGTTTTGATTTTCTTATTGTCCTTAATTTTCCTTCAGAAACAAAGCATTCTGCATAAATGATGGCAGGGTAAATAATAATAAAACTGTATTTTGTGGGACACACACTCTAATGAACTAGAGATTGCTCTGTGAATGTGTACCAGTACTATAAAATGGTTTGCCACATGACTGTGTTAGCTTAAACCACCCAAAAAGTCTCAGGAAACAGGCAGGAAGGGGGAAAAATGGCCCTTAGATTAGAATTCAGTCTCCCTTTGAACCTACAGGAACACATTCATTAATGGTCCAGAGAACAGAAGCTGCGAAAAATATGAGAGCTCTGCCATATGCTAAAAATTCACCTTCCCTCAAAGAAAGTGATCAGTTAAGAGACCAGACTAGTGCACCACCCAATGATGAGATTCTAAATGTAAGAGAGCAATTCATGTTCAATTCATGTTTATTCTCAAATCTTTTTGTGTATCAAAATGCATGAAGTGACAGGGCCTGATCAACAGGCCTAAAACAAAATAGGTGACCCATGAATTAATTGTATTCCACTGCTATGTGTACTGTTTAATCTGTAACTTCTCATATCGTTATTATCAGTAGAATTGGGCTGTGCTATTCTTAATAGTAGCTTCTCCAGCATATACATCAAGAGAAAAAGAGAAACAATCCCTGGACCATCAACACCCTGGCTGACCAATGAGCGTGAGCACTGTATGAAAGGAGAATAACTATGCAGGAATGCTGCATCTCAACAGACCCATTAGTTCAAAAATAGAAAGTATCTGATCCTTTCCTTTATATCCCTTCTTGGGTCCTGGCCAGGCCACAAGAAAGTGGGCAATGGAGCAGCCGAGACCAGAGATGCCGTGTTTTTAGAATGATGTGTTTATTTAGCAGTATAAAAGCTGGACCCTTTTGCAGTGACTTTGGAGAGCTCACCTATGAGTGGACGCACTTCATAGAACCTCCCAGCTGTCAGGGACAGGGTCTGCAAAATCCTTGCTGCAACAGGGGCTCCCCAGTGACTCTGGATCTGGATAATGATAATAGCATAATTGGTGATGGATCTTTCTTAATTACTATACATATTCTCTTGTAGTAATGATTAGATGTGTTGCCTTTAAAATTGTTACTATTAAGTGGTTATTAATCACTACTAGTCATTTGTTACCTTTCTTTGTTATCTTTCATGATTTAAAAAGTTAAGTGAAACTTGATTTCACAGAGTATTTGAGAGTTTGGGCCTTTTATGCTGATCACACTCTGGTTTGCACTCTGTGGTAAAATAATAGGTCTATCCTAGTTTTCAAGACAAACCTTTGAGTTATACCACACTGTATATGGGTTCTTAGAGGGAAGACCAGGACATGCCTGAACTCACACTGCAGAGATGGAGTTAGATATACTCACAGCCATGCCACATGGATCACTTGGCTGTGCAGGTTGGCATAAGTCCTATGGGACATCATTTTCAAGATAAATGTTCTCAATATTCAAACTTCAGATATCTGAAGTTTGTGGAAAGCAAGTGGAATGGATGTAACCAGCTGCAGTCTTAGAAAATACGTATGATTATTCATGCAAAAATGTTTTCATTGTTTGACTGGGCCAAAAACCTCGCTCTGATGTTTTTGTTCTCCTTGTTGAGAAAAATGGGTTGCAGTAAGCACAGCTTTTCAGACAGTTTCTTACATTTGTGTCATTCTTTGGTCTTGTAATTAAATATTGAAGAGACAAAGGAGGCTTGGCATGCAGTCATACACACAGCAGTCTAATATCATATGGTTTCTCTGAAAGAAAAATGTTCTGAAACAGATGAGATAATGTACTTACCTTTTTTTAAAAAAAAGCCCCTAAGCACTCGCAGGACAAATACTCTCATAACATTTTATCATTAATACAAGAAAATCAACACTTCTAAAACATCTGACTGTGGCAACGGCAGCTGAAGGTCCAGGTTAACATTAAACCACATTTTTACAGTGCAATGTTTACGAGGTACACTATTTTTCTGTTTCTCTCCAATCAAACAGTGGGAGACCCACTTGCAGATGTCTCTTGAACATTATATTCCTTTTATGCAGCGATAAGTAAGAGATTTTCTTCAGGTTCTCCTAGCTTTTGGGGAAAGGTCATCTATTCTTCTCCCTCCTATTACAATTTTCAGAAGAATTTCCAATAAAACTGTAAAAAGAGAACTGTAATAATTATGTCTATCTTGGTAAAAATAAAGGGTTTCTGTCTGCTTTTCCCAGAAGAAGAGAAAAACTCAATGCTTTCCTACAAGCTTTTGATTATTATGCAGCAATGTATCCCTGACCTCCCATTTGCCTTCAACTGAAGATTGTTGAGATTGAAATAATGAATAAATAAACAGAAATTTTTAATAAGTTTGCAACTACTTGAAATGCTTCTGTCACAAGCAGCTCTCAGATGAAACAGTGTGACAGGAAAATTCTCTCTCATGGTCTATTCCATTTAATTGGCCTAATTCCTCACACAGTTTAATCAGGGAGTGAATAACTCCAGAAGCTTTATTCTAAGTAAAACATGGCTTATTTGCATAAAACTTTCTACTCTAGTATTCAACATGTTTATGTTCCTGATAGTTTTATGGCTTTTCTCAGAATTGATTTCCTTCAAAAGGAAAAAATGTGCTTCCATATTCCTGGCTGCAGGAACCAGAGTCAGACCTGTGCAAACACACCCAGGTCAGCTGACATCCGTACAAACACCTTTCCAGTACAGATCCACCCCATCCTTTCCATGCTAAAGGCTCACTTTCCAGATAACACTAAGGAAGAAGCCAACTTCTTCCTCCTCTTTTAGATCCTGAACATCATTTAATGGCTTATTGGCATGTTTACTATATGCTGCATGAAAGGTAAACCACTGAAAACCCAGCTGAACAGGACACTGCTTACAATGAAGCTACTTTTGCAACTTTTTAATGACTACAAGGTAGATGTCTAGTGTTGGCAATATTAATTAATAACACAGGCGCCCATGGAATTGGCTATGGCTAATTATGTTCCCCCTGGTTTTTTCTGATTATCAAACCTGAAAGCCTTTTATTTTTCTTTACATAATGGAAATTTAACATCTGGACTCTCTGAAATTGCATTAAACTGACTCCTGCATTATGAGTTCCAACACAAAAGAACTTAGACTAACCCTATAGCTCAGAAAGAAGAGAGAGGGGAGAGACAAAGAGGTGGTTACAGAGCATGTTCTAACCAATCACAGTGAGATGAGCCTCTACTCAATCACTTCACTCACTACAAGGGAACAGCTGCTCAAATATAGACATTTTCTTACCCTTGATCAGAAAAATACTGATCTGCAAGACTGAACAGTGAGTTAACATCAAGTTTCTCATGAAACTGAAGAAATCCATAATGTAAGCTTTTTGATTATTGACTGAAGCTTGCAGTGAAGATAACCATAAAAACATGGCAGTACTCAAAGGAACCCATTTTCTGTCCTTAGAAGATGTGAAAGCAAGAACAACAGACGTCTTCAACAACCTTATAGAAAATGGTCTGCGGAATTGCTTTGAACATTGGCAGCATCATATGTATCTGTGTGTCAAATTAGAAGGGATGTATTTTGAAGGTGATCATAGTTGATACTCTTAATTTGTTAAATAAAAAGAGTTACAGGGGCATAGTCTCAGGGTGGGGGTTATCAGACCTTGTCAGCCTTTTCATTAAGAAAATGTTGCTTCTTTGGGGAAACAGGCACAGCTGTGGCTCTAGACCTCTCTACAGAAAGAAAGACTAACTACAAGATCCTAGATCACGCTAAACTGGAGACAAAAGCCAGGCCTCAGATTAATCTCAGTGTGTCCAGAGGACATGGAGCTCCTTAGAACTCCATGTGCTCCTTTAGGCACTGGAACAGATTGCCCAGGAAGGTGGTTGATTCACCTTCCCTGGAGGTGTTTAAAAGATGGGTGGACAAGGTGCTGAGGAGCATGGTTTAGTGTTTGATAGGAATGGTTGGACTCAATGATCCAGTGGATCTCTTCCAACCTGATGATTCTATGATTCTATGATTAGAACAACTCAGCAGTCTCAACTCTGCATGATGCCTCTTGTAGAGATGGCATACTACATGAANGTGCTGAGGGGCATGGTTTAGTGTTTGATAGGAATGGTTGGACTTGATGATCCAGTGGGTCTCTTCCAACCTGATGATTCTATGACTCTATGATTAGAACAACTCAACAACCTCAACTCTGCATGATACCTCTTGTAGAGATGGCATACTATATGATTTCTTTTCTTATAAACCAAATCTAAATTTGAGCTTCTTATATCCTATCATTATAACTGTCATCTGAAAAGAACACAGCATTTGTGTGACTTCCATGCTGTGCCATAAATTAAAACAAGACAAAATTCAGATTTCCATAGACATACAGTATTTGTAGCACACACCAGTAACGAAAACTGTATTTCCTCATTTTCTCCCATCTTCTCTGATTCAGTAATTCCCTTTTGGAAGCTAATCACATTAAGAAGCTTAACTTATTATAGGCATGATGGCGGGCAAGCACACATAAGTCTAATACCTGAATTATTCTCAGGTAGACAATCCATCGTGTCAGCTAGTGATCAACGTGTCCACTTATATTCACAGTGCTATATACAAAGTGATTTAATTTCACCATCTAATATTTCCTTAAGACATAAATGATTATGCGATAAACAAATCATTTGGAACCTAAAAGAGTGGTGTCATTGTAAATATCTCTCCATGTCTCAATTTACATAATAAGGGGTGCTGAAAATCTGAGAAGCTATGACCCAAAATGTTTCTCTCAGATACTCAAGAAAGAGAAATGATACTGGACAGAATACCTTTACCACATTTTAAATAAAGAGGGAAATTACTATTGGAAGTGATCCTGCTGTTCTCTGTCCTCCCCGAAGCTGTACTCCAAACATACTTAAATAAAGTAAATAATTTGGCCTCTTTTCTAAATAAGTTTGCACATTTACAGCAGAAGAAGGTATCCTCTTCACAAGGTGCTGTGGAATTTATTGATATTTTGGAAGTAAAGAACACAGTTTCTGTGAATTCTAGGATAAAACATTATAAAATAACACTAACTGTTTCTTAGCCATTTAATGGTTGAATAAAACATCATCTGTAATAAATATTTACAGCACTTCTTTAGTATAATAGTCAGCATTTTCCCCAAATCCCAATCTCAGTGAGAAAAAGGTCAGTGAGTACAGCTCACACATAGGAAAATCTTTTGCGGCTTTGGTTATTATCCCCATATTCACATACAGTGAGTATTCAACATCCTTCAGATTATTAATGTTAAACAGGAGAAGCAGCTATAGAAAGACTCATGAAAATGCTTAAAACAACCTAAGACATTCTTAAGATACTAGCACTTCTAGAAAATACTGAAAAGAAATGTGTGTCTTTCTTTAGCCCAGTCACAGATTTCATTCAAACCATTTACTTCATTTCATTATCTCTAAGCACAGGCAGTATCTGTGGTCTTTTTTGCTGTCTCTCCTTCAGTTACAGCCACACTGAATGTCTGAATACTGATACAGATTTTGGGTAGCACCCAGTTGAGTCTCAGGGCATGAACAACATCCTGTTTCCCCAGCATACAATTCTATCATTTGTAGAACTGGAGCCTTATCTTCCTCAGGAAAATCTCAGTTTCGCCCTATTTCCAGATGATCCTGCAACAGCTCCTGCTGCAGATGCCTGGATCTCATATGGGCAGCCCTGCCAGCACCAGGGCTCAGTAATGTCGGTTTGGGTCCTTGTTCACCTCCATATCCTTCTCTTCAATGTGGTGGCCAGAATAGCACTGTGCTTCACAGCAGCCCCAGTAAACAGTATGTCTGGTCTGAGGTTTCATCCCTGAAGTTTGGCACCAGTGCTGCAGTCAAGAGGGATGTGTCTACACAACTGGTTTAAAGACTTTTGAGTGCTGGGACATGATATCATACTGATTTTTTTTTTTTTTTACAGTTTTGGAGCAAAAGAACTAGTCCATTGCCAAACAGCTCCTGGGTAGGACTATGGGAGTTTGCATGGACCAGATAGCCCACAGTCTGCCCGTAGCCCAGCTCTACAGGGTAGCCAAGGCTCAGGATGCTCCATGGTTCCTAGACCCAGAGCTAGGGACCAGTCATGAATAGGTTTGATTTACTAATGTGCCTCCAAGCTATGCATGTTGGGTTTTACTCAAAAATTGCTATAGATTTTGGATTTGTGGCAGGTCTTTTATCTGGTGTATAAATGTGCACTGGAGCAAACAGGGCTTTTTGTTTCTATGCTTTGTTTGAAAATCTCCTCAACAGTTGAGGTTTATTTACCCAGGGATGTATGATAACAAAAATATAATTTGATACTTGATAACAGAATAATTGGTTCCTGCCTTTTGTTGAGGCCACTGATAATTTACCACCCTGGGATTTTTTAAAAGATGCATGGCATGGCCTTCATGAAGGCAGCAAATCACCATTATGGCATTAAAGTAAATAAGAAACAAATAAAAGCTATATCTGTCACATTGACTATTCTGTATTGATGAGAAGGAAACCCAGACCATAGAAGTGATTATGTGTATCAGATACCTGACAGCTTATGCTGCCATTGTTCTCCAACTTAAATGCTTAGGTAGAAAGAGGCCAATACTGCTTATAAAGAAGATTATCTGAAAAAGAAGTATGCCTTGCTTTTTGAGGGTCTAGCTTCTTTTTTTTTTTGTTAGGCCTTTTTCTTCTGTTTTTTTCTTGCTACTCTCTACAATGTAAAGAAATGCAAAATTTACTGACATTCATAGCAATAACAAATATTGATACATCTCTTAAGATACTTAAAACCTCTTTAAAATCTTGTTTAGAATAGCTATGACCCTCAGCTCCTGAAGAAAGAACTACCTTTTACAGGAGAGCTGTTAGATAGTTATTAAGATAGATGAATCACCTGCTACAGACACCTTGTTCTCTTCATTGGCTGCAGATGAATCCTAGATAAAATGTGTAGTCTAGTGGTATTCAGTTGCTTAAATATAAGGTCTCCTGTCAGTTCAGCTTCTTTAGGTTCCTTGGAAGAGCAGAGTGGGGCTGGCAGAGATGAACAAGGGATGCTGGATCCCTGCATCTTCTGAAGCAGCAGGGGGTGGGGGGTGGGGGATGGGGGTAGGTCCCCAAATGACACTGGACATTTACGCTTTTGTTATTGAATTATACCTGGAAGGGCACAGTTAACAGAGTGATCCCCTGTTTTGTCTCTGCATATTATTGGGAAAAATGCCTTGATAATATATCTGTAGTTCTTGAAATTTCAAGAGAAAGACAAGAAAAACATTATAGTCCCTTTTGGCTGTTTTAATGCAGAGAAAAGACTTTTGTTGTGTACGTGATAAAAATTAAGCTTTAAGCCACAAGGAATTATTGCAACTTCAGGAATCATCGTTAGCACACCCCTGTAGCTCTGGATAGCATCCATGAAGCGATACTGTTGTGATAGCAATGAAACCAGCAGAAGCCAGGGGTTGTGTCTGTCTGTAAACTGAGGGTGTTTCTCTGGCACCACTTTAACTACAAGAACTCCAGACTGATGAAGTTTTTGAGTTCCCTGCTTCTGTTTCAAGAAAGCAAGAAATAACTTTTAAATGTGACCTTTTTGCTGAAACAGTAACACTAGTAGAATCCTGATGATGAACACTTTTGTTTCTGGAGTTCCTCAGCCAAATACACTTTGGCTCTGGCACCCAATATGACTTCTTATTTACACAGTAGTGTAGCAAGTCATCCATTTAGCTTTAGACTTATAACTGCTTGCCAGGTTTTGTGTTCTGATATACAGCAGAATATTTTTGCTTTAGTACCACAGAGATAAGATCTGCTTTGTGTATAAGTATGTATTTACACATACTTACATGCATGTAAGCAAGCACTTACCTTTGTGTATGATTGTGCAAAAATCCTGGAGGAGGGAGCAGAAGGCACAGAAATAAATGACCAAATTACAGCCACATAGCAATTCAAATGGACAGGAAAATCCTAAAGCTGGGAGGTGAATCACTTGCCAGCACACTCCTCAGACCATAAAACCCAGAAAGTAATATGAAATCTGGTTCCTCCCCAGTATACGTGTGGAAGAAAAACTTCAAGGAATACTAAAAGGTTTTTGTTGTCAGTAGTATTTTATAATCCAGCTGGAGGCCAGTCACAAGTGGGGTCCCCCAGGGCTCAGTGCTGGGTCCAGCCCTGTTCAATGTCTTCATCAATGACCTGGATGAAGGCATTGAGTGCACCCTTAGTAAGTTTGTAGATGACACTAAGCTGGGTGGAAGTGTCGATCTGCTGGAGGGTAGGAAGGCCCTGCAAAGGGA
>WAAB01014822.1:237784-281319 GCA_013389865.1 Piaya cayana | reverse complement strand
TCCACAGCCTTTCCCTCATCCAGTAGACATGTTACTGTGTCATAGAAGGCGATCAGGTTGGTTTGGCAGGACCTGCCTTTTGTAAACCCATGTTGGCTGGGCCTGATCACCCGGTTCTCTTGCAAGTGCCTCATGATAGCACTCAAGATCACCTGCTCCATGAACAGGTAAAGCAAAAGCCATGCATGAAAAACAAAGCAAAACAAGGAATTCAGTCACTACTTCCTATCAGAAGGCAGATGTTGAGTCATCTTCAGGAAGATGCAGACCTTAATGAGACTTAAGCATCCAGTGAAGGTATATGCCTGAATCTTGAACTGTTAAAGTTTCCCTAATTTTTTTTCACCTGCAACCTCCAAGGCTTTGAATCTGAACTTGAAATTTACCTGCCCAGTGCAAATGAGGCTTTGGAAAAAGAAGAGCAAATATTGGATTAAGAGGAAAGTATCATTGAATAGTGAAGAAAACTTGGAATTGAAAGTGCCTAGAGGAAAGACCAACCCTTTAATAGGACAGTCATTAAAGAAAATGACACTTAAATACAAGATAAGTAATTTGTCAAAATAATCTTAGAGAATGGATCTTCTAGAAGCAGATTAAATGCAGGAGTTGGATTTAGACAATCTGAGTTCATCTTGGAGGACAGATATATTTGTAGATCTAAAAGTTGGCCTTTGAATATTTCCAGGATAAAGGTTTGGAGACATTTTGATCAGATCCCTTTACCTGAGTATAATCCTTCACTCAGGAATAAATGCTCCTGTTTTATTCACTGTTAAGTTTCCAGTTGTTGGAAGCTGCTGATGAAGTTTGCTTATAACATCTGGATTTTGAGTTGAAGTGTTCAGCAAATGGGGAAGAAACTGAGCATGGCATATGTGATGCTTATTTTTATATGCTATTCAGACGCTACCTTAGGCTTTAACAAATACTAGATGCTGTCTTCAAGAATGATTAAAAAAGGATATTTAGTGGCTGATTTGCCTTCTCTTTCATTATGTGCACCACAGTGCTATGTTAAATGTACTTCAATTTCATGTCTTTCCAGCACTATGACCTTCTCTTAATTTGCTTTGATCTACACCTTCTTTTTTTGTAGGACATGAAAGTATGAGGAGATTCTGTGACTCTGATGTGTTAATATGATTTTAACCAGAGGCATATTAAAACTATGTTGATATGGTGGTACAGCTAAGCTCTGCAGTTCCTCCTCAAGCTTTACATCCCAAGCAAATTGGAGGGTTTGGGGGAGATGAGGGACCACAGAGAGCTTGTTCTTCTTGTCTTCATGTACACACTAGACTCTCCTCGGCGACCTGCACTCAGGTCTCACACACATGATGAACATGAAATGTAAATGTAATCTACAGCTCAGCAGATGCTTCTGATCCCTCCAAGCTGGATGTAGTTCCATTCAGCAGGGTCTGTAGATTGATGGGTTTAGGGAGTTCCATATGCATCTAAGTGTATTAAATACTGTTTTGAGACATCATTTTCTTGAGAATTATCTCCTCCCCGCTGCTGGATTAGTGTTATGGTACAAGTCTTATGAGGTTGCAGTTGAGAGAGCTGGGGTTGTTTAGCCTAGAGAAGTGAAGGCTGAGGGGGGACCTTATTGCTTTCTACAACTCCTGAAAGGAGGTTGTAGAGAGGAGGGTAATGGCCTCTTCTCCCAAGTGACAGGGTACAGGACAAGAGGAAATGGCCTCAAGCTCTACCAGGGAGGTTCAGGCTGGTCATCAGGAAAAAAAATTCATGGAAAGGGTCATTGGGCACTGGCAGAGGCTGCCCAGTTTGGTGGTTGAGTCACCTTCCCTGGAGGTGTTTAAGGCACGGGTGGACGAGGTGCTGAGGGACATGGTTTAGTGTTTGATAGGAATGGTTGGACTCGATGATCCAGTGGGTCTTTTCCAACCTAGTGATTCTCTGTGTGTATGTGTGGTCTCCCATATGGACGGTGTGGGTGATGTTAAAAGGTACAAAATACAGGTAATGCACTTGATACTCTGTGAAAGCCAAATACTGAATAGCCAAACAGCCTGAAAAGTGACTAAAGGATAATTTCAAGCTAGAATAACTTCCTCACAATTGTTAGGTTAACATTATAAAGTAAATTGGTCAATCCTTGCTTCTTACCCTAGGTGTTTCTCAACCTCTTTACAAGGTCTGAGTAATCATTGCATCTGTTTATACTGTTCCATTTTGATTTTACTTCACATCATCCAGACAAGAAATGCAACTAAAAATTAAAATCAGCTTGTATACTATAGTGTATTCCTTTGGAAAGAGGCAAAACGGATTTTGTGGTAAATTTTACAAGCATGAAGTCTCATGATAATAGGAACTGAATATAGTGTTTTGCCGCAGAGTTAGCAACAGCAGTATCTAGTTGGAGAATGAAAAGGATATGATAGGTAAAACTGTAGAAGATAAAAGCAGTTGTAACTATGTTTGGGGTTTTATTTTACAGGCAGGAAAAGAGGCCGAGTTGTTGTTTTTAAGTCATTCCTGAAAGACAGAATATAGCAAATGTAAAATGGAGGTGGCTAGACAAATGTAAGGAAAATAATGTGTGTTGAAATATTGTAGGTATTGGGGGAAAACAGACTGAACCTCAGGAATAAATCCAGGACACCAATTTATTCTTATGATCTTCCAGGGAATCCTAAGCCAGTCTGGTTCTTAGTGATTCTTGACCCATTCAAATGAAATATTCTGTGTGTATCCAAATCCTGCCAAGTGGAAATGCAGTATTGCTAGCAACAGGCCGTAAAGTTCCCCATTGCCTCTGTTTCATGGGCCACTTGAAATGTCGAGCTACATTTGCTGCTGTTCCTTTGGCTAATACCATGAGGAGCAGCTCTAGTAAAATAGTCATAAACAACTACAAATTGACTTTCAAGTGGCTGTCAAACACCTAAAACCCCACAGCTTTTGCTTAATGGAAGCACAAAGCCAACTCTGTGAAACCCTAAAGGCGGCTGGAGTTACAAATGCAACGGATGTAGCTATTCCACTGAGATACTAAACCACTGTTTTTAGAGCCAAGCTTACCACTGAACTCACAGCAGAGCTCAGTGCTTCTGAGATATAATTCAGAGGTTTTAATCCTTCTGAAGGAACATTTGTATGATCACAGGGAAGGGAACCTCTTACCTTCATTATAAGATGTTATAAATAGCTCCCAAGAAAAATGAACCTTTGCTACATCCATGAAATCTAATAAATGTAATATTTTAGTCTTTTTGACACTGCATGACTTCAGCCACTGATTAGATCTGTGCCCTGCATATACACGCATAGAAGGCAGTGACAGAGATGGATATGCTTTCTTAGTTGAAATAATATCAGCTTTTCTTAACACCAAAACATTTACTTTAAGCATATGGAACAGTAAGTTTTATTTGGTTTATCTTAATTTTTATATCAAACAGATACAAAATGTATGGCAATATCTTGCCTTATTTCTTTTAAAAAATAAAGTCTCTTGGAACATTAATCTTCCCAATCACCGTGTCTGAAGCTTTCCTCCTGAGCTCAGCAGGGAAGTGAGATGCCTGCTGAGGGCCTTGTAGGATCCAAACCTGCATGTTTTGAAAATGTCAGTTTTACTGAGAGGTTCCTCTTATGAATTCTTATTGCAAATGAAATGATCCTGGGGGAAAAGGGAAACATTGAGGGGCTAGAAAATAACAAAATCATAATCCTACTTTCCAGCAGAACTCATAAAACTGAGGAGAGGAGGAAGCATATAAAACAAAACCTAGAAGAGGTATTTAACAACTGCATTGAGCCTTCTTAACACATTTTTTAAATTAAGCTATTAGATTTTTCCCAAAGATCATAATGTAAAAAAAAAGACTCAGAATGCCAAACAGTCTTAAACAAGCTGATGTGGTTTTATATACCATTTTATACTTGATGTGTTGCATAGAAAACCTACGTTATAAATTCAACAAAATGCTTTGCATTTATCATTTCTCTTTTTTTGATACCTCCTTGCTAAGAGGTAAAGACTTTTCAATCCATTATGTTTAAAAACTGTCACTGTAATGCAGAATGGTGGTGAAAATATATATCCTTTTCACTAGTATAGCTGGACCAGTTTCAAATCCTGCTTTTATTTGATCCATGGCAATTTGCTCTGATAGCCTCAGATATCAGTTATTTCTAGAAGTGACCAGGCAAGAATATTTTCTGCAGGAAGGCATGTTTCCTCATGATCTGAGAATTATTCAAACATACTCAGCCTCCTAAGTAGTATGTTAAAGGATGTAATGCAGCCATAATAGTGTTATTCATTCTCAGGGTTTGTTTCTCTTGGTTTAACTGCTACCTAACTCTTTACAAGCTGCAACAAGGAAAAATCTGATCTGCAGAGTTAGGGGTGACACAAGCTGAGTAAAGTCACAAGGTTCTTTTGAAGGAGGAAAAAATTTATTTTCAGCTTGCATGAACTAACTTGCCATTCATGCATATCTTCCATTCTGTGACCAATGCATGCCTTTTGTTCCTCGGGTGGCGGGTCTGTATCTAAATCCCCTCAAATGGCGGCCTCGGGGAGGAGGCAACGAGGAGTCTGGATCAGGGAGAGGTTGAGGCGAAGGGTCTTCTGGCAGCGGACAAACCTGCCCCCGAATTACCGAATGGGGAAACCGGGTGAGTAGTTGAATCTGGGGAGATGGAGGTCCAGGTATTTCACGGAAAGGGTCACCGGCTGCTCAGGGACGGCGTTTAAGAGTGGAGGAGGTGCTGAGGGACAGGATTCAGTGATTGATGGGAATGGTTGGACTTAATGATCTGTGGGTCCTTCCCAACCTAGTGGTTCTATGATGTTCTATGATGATGCGCAGAAACAGTTTAGTTTCTCAGTGTGTTTGTGAGATGGGAATTCTTGACAGCTTGCAATGAGGAAAGCAGAAGAACCAAGAGGATATATAACTTTACGTTCCTGGAAATCTGTAGTCATCAGCCATCAAAAGGAGGATCTCCTGTCTTGTAATCCTATACTTTAAGAGAAACCTGGCTGAATTTTTATGACTGTTACTTCAGCAACTTTGTGACAATTCAGTAAAATATGTTTTCCTTTCTGTTCAGTTATGTGGGATGTTCCTATTTGTGTGATGCTTTCATAGGGCAGGTCTGAATTAATATATGAGTTTTGGCACAACCCCCCCATCCCCCCTCTATGGCTTGGGAACCAAGAGTGGGAAAGGAGAGACAAAAAGGTTATGGAACAGGTATCCTGTCACAGTGAGACAAACCTCAACTCCATCACTTCGCTCAGTATGAGCGGACACCTGTTCAAATATTGATGTTTTCTTACCCTTCATCAGAAAATGTTGGTGTATAAGAGTGAACAGTGAGTTAGCATCGAGTTTCTTCTGAAACTGAAGAAAGCTGTGATGGAGTTCTCAAAGATTAAGTCAGTGCTCAAAGGAATTCCGTTTTGGTCTGCAGATGATGTGAAAGCAAAAAATGATGGAAATCCTCAACAGCCTTTCAGATAATGATCTGCAGAATTGCTTTGAACATTGGCAGCATCATATGCATCTATGTGACAACTCAGAAGGGATTTATTTTGAAGGTGATCATAGCTGATTTTCTTAACTTGTTAAATAAAAAGAGTTACAAGCACAGTCTCAATTTTTTTTTTTTTTGTGTTGGACCTTGTATGAACATGGATTTAGGCTGGCTCCAATTAGTCTATACTGATGGGAATACAGAGTGGTGTGAAATTTTGACTCTTAAAAAAACTTCTGCTCCATTCCAAAAGTTTGCTTTTCCTTCAGCTCCCGATGAACTGCTTAGTTCTCTCATGCTGAAATCTAGAGCAAACTTTCTAGGGAAACTGGTGATCATGTTTCCTTAAGTGCCATTTGCTAATTAAAGGTAATTGCAAAATTACTAGGGTTTAACTGATAATCCATTAAATGCTTTTGCAGTTAGTTGGTGTTCAGCAGGCTTATTCTGGCGATGTTCAGGAAAGCTCACTGAAAGTGGAAATACTAGACTTCTTGCAACATTTATTTGCTCTTTTTTTTTTTCAAAAAAACATTTTATCCTACTCCCGTAGCAGAAAACCCAGCTTTTATGCATAAGGAAGGTAATTTATGTTGAGTTTCTGACTTTGGGTTATCAGATCATTGATATTTCATGATGGCATTATGTACCAAGGGTATTTCAAGCCAGATCAACAAATTTTCAAGTGGTGAATTTCATTTTCTTCCTTCATCTAACATTTTTGTCATAGAAATTAATTACAGTATATCTGACTGCACAAAGGAACTAAGACAACTCTATAAATATTTTAGCCAATTATTAAAACCATGTAAAAAGGTTATAATCAGAGTTTATTGGATTAAGCCAAAAATCACAAGGTTATCACATTTGCACATGTTTTTTGATTACCATATGTAGCTTTGAAAGATTTATTTGTCATCTGCCAATTTTTAAGACCACTGTTTTAATAATTTTCAAATTTTAAAAAATGGTAGCACTATGACAAAAATTGGAAGGTTAAAGGGATGTTTATTCTTACCACATAAAGACCTAGTATATGCTTTTACCTTTTAGAAAGTAATTAGGAACAAAAATCAAAAGATCTTTGAAACTCACCTTTAAACCACCAAACTGCTAAGGTTCTCATTGGGCGGAATGTTTCTGGGACAGCAGAAAGGCAACACTAGCCTAAGGGAATGTATGACATCAGAGCCCACCTATGATGATACAGTACACTTGTTTTCACAATGTGAAAAATCACACATACTTCATAAGTGAATCTCATTAAAGTCTGATTTTCCTCTTTATTTTCATGAAACATAAGCGTAACATCTTTTCAAAAAGAGCATTCTTGCTTAAATGAATTCAAGTGAACTATTTTTCTTTTTAAAATTCTATTCAGTGCTTGCAGGCTGCAGGGGATTGTTGTTCAGTGCTTTAAACTTGAGCTGCAGAGGTTACCTACAATTGATCTCAAAACTTTCCCCTCGATTCCTCACTGACTAGACAATGCCATTTTGTTTCTTTTGCCAGGTGCTTGAACAGTAATTCTTGTAATCGTGACAAGGGTGCTGCACTGTGTCTCTGTTGGGAAGAGTACCAGACGATTAGGAATTCTTTTAAAACTGAAAATCACTTCCTTTTAACTCTCCCAGGTCTGTGCAGATTAGGCTGCTTCAAGACTTCCTGGCTAGGGCAAAGGTTTAAAATGTAAGCAGGGGTGTCATCACGTTTTGATAAAAATCTTGGCATGTGTGCATGGGTGCCTGGACAAATCCCTGACTGTTTGACAGAGTTGCTATGGGGTTCTGGCAGGAGGCCTGGGATGAGTGCCCCCTCACCACCATGGTCCTCTGCTGAGAAAGTGCTTCCCTTTGAGGTTCGCTTTGATTATTTTTGCAGGCATTATAGGCAATTTATTCAAAAGAAAATTGATCACTTTGCACTGTTTAGAGGTGGTGAATCAGGAGGAGAGAAGTAGCAAAAAGTCATTTATTCTCAGATGCTTGGTCTTATCTAATTTAGTTAAAATCCACCAGGAAAAGATGGCAAAACTTTTTTCATATACTTGTTCACAAATACTCATCAGTAGAGATAAGTGTCCACAACTATTCCTGACACTGGAATTACACTGACTAGATTAAATGCACCCTCAATCATCTGTTCTTACTCAATGCAGTGAGGTGAAGACAGAGAATCAAGCACAGTGATTTACACTTATGGCACAGTCAGGAGTCTGTAACTCTAGAAACTCCCAGACAGGAATATGATCCTCCTTCTCAGGAACAAAGGCTATGAAGTACTGAAATCACAACAGTGTAACGAGGACTATGAAATCTCAAATTTCAGTGCCAGGTTTGTACTCTAAAAACTAGCAACTTCCTTCTGCCTTCTAAAACCAGGCTTTTGTCCTTCAAAAGCTTTGATTTAAATGTTGCAACTGACACAATGCTCTTCTAACAGGTAAAGTACTAAACGCTGTTTTTTATCTGTCAGCAAGATTTGAGTATTTCTGGTTTTACAATAGAAAACAGTTGTCTCAACTTAAGTTGATCCCAGTGATCTTTGATAGTATTTCTGCAAGTTTATATGCTTGAGAAACCATTTTGTGAGGCGCAGCATGGCTTTAACACTACCAAGATCTTCTGCAAGTATATTTCACATTGACACGGTTTTTAAGTCCTTACTGTGAAGTTGTTACTGGTTTACTACTTTGGGTTGCTTGGATAGCCCAGTGTTCTTTTAGAGTAAGCACTCAATGGAATTGAAGAGCTAATAAACATAAGTATCACACATCAGGCATTCTCATAAAACCATCCCAAACTTGTTCTGCCCGCTAGCCAAACAAACGAAGGAGTGTCTCAATTACTTCCTCTTAATGCACCGGATTTTCTTGTGGGATTTACCTATCTTATTGTACCTTCACACAGATACAGATTACCAAGATTTATTCCAAGCTGTATTGCTTTGCAAAGCAGAGCAGTGGTCCATCCACATTTGAACTGTGATCCCTTGAAAAATTGCTATATCTGATAATATGGTGTCAGTGTTATGCAGTGGTGAGAAATTTAAAGATGAAGGAAACAGCCATGAGAACAAAGCCTTACAAACCTGTTATATACAGTTACAGCTTCTAGTTCGTTAATGTTGTTAGACATTGCTGACCTCCTCTATAGTCACCAGCTATTCAGCTGAGAAAGCTGGGCATGCACGACAGCACAACTGAGGTCAAATTGTAGGCTTACATTGATGCAAATTCACTGACTTAACTAGATATGACTGAGAACAGCATGTGGCTGGCT
This sequence comes from Piaya cayana, assembly GCA_013389865.1. Taxonomy (NCBI): domain Eukaryota; kingdom Metazoa; phylum Chordata; class Aves; order Cuculiformes; family Coccyzidae; genus Piaya; species Piaya cayana. The sequence goes on along the minus strand of WAAB01014822.1, from coordinate 272,515 downwards.
AGATGACTCAGAAGATATGTCAGGACTATTCTTGCAATGGATAATTGTAGACCTCTGCCTTCTGAAGCTGCTTGTGGGTTATAAACAGAACAGAGAAAGGTGTGATACTAAATCTCTGTAGTCACAATTCAAGGATATGAAATCCGGAGGTTGATGGGACTCAGGCACCCAAGGGTTTTCTGTTCTAATCTTTAGACCACTTTTCAGAGCTCAGCATTGCAAACAGGGTAACTTATACTGAGTCAGCAGATCATAGAATCACAGAATCACCAGGTTGGAAGAGACCCAACAGATCATCGAGTCCAACCATTCCTACCAATCTCTAAACCATGCCCCTTAGTACCTCATCCACCTGCACCTTAAACACCTCCAGGGAAGGCGAGTCAACCACCTCCCTGGGCAATCTGTTCCAGTGCCTAATGATCCTTTCTGTGAAGAATTTTTTCCTTATGTCAAGCCTGAACATCCCCTGGTGAAGCTTGAGGTCATTCCCTCTGGTCCTGTCCCCTGTCACTTGGGAGAAGAGGCCGGCTCCCTCCTCTCCACAACCTCCCTTCAGGTAGTTGTAGAGAGCAATAAGGTCTCCCCTCAGCCTCGTCTTCTCTAGGTTAAACAACCAAGATGCAAGATGATGCATCTACCCTTACTTCACGGAGCCCTGTGCAGGCCTGAAGCACTTCCTGTGAAGGTTTTTTCTGAACACATCATGTTGCCATCTGCAGTAAAGAAATCTCAGAAGCTTCATGAGCAACTTGTCCTTCCCTGTACAAAGAAAAAGTGGAAACCTATCAGAGAAGGGTGTGGTGGGCAGAGGATGGCACCCATGTAACCCACCATTGCAACATGAGATAGTCTCTACTTGCAGGGGAGGACTACTTAGCTTTGGATCCTACTCTGGATAATAAGTCCCTAAAATCTGTGGATATGGACATAGATGCTGTGTTTAATCAGTGACAGAAGATTTTTTCTTTTTAAAAATGGCAATATAGCCCAGTAGCCTATCAGAGATTTCTGTTCCTGTAGCTGGTATAATTGAATGGTTTGTGAAATAATTCAGAATTACAACCGGGGCATTACAGTGCAGTGAAACATGTATTAGGTTAGAGTAAAAATGCAAGGATGCATATATTTTTAATATAGAAGTGTACAGGTATAGAATGACATATACAAATCCTGTATGTGAAAATCTGTTTGTAGCACTGTGCTATTCATATACCTTCTTGTGTTGTCAGTTTAAGCTTTCCGAGTTAAAGATGCCACAGTGATTGTAAAAGACATGCTGTGTTTTGTATTATCATTTATGGTTGTGGATTTCCTTCTATCTCCAAACTGCAATTAAATGTTCCTATCATCCTGTAAATTAGCCTCTCTCTTTTAAACATCACATTTGCAGCTCTATACTCATGTAATTACGTAACTATTTTCATTTCAGCACTGATTCAGCAATGTACTTAAGCATATGAATAATTTCTTTGAACCCAATGGGACTCCTCAGATGCTTAAAATTAGGCATGATTTAATTACTTTGCTAAATCAGCAGCTATACTGGAATACAGAAATGAGGATAAAGGAGGTGGTTTATGTCTTCTGTAAACACCATTATTGAACTGGACATTTCTAAACTCTAATTTTACCTTCCTACTTTAAATGCTTTCAGCTGAATCATAGTACTGAGAACACCATATGTGAGTTATTCAAATTGAATCACATCTCTTAAAACTGTATTTTCTCTAGAGGTAAAGATGTTTTAAGCTCTCCCTTGCTCTGTATGCTCTTGTGAGGTCGACTGACCTTTCAGTCATGTCATTGCAACAGGGTGCAAATCAGGACAAGAGTGTGCTTTTTTCCCATAAAAAAGTGGATAGCTGTGCTTATCAGGATTACAACATGATCTCATATTGCATAGATATATCTGAGATGGTTATAAACTATGATGCATGAATAGAAACTGATAGTGGAGATGGAAGACTTGGGGCCACTTCAGTCCACTACATTACTGAAGATAACAGCGAGAGAGAGAGGGAGAGAGGGGGAGATGGAGAGAGAGAGAGTTCCAGAGAAATCTCTTTTTTGGTCATTTATGGTAAAATTGCATATTGTCTAGGACCTAAAACATTAATAGTTTTAAGCTCACAAGCTCTCTGATGTTTACCTTATGCTATGTGAACTAGGAAACTTGAAGCATAGCCACTGAGTTGGAATCATAGTTCTATATTCCGAAGAACTGGGACAGCAAGAAGTACTCCTGAAGAAAATGTGAACCTAAAAAAATGAAACAAAACTTTGTAGACTGGCTTTTGTAACAGAATATGAAAGTCTGTAGCAAGTACTCAAGTTTTTACATTAGGAAACAGAGGCTAATAGGCAAAGTTAATCAGAGTTATGTGCAAATTGATTATTTCTGTGAGGCCAAAGGTTGTGATAATTTTAAATAATTCTTCTTACAGTTGCAATGTCTCGTCCTTGCATAGAAGAATTTTCTGAAAGCAGTGGTCATACCCTGAGTCAGAATGGAATGATTATTTTACAGAAATATCAAGACATTAGAAAAATTTTCTATAACAGGGGAGGCAAAGACAGAATTCTGTCCCAAAATCTGAATTTAATCTTAACAAGGAAAGAGTACAAAAAAANAAAAAAAAAAAAAAAAAAAAAAGCCAAAATATACTTACAGACTGTTTTAGAGGCACAGAACCCATACAACAGTTATTAAAATTCCTGTTTATGGCTAAATATCTGCAAATGGAAGTGAACTTACCAGAAGCTGTGAATAATGAGAGGCTGTCCAGAGAGGCATTTATGGAAGAAGGTGGCAGCCTGCAGGGAGCTTGGATGTCAATTAAAAAGCCAGCATACAGCCTCATAAAAAATAAGACAAAAAGAGTAGAGAAGGGATATTTCTATTCCTTGGCTAGGAGATCTATTTGGAGATGTTCACAGCATGAATGGGAATAGAACCCTTTAGCGAAAAAGAGCCTATAGAAAAGATCAAACACAAGGGTATTTGATCTATTTGTTTCACCGATTAGTTTCTGAAAAAACAGATCAGTCTGTGAAGAAAAGGTCTGATTGTTAGTTTCTAGCTGAAGTTCTGTTTCATGCAGGTTTTAATGATAGTGGTCTGGTGGTGTTAACACAGCTGCTAGCAAAATGACTAATGCTCTGGAAGGCATTACTAGAATAATTTGCCATCTTGTAGAGATCAGTCCATAACTTTACCAGCTGGTTTGGGGTATTTTTGCATCAAACCCTTACCTTCTGCTTGAACATATCTTCTAAGCATTTAATTTTGATTTACAGATTTGCTTGGATAGAGAATAAATACCTTTCATCTAGTAAGACATGCTTTTTTGCCTGAATTTCTCTAGCTTCAGCTATCAGACATCATATGAGTCAGTTACATAGGTCTTTTTATATCTCATTCCACCAAAAAGATCACTGAGGTACTATATATTATATAGAAAAACCTGCTTTACCTTCTGATGTTCTAACAGCAGTCACCTCTGACTTCAGAGCTAGGCTACAAGAAATACAATTAAACAGCTTCTGTATAAGAAAAGCATAGCACCATTTAGCATTTCAGAATGTAACTTAGCTACATAAAAGCCATTCTATGCATCCTAAAATCGGGATTATAAAGCTCCTATTCCTATTTACCTGTGCAGACTAGACATGAAAGCTGTTTTGCAAAAAAATACTAAAAAACTAAGTTTTGCAAGTGAAAGAAAGGAACACAGTTTTTATATATATATATATTAGATCTTGCAGTATCTCCACAATTTAGAAACTGCTACGTCAAATTTCTAGGCATTTGGTCTAAATGGAGTCATGGTATGTACTGGCTTCTCACATGCTGCAATAGGAAGAGCTGGGTACCACGGAAGAGATCCAAAAATGATTCAGTTTCTCAGTCTGTATTCTGTCTAAATGTAATCTTAATGAAAATGAGGATAATGGTATATCACAAAAACTACCTCTTTAGGGCTTTGGAGCCTACTTGTGTCTCCATGTCTACCACTGATTAGAATCCCAAGTCCAATAACTGTGTTTAATAGCAGTTTTCTTTGTTTCCTTGAAAGAGAGAGAGGAGGATTATTTTCTCCTTTAAGCATCATTTAAGAAAAGGTTTTTGTGCATTCTGTTGCAAGTTTTACCTGCAAATGTGAAACGTATTTGGTAATGTACTTTGGAACACAGGCCCTCCTTATTTTTTGTGAGATGACTATTTTGGACACATAAGTACTCATATTGCTTTCTCAGAGCTTTCACAGTTCCAGTAAAAGGGATAGGGATTATGGTTCCTTGTTCTCATGCTTACTTTTTCATGGAATCCCTTGGGTGGGAAGCGCCCCCAGGAGGTCTCTAGTTCAACCTCCTGTCCAAAGCAGGACGGATTCTGGGATCAGATCAGGCTGTTCAGGGCTTTCTGCAGGCTGGTCTTGAAAATCCCCATGGATGGATGTTTCTTTTCCTCTCTTCTCCCCTGGATGACAGCCATTATCCTTATGATCAGGCCATTCCCTTGAATTAAACAGGCTGAAGAGGCCCTGTTTGAATGGGAGTTTTGATATTACATGCAACAAAGAGTAGTAGCAGCGTCAACCTTTTCTACCAAGACTGCAGCCACTACTACAGTCTTTTAACACATCTAGATCTGCCAGTGGTTGTTAGAGGCCTTCTGAGAATGTCTACAGGATTATGGGTTTCATGAGGTGCAAATAAGGATTGACTTGATTGCTGATATAATGGCAGTAGATAAAATAACATCTCTTGGTATTTAGCAGTGTGCATTTATTTACAAACATAGGCTCATATCTTCCAGCATACATACTCTTCCCTTGTCAATTGTCTTCTGTTTCAGCTCCTTGATGTTCTCCAAATTTCCTTCAAGAATTGTACTCAAGTTATGTTGCAGGCAAAACTCTATCAAAATTAGAAGACAAAAGGTTCATTAATATTGATGAATAATGAATGATCGGATGTTGCCCTTAGATAAACCAGCTATAAACATTAATACAAGTGACCATTTAATGTAAACACAAGTGCGGTGCTCTATTTTATTTTCTGTATCCTTCTGTTTGCTAATTCATTCATGTATTAAATTGCTTAACTGGAAAAAAGACTTTGCAAATAACCATTTCATTTGTCACACTCTTATAAATGTTTAACATTAATAGTTTAGGAATTGAAGAGTGGGGGTCTGTTGAAATGATGCTACCACCTGTGCAACATGATTTTCCCAACTTGCCCTTATCTTCCCATTGCCCAAGATTTGAATCAGCACAAGGCTGTTGATAATCTCTGACTTGCAGAGCAGGGATGACACAGCTCAGAATAGCCTCCTACCTACCACGTGTCCTACCATCTATGTGAGTAACCAGTGTACTGAAGGAAGAACAAAAATACTCAGACCCCCATGTATGCTTTTGCACTAGCAGATGGGTCGAGACATAATAGATTTAAGGACTGTATACATCAGAATCTCTTTGTTCTGCTGAACTGTATGCCATGCAAGGTACAGAAATTTCATGCTTGATGCCGCTGTTGGATTATTACTAGTATTGCTCTGATTTCTCACTACTTATTAAGAAATTATTCACATTTGTCATCAGCATCATGCAATGATGAGTCATACAATAGTTTTTCTGTGCTACATCTTTCCAAGATTCACGAAGCTGTTTGGTTTTGCTTTAAGAAAGAAAAATGGTCCAAGTAGCTGCTCAGCTTCTGCTTCTTCCACTTCATTTTTACTTCATTTTCTCATGACCTATGTTTTCAGATGTTGAGCATAGAATTATTATGATGTAGCTCATGATCAGTAACTCCTGATCACATTACCGAAATAGTTCTTTATGGGTTACAACCTTTCACATTATGAAAGTGGTTTCTAATGGAGTAGCTTCAGTGTAGTTAGACTTCAAGCAACCACCCTTGTTTTGCATTTTTTATGAAATATCCTGGAATGGAGAAGCTGCCTAAAGAGAGCTTATCAAGGATGTCGCGGATGCAGGGTTTCTGAAAAGTAAACAAGCAGGTGGTATTGTGACTAGCTCCTAGAATTAATGTTTCCTATTAATTCAATAAAAAAAAGAAGGAATAAGCTTTCCCCACTCTTAAACTCTTTATTCTGCTCATTCTTTGCTTAAGATAACCTGCTTTTTCCTTCAGTTAAAAGAAGAGAGAAACTCAATTTTTCTTATAGTTCCTGTTCAATTAACCACTCCATTCATTATATGACTCAATTCATCTTAATAAAGTTATGTCAGGGAGTTTTGAAGAAGTATGCTGTTTTCTTTTTCTCTCCTAGATGCACTTGTTTCTTTATTTTTTTTCCTTATGACTTACCAGGTGATAACATTCCTATTTTATACTATAAATACACAGGTATTTATCCTCATGGTCTTGAGGATGGTTTGTTTACTACATCCTAATAAATGCCCTCATTACCATGAGGTCCATAAGCAGCACATTATCTTCAATCTTCTGAGAAACAGTTTTCTTTAATTTCACAATAGTATTCAGCAAAAAAAGTAAATCATAGAATCATAAAATGGTTTGGGTTGGACAAGACCTCGAAGATCACCCAGTTACAACTTCCCTGCCATGGGCAGAGACATCTCCCACTAGACCTGGTTACTCAAAATGCTATTCAGCCTAACCTTGAACAATTCCATGCATGGGACATCCACAGCTTCTCCAGGTAAGCTGTACCTGTGCCTCACCATGCTCATAGTAAGGATTATTTTCCTTATATAGAATCTAAATATACCTTCTTTCAGTTTAAAGTCATTCCCTCTTGTGCTATAACTTATAAAAAGTCCCTCTCCAGGTTTCTTGTGGGCACACTTTAAGTACTGAAAGGCTGCAATAATGTTTTCCCACTGCCTCCTCTTCTCCAGATTGAACACCTGCAACTCTCTCAGCCTTTCTTACTAGGAAAAGTGCTCCAGTCCTCTGATCATTTTTGTGGCCCTCCTCTGGGCCTTTTACAACCACATCTGTCTCATGCTGGGAACTCCAGAGCTGTAGCACTGTAAGTGGGGTCTCACCAGAGCAGAGTAGAGGGGCAGAATCACCTCCCTCAACATGCCAGCCGTGCAGATCAGGATACGGTTGGCCATTTTGGCTGTGAGTGCACATCAGTGGCTAGTGCCCAGCTTTTTCATGCTCCAGTCTCCCCAAGCCTTTTCCTATCTGGTTGCTCTCAATCACTTCATTCCCCAGCCCATATTGATTCTGGGGACTGGTCCAACCCAGGTGCAGAACCTTACACTAGGCCTTCTTGAACCACATGAGGTTTGCATGGACCCATCTCTCAAATGTGTTGAGGTCCCCCTGGATGTTGCTTTCTTGTGTCTTTTGTCTTGTAAAGAGTCATTGTCCCAGCTCTGTGGTCGCTATAGCTTGCTTCAATGGATTTGTGACATAGTTAAATCTATTTCAACAGTTAGAGACTGCTGTAACATCTTTTGTGAAAATAATTCACAGAGGCCCAAATAAGCTTTTGGATTTGGTAGTTCTTGTGTTGATATTCTCAGTGAAAGTTGACAAGTGCTTGCAGCAGGTGCACTTGCACTTCTCTGCTGAGATCCACCAAGTATTTGTCATGAATATAACATATAAAAATAACACTGATATTTTTCTAGAGGTAGGCTGGTAAGGATTTCATATTCTCAGTTTTTTTATTACAAAACTTAGAAATCTACTCAAAATGGGAAAATGGAGAATTTTGGAAGAAACATGCAAGCAAAAGAAAAATAGCCCTGAAACTTCTCTTGGTCTTATTTTGCTACAGACACTTGTTCAACACCGTGTGAGATTATAAGAGGAAAAGTGGTGTTCTTGGGCTGAAAAAAAGCTGCATCTTGGGCTGAAAAAAAAGCTGCATCAGAATAATCATGGCCAGCAGGTTGAGGGAGATTATACTTTCCTTCTGCTCCACAATGGTGAGACCCCACTTGGAGTACTGCAGGTCTGGGGTCCCCAGCACAAGACAGACATGGACCTGTTGGAGCAGGTCCAGGGGAGGGCCACAAAAATGGTCAGAGGGCTAGAACACCTCCTCCAGTAAGAAAGGCTGAGTGAGTTGGAGTTCTTCTATCTGTAGAACAGAAAGCTCTGGGGAGACATTTTTGTGGCCTTTCAGTACTTAAAGGAGGCTTATAAAATGGGGACAGACTTTTTATCAGCTCCTATTGTGTCAGTGTGGTATAACAGACTTCACTAGGTTTTGTGGATGGCAAACACCAAATTTCACAAAAGGGAGCAATTCAATTTGAACAACAAATAACTTTATCTGGTGAGAGAGATGGAGCCAGTGGTGGTCTAATGCTCAAATCAACTAAACGACACCTAGGGTGAGGTGGAGGTCTCACAGTCTGATATTGCTTTAGTTAAGAGCAGAAATATCCCCAAAAGCACATACTGAGCTCCCTGCTCCAAGAGCATGGTGAACTGCTGAGTCCTCACTTCTGATGACACAAGCAGCCTTGTGAGGAGCCAATCAACACATACTAACTGACTTTGTCCCACCTTGCCAAGAGGTACCAAAAGATTTTTTAAAAAAAAAAAAGTACAAAATTGGCCCCTGAAAACCCTTTTCTTGGGTGGGAAAGATTACCACCTTATCTAACAAATGCACATTCTCACACCCAAGAAAGGATGCCTTTTTGGTAAGAACTGCACACCTCAGACTTTGTCAGATGTTCCTCCAGGAAAATAATTACTAATTTGAATTTCAATTGTTACTTCATATATATTTATATATGTGTACATGTTACTTCATAAACATATGCATACTGATCATTGCATATATGTTATGATATCATTGCATATATGATATGCATAATGATCATTGTTAACCAGTTATAATCTTTTAGTGTTAACTCAGCAAGTGAATTTATCAACAGCAATCTCAAGCTTCTTTTTATCTGTCAGTTAAAATAAATTTCACTAATTCTGACTGGTGACTAGCATATATCATAAACAAGTGACCAAGTCTGGGGCTAGAGACTGATCCAGACGTACCCAGGCTTCTCTCTGATGGAAGCTTAGAAAGCAGTCTGTCTTGAACATCACGTCTTGACAGGAGTGCATTCCTCAGTCACCTGTCAGAGCCTTACCTATGGAGTGCAATGGACAGGACAAGGGGTAACCATTTCAGCCTAAAAGAGGGGTGATTCAGATCAAATAGAAGGAACAAAATTTTTTTATAGTGAGAGTGGTGAGACATGGGCACAAGTTGCCCAGAGAAGCTGGGGATGCCCCATCATTGGAAGTGTTCAAAGCCGGGTTGGATGGGGCTTTGAGCAACCTGATCTAGTTGAAGATGTCCCTTTTTAAAGGTGCATTCCCACCCAGACCATTCTATGATGCTATGAAAGGAGTAAATTAATGAATTTCATAGAATCACCAGGCTGGAAAAGACCTCTTGGATTATTGAGTCCAACCATTCCTATCTGCCACTAAAGCATGACCCTGAGCAAATATTCATATTGCCTTCAAGGGAAAAGAATGACTCGGTCATTTATATGCACTGATATATGAAATAAAGAAAAATGTGAGTGTTGACTTTTGTTCCTATGTACTTTATAATTCACAATCTAAGAAAAGCTTTTGGAAAATTCTATACTAGTTAGCAGCTGCAAAATTTACTTTTCTACTTAAAATTTTGTTTCAGTGAATTGAAACCTGCCTTTGCAATACTGTGGCTGCTACTCAGGCCTTGTAGGTAACTTTCTATTTACCATCAGCATTCCACCAAAGTTCAAAACTGCTGCTTTGTAGCATAACCATGGGGTTTAGGTTTTCAGACAATGTGTACCATACATTTTTCATGAGAAACAATGGAAGATTAGGATATCTCATCTAAAAAACCTTAGCCAGGGCATTTATTTCACAGACTTACTTGGTAAAGTATTTTAAGCATGTAATCATTTGAGATGTCTCATAGACAAGAGAGAAGTGCTGTTACACACAGTTGTGTTGCTAATATTGATGGGCAGATACTAATTGCTTTGCAATTGCTGGCAGCATGATGTATACTTATATATGCACCCAAAGAGCAGAAAGCAGGGAATGATGGATTTAGAAAGATGGGTTTGCTACCATCTTCACTGTTCTATTAAAATTATTAAGGGCTACCTCAGCTTGAGCACTCCTGGTGTCTATCACAGACCCTCCAGGCGCCGGGTGCATTCCAGCAAAGTACCCCCAGGTCACCACCCCTGTCCTAAAACCCCACCATTGCCTCTACGGAGTGCCTCTGCTCCCTGTACTGCTGGTCAGGGGTTTGTCTTTTCCCTCCAGCCTTGCTGCCCCACATGGAGTGCCCTGGCATCTAGCTGTACCCCACTGCCACCACAAACTTTTCCTGCCCTCCTTCCTCACCTCCAGGAGGTGAGGGGTGGGGAGCAGCGCCCAGGCTTGTGCTATGGTACATATCCTGTACTGACAGCCACATGTTCTAAACATCTGGGATCCCAACAAAAAAAAGGCAGATACTCAGTCTTTCAAAGCTGAGACACAATGGTTGGCCTCCAAGCAGAGACAGGGGTCCTGAGAAGAGCTTGCTCTTACCTTTGCCCGGTTTGTGATCTCCAGGTGCCAGCTCATGGGCCATTTAAAGCCCTATATCTCACCAGGATGGATGTTAGGAAGGACATCAGGCTGGACCAGGATAGCCTTCCCTGTGGTCAGTGTGGTTCCCCCTCCAGTGTGGCAGTCCTGGAGTTGCTGGGCCATGCAGCCACTGAGGGTATTAAGGTCTGGTGTCTCCATCCAAGCAGGATGGCCACTTCTGCCAGTATCACACTGCGGGGTGAAATGGAGATCCAAGTTGCCTAGGAGAAGTCTAGAGCTACCACATCTGCTCTTTGCTGGGCCCAGCTGGCAAGCAGGGATGAGGTGGGGCAGGCAGGAGTGTCCTGGAGAGGGGTGTTCAAAAACAGTGAAGGTAGAGCTGCCCAACAGCCCTGCAGGCAGTGTTTCCCCATTCTGTTTCCAGAGAGAGTGCACTGAACTCACTGGGGAAAACCACTTTCTGAATTAGACTCCCACCATAAAAATGTCATGAACCTCCTTAAAAGTGCACAGTTCTTGTGAGAGAGGACAAGTTTTCTACACAAGCCTTTGTGCCCCTTTCTGGGCAGGAGATTGCCATTCTTCCCACGTGCATGAATGTGTGCTGCTTCTTTGCCCCCACAAGAATCTCAGCCTGGATATATCACCCTACATGCACCTGCTGGTAGGCTGGTTGCTGCAAAGCCACCATGATCACTATTTTTGCTTTTTCTTTTAGCCAGTGTTAGGAACACAAACTGAGGCATATGCTGCATCTGCAGTCTTCTCATCCTTAAGCTGTTCCATAGCCATAAAATCAGAGCATTTAGTGTTTTTCTTTCTGTATTCCAAGCATACTATGCTGAGCCCAACAAGGAGGCCCCTCTTGACACGTTGCTCTCCAGGAGATAATGAATGTTTTCCATTTAAGAGTTAATCTAGTGAAATACTTGGTTTTGCTATCCCAAATGAGCTGTGCATTATGGCCAAATCAAAATAGTTTGCTTGGGGAGGGTGGGAGGAGGGAGATGTAGAAAAGGAAAACTGTGGAACTAAATTCACATGCCTGGAAGAAACAGAAGTGTTGCCTTTCCCTGCAGTGCCTCAAATTTCCCTCTGAATGCTCTAACTCTGTGTTTTTGCAGTAAACAGGGTGTTTTGCACCATCCTTGGCCACCAAGGGATCCTAACAGAGTCAAGTGTCACACTTCAAATGAAATTAAATGTACTATGTAAGATTTTCATTCCTATAAAGCAAAGATTTAAAGAACTTAAATTTTATCTGAATTATATGTGCATGCAACTTCTTGCTTCTCTCACTGTTCAACTGAAAATAACTTTACCTTTTGCACATCTCTGTTATGGACCAAGTAGAAGTGAGGGAAATTGCCAGAAAGGCCTTAGATCCTCAGACATTTTCAACATATGGTGTTACAATACCAGACACATGGTCTGCCTCTTCACGCAAATGTTTATGAAGTGTTTAATATATATCTAAAAGGGATAGCAGAGTGAGATGCAGTTCTTTGAGTATGACTTCCTTAGGGCTTCTATAAATGTTTGACTCAGAGAAAATCTCGTTGAACAAGGTTGCATTCAAGCAGCATACTAGGCGCCCTTCTGCATGTGAGATAAATGAGGAAGGAGATAACAGGAAAAAACAAAGAAATAAAAAATTCTAGTACAAACACAGAGCTGTTGAGATCAGGATAAAAGCATTAAGAAGGCGTTTTTATGCTTCATTTTTTTAACTTCATATTAGAGCTTTCAGAAAATGTGTCCCTCTCTTGCTGATTAAGTTATGTTCAAAAGGAAAGAGGATTTAGTATGTTCTTTGCAAAACACACTGAAAATGTTAGTCAGGTGTCCCCTCAGTAAGGACTTGTCAATCAGGCACCACACAGATAAGAGCAATGTTGCCCCTGTTCTAGAAGCATGAAAATTTGTAGAAGACTTCAGTGTTAGCCTTCCCTGCTCCCATGAAAACAAGTGAGTGTCTTTAATTTTCAAACTGGAGTTATAAAAGCTAAACAACCAAGTTGTGGGAAAAGTGAATAACTTTAGACTATTATTGACATGTAATCAAAAGCCTAAGTGAAATTCAGGAGTAAAAGTTCTGCCATCCCATTTAGAAATAGCACAAAACGTTTCTTTTCACTGAAATGAATGGTTATGATCATTGCAGGTGCTCCCTATTCCTGTGTGTTGTGCCTTTCTTGAAATACACCTTTCTAACCTAACCTTGAAGCTCTGGAGACAAGGCAGCAGGAGACCAAGGGTTGAGTATACTTCTAAATACACACACACAAACATGCTAGGACTGTACTGGCTGAAAATGATATTTTTCCATGAGAAACATTGAAGGAGAAAAGATTGCTTTTCAAATAGATTTGTTTTCTCCTTTGAGATCATTCTAACAAATTGGTTTCAGTTTGAGTGGAAAAAAACATCTGCCCTTCATTCCTGTTGGTTTTAAATCCCCCATCACCTGCCACTATGAAAGTGGCAGATAGGGAGGGACTGGTTAGAAATGGGAGGCAGAGGGCAAGGAAAACACTGATTTTATCCAATACTACAATTGTTTCCTTAACCCTCTGTGTGTGTATGGTTCGTTGGTCTGGTAGGCACACCAGAGGAAAGATAAATCAATAAAAGCTGTTCCATGAGTTTGAAATACAACATTCATAAAGTACTAGTACAAAGCAGGTTTGTCTTTACCTTTTTTCACCAACCAAAATTCAGAGGAAATTTTTATGAGAATTCTTTCAATTTACAACAAAAAATATTTCTTTTTTTATAAAAAATTCTTTATAGTTCTAGATATGACTTTCAAAAGTGACCAGTGATTCTGATTGGGGAAATATTTTGATGCACCTTCAGGGTGACAGTTAAGCAATGATGAATTCCCATACTGTAAAGATACAGATTTTTATTGCTGCCACAAGGCAGGTAATTTGATGACTAGTCTTTCTACAGGACAGAGAAACAAATGCAGTCAATATAACCTTGGAATGCACTTCCTTTAACATCTGTCAAATGCCAATTAAAATGTTTTCCTTAATGCAGTAATATGTCTTTTGTCATGTAAACTGTATTAAGTCTATTTCTGATTAATTTAATTAAATATGTTCATTAACTAGAAATCTGAGTGGCTGCAGGTGAGAAAAACATTATTTGATGACCTCTCTTTTGAGCCAATCTGCATTTTTCCATTGGCAAAAGATGTTTTAAACCAGTAAGAAAAACGTAAATGTCTAAAAGTCAAAGAAATGGATGATGCTGTAATTCCCTTTAATAAATCTGGACAAAAGGCCAGTTCACCAACTGCCTCAGGTCTCTACTTTGGCTCACGTCTGCATGACACAAGAGGCTTAACTTCAGGCAACGCTACCACAGTCAGAATAACTTCCCTAAACCAGAGCAAATTAAGAAGGCAGGGATGTGAAGATGGTCCCACCTCTCAGGGCATGAACACCAAGCAATGTAGGAGAGGATTTGTATCCTGCTCATGTTTGGTCAGCAAAAAAAACCCTCTGAAGGGATCATAAAGACCCAGCACTGAGCTTTCCTTTGCCCACCAGGTGTTACCCTGGTGTTACACTGGTGCTCAGTAAAGATGCATGAGGTGGAGTTGCCTGATGTGGTCCTGAGCAAGAAAGCTGCAGGAGGGGAAGGATTAGTACCCCAAGCCCCAGAGAGGCAGGGCATCAAGTTGTCTGACTTTGCCTTGCCCTCCTGTTCCCAGGCACAGTGTTCCTTTACTGTACTACCTGGACTTTCTATTTCTGTTTCTGTTGCTCTTGGCACTTATAGCTCTTAGCTGATCACCTGCATGCTGAGCATTTCTTCAAGCCAGCCAAGGATGAGGGATAAAGCACGGATAAGAGAAATGAAGGAAGAAAAGTATGCTTCAGAGATGCTGCCTACTGTATTTGCTAAGGAAGCATCCTAAATCAGACAAAAGGATGTACAGAATAAACTGCTCTTGTCATCCAATGCACCACTCACTGCCTCGAGGAGCGGAGTTGCTTTTTTTTTTTTGCTCCTGTTTTACAGAAAATCTGGTGTTCACTATGCCAAACATAATTTGGGGGAACTTGGGCTAGCTGTTGTTTTCAAAAATACCCCTCCAATATTATTTATTGAAGTTGAAATATCACTCCTAACTTCTGAGGAGAAATGGCTGAAGAATGAGCATTTGAAAAGGGGATGTTCTAAGTCTGCCTTAGCAAAGAAAAAAAGTGTTTCAGAGAAAGGAAGTCTGTGCTTCTTTTCACAAAGCGTTCTTTAAATGTATGGTAGATGTAGATGCTACAGATACTTGTTGTAAGAAGACCTTGCATGTCTCATCAGTTGGTTTCATTCAAATCAAATGTAGCGTTTTCATTTTCTTCTGTTTATCCCAGCTGAAGACCACATCTCTTGACCTTGCTAAGTGGATATGAATATATGTCTGCACAGCAGCAACACTTTAGATTTTGTTTTGAAAGCAGAAGTTAGAAGTTATATAAACATCAGCAGCCTATTAAAGCTTGTTGATAAAAAAAAAATCATTGGATACTAAATTAAAAATGAATCCTTGAGGCACCTGGTTATACAGAGGAAACTAACATCCTGTGATTCAATTCCTTTGACTTTCAAATATGCCACTGGTAAAAACCATATCCAAGTTTTATATACTTTCATTGGCTCTGCTCCTCTTGGTGTTCTGACTATAACACTGTATGTGCATTATTCTAAATGCTGTATCTCCCCCATTTAAAATTCAGCCCTGGGTCTGGAAGCGTACAGATTGAAATACATTTATATTTATGGTCCAGCAAAAAGCTGTAGTAATGGATCTATTATAGAGTCTAAGATAAACTGCATAGACAAGTGAGAAAGAGCATAGTAGATGAAGGGTTAAGTAATGATGTGAACAGAAACTGAACTTGAAATTGAAGCTGTTATAAATTGAGAAAACAACATTGCTCCAAGGTGTTTTATGACTTGAATGTTATTCATTCTTTACATAACACTACCATTAGTTACCTATGTAGGTTGTATTGAAGTAAAGTCAAGAGTTAACTGAACCTTACATTTTATAGGTGCACATTTAATTAAATTGTATGTTTTATCTGTAGTAATAAAATACAAGACTCATCTGAGTTAACACACAGTGTTACAGTTTTAAGGTCTGAAACATCTCCAGCATCTCTATTCAGGGCTCTTTGGTATATGAGCCATAACACCCATTGGCAGAAAGTGCTAATCTCCAAACCTTTTCATCGGCAGCTAGCAAGCTATCCTGCTCATCATGCTGATGCTGTAATAAGCAAGTAAATAAAACGGCTTCCTGTTCTGGAATGAAATGAATCTACAAACACAAAAGAAAATCCCCCTAATCATCATAGAGCATTCAGCTTTGCATATGATTTAAATCTAAAAGCACCAACATAGGAGAGTACCATAACAATGTATTCAAGCCCTGCTGAAGGACAAGCAACTATGTCGTGTTGACATTGGAGGACAGAGGAGGACACTTTTACGTAGGGAAACGTTACACAAGAAACCCTTATTTAAACATCTGCAATGTTCTTGCACTGTTTTGTTTTTAGCCTTTGTTGACAGTGAATAATCTTTCATATTCACCACTATTACAACAGGCTTATAAACACTTTATGGAAAAAGCCTGATTCAGTATGTCCTGCTGCATCAGTTTCGTCTACAGAGGAACTGAACTTGCTCGATGTGTACTTCTAGACTATGATTTTCCAAACTGAATTTCCCAAACTTTAGAAGGAAAACTGATGACTTAATCTGTCACTGCTGTCTTGCTGTAGTGTAGGCACTTGTCCCTTACTCTTTTTGAAAATTAAAAAGGCTTCAAGCCAGTTCCCACTCAAACCAGCACAGAGTCCCCCTCCAGGCAGTTGCTAATGAGGTTGTCTCCGGTTGGCAAAGCACTGCATTCAGCTCTAAAAGCAGTATAGTGATATCATCATGTTTAAAAGGTGAGGGCTGCAAAGTCCTGTGTAGTATCACTGTCATCATCTTCATCCTGCAAATTGGAGAAGCCGAAGTTAGGTAGACACTTGCCAGGCCCTGTGTACCACTCCTTTTGCTGCAGCTCAGATACAACTCCTGCTCCCATCTCCAAAAAGGGTTTAAAACTAGAACATCCACTAGTGGACAGCAATACAACGTGGACGCCAGCGCAATGCCTCATCTGTCTGGGCTGCATCACATACTGCTAGGATGCACCAAGTACACCAGAATGTCTCAGTTTTAAGAATGCACAGGAGTTTGGCCTATTTTTGCTTGTAGGTAAATCAATCAGGATTTATGAATGGATTCAGATCACTGTCAGTCCATCCTGGCAGATGATTTTAGATGATGCACTTCCAGGGGTCTGGCAAAAGAAACTGTATGGAACTTCTAAGGTAGAACTGGATATGACTGAAAGTTATTTATGTTTGACTTAGCCAAACTTGTATGAATAACGAATGATCTGGACAAAACAGACCAAGAAACATTTCTGCTGACACTGGGCATGAAGTTTCTTCGCAGTACTTTAGTGTCCATGAAAACTCAGAACAATTTTCATGTCCATTTCTGTTGTTGAGGTCCAAGATTATTTACAGGGACAAGTAATCTGAAAAAAAAAAATCTCATTTTCTTTCTTTACAGTGTTTGCTGTATTTTAGATGCTCTCTGACTGAGCTAGGAGAGAAAGAAGGAAATAACTTTTTTTTTTTTGGTTTATTGTTATTCTACAATGAATTCTCCAGTTATGTTGAATTTGCAGTGGATTCTCAGCACTCATATAACTGCCAAGTACTCCAAAATCCAATGGAGCCAACAAAAACCTCTGCAGAAAGGAACCGGTACTTGTACTCTGAATATCATCCTTGATTAGTAATGGTAATGATTTGTATTCATTCAAGGTAGAAACCATCTATCATATAGATAAACAATCCATTCTTCTCTAAAACATTGCTTGTTAGTGTGAGATAGGGTGTTAAAGATTCTGTGTTTAGGAAAGCTTAGACAAGTCCCACGAGCAGAAGCATGTTTTTGTACCTCAAATCTAAGTTGCTGTTGTCTAACAATGTTTGCTGCCTAGGTATGCAAAATTGTATGACACTACTCCTTTGATTATAATATACAGTGGAAATGTAGCCTTTTGATAATTCTACATTTATTAGCTTTGTGAATTCTTAGATAAACAAAATCGTAATCTGACTCTTGAACAACTACCTTTTATTAGCAAGCAATAACTCGCACAATCATTCCCAAGAGAAACAGTATTACACTGGTAAAAAAAAATCATGAGTCATTTATATTAAAGTTCAGTCCTTGGCTGTAAATTCTTTCTGAACAAAGATAGCATTCTTTCATCTCTCTGTAATAGCACTCAGGCTCTGAATTTGAGACTTTGGGTGTTGCATTAACGTATGCCTCTAACAATGGCATTGTATACAAATTTACCAGGCAAATTTACATCTAGGATTTGCATGTTTTTCTGTTTAGTTTACACCCCAAAAGAAGAGAGGAAGTGAGGATTATTTGAAGAAGAAATATTTTGTTATTATGCTCGACCAGCCTGCTTGCTCTTTATGAGATCACCGTGTGATGAAAGGGAGAGCAGTGAGTGTTGTATACCTTGACTTTAGCAGGCCTTTGACATCATTTCCTGCAGTATTCTTGCTGCCAAATTGATGAGATCTGGATTAGTTAAGTGGACAATAAGGTGGGTGGAAATTTTGGCTGGTCTGCTGGGTTCAAAAGGTGGTGATCGGCAGTACAAAGTCCAGCTGGCAGCTGATTACTAGAGGCATGCCTCAGGGATCAATACCACAGCCAAGACTGTTAATGGCTTTATTTACAGTGCGGACAATTCAGCTGAGTGTGTGCTCAGCATGTCCCTCCCAGCATAAATTATTTTATCATTATCTTCATTTGGAGATTCACAAATAGATAGGGTTGAACACAAGTAGATGTAAGGTACAGTGAATGTGTTAGCTCTCCTTGCTTTTAAGGATCGTTTATTTCAGAATAGTGCTTGATACCATGTAAATATGGATTCAATAACACACTGACTTCATTTTTACCATACAACAAAGGAAGTGGCCTAGGACTAGTCTGGGAAAATCTGTCCTAAACTGATATCACTCCTGTCAGCTGGGTTACTACTTCTGGGACTGCTTCCTACATGTAAAATGAATCAGAAAATAATGGTATTTTCTCATTAATCTGAAGAGGTAAGAGCAGACAAAGTATTGATTCAGATGCTATTTTCCTGTGGTTCAACACTGCACCCAGAGCTCTGTTTACTCTTTCACTGGCCAGTGTATGTTTCTTTAGGACCTACCCCAACGCCTAGATCTGACCTACATTCTCAGGACAAAGGTGGTATAAATACCACTGTTGTGGATATTTGTATGAGAAAAAAAATATTGCCCTGGGATATAGAAGAAGATTAGTATTTACCTGGAGAAGAAAAACTTGTAAAGTCCAAGAGAGAGGGGGCAGCCAGTTAAAGTTTTCAGTGGCTGAGATTTGGAACTTTTTATAGGTGTCTTTTGTGGGCAGGCCTCTGTACAAAAAAAAAAGCTGTGTTTTATCCGGTAAGCAAAATATGGTTTGAGGGGGGAAAAAAAATCCCTTGGCATTTTATCTATTGGTTAGTTATCTCTAGACATCTATTCCCACCTGCTGTTGTATAAATTACAGATTTAAAGCACTTCAAATAGACCACTAGACATGCATCTTCCTATTTTGCTGTTCCTAACTTCTGTTTTGAGTGTGCCTGATGTACGTGATATGAGTCATCCTTGTCACTTTTACATTTCCTGACTACCAGCAGTTTGGTATGTGATTTTTTTTTCTCTCAGCTGACATTTTCTTTGGGAATAAGGGGCAGGGAAATATTTAAAAGTTTGGTGCTTAAAAAGTTGCCAAAATAATGTAGGAACTTCTCTCCTCGATGAAATCTGAAAAGGCACAAATTTCATTCTCTTCCTCGTGGGGTTCTTCCATCTTGACCTGAAAAGAAAACCTTAAGTAGTAAGAGGGCTTTTCATTTTCCATGCAATCCAGATTTTTCCATCCTACCTTTTCCTCATATTTGCTTTTCCAGGTTTTATTGCTGCTGTTTCTATTTTTCAGTTCCTTACTCATTTCTTCCTCCCACCTATTTTGCCCCCATCATGTACATTTCCCCCACCTGCATTCTATGCTCCATCTCAGCTTCTTAACTTCCTTCTGATTTCAACCTTCTACCCACTCCTAATTATTTTCTACCTTTCTTGGGAGCAAAGATCTAAATTATATGCCAAGAGAAATCAAACACTTTGTAGAACTGTATTGTCCTTGATGTCTACAGGTAAAAAAAGAACAATAGGCAGATGCTCTTCACTTTCAATTGGAATATATTTTCCCCTAGATATCTTCTATGTTTTTTGTTAAATTTTTGGATGAGGGTAAGAAAAAGTGAACAAATATAATCTACAATATAAAAAGAACTACCACTAATATAAATTTTCTACTACCCCAAATAAACAAAGCCACAGGGTCAAAACCTTGACCTCTTGTTCAGGTTTTCATGCCATTTTTGAGTACGGCTGCTACTGAGATGAGACTGGAACACAGAAAGCACTGCAAAGAACAGATACAATTCATGTTTAAAACAGTGCAAGTCTGTCATATTTGTAAATCCTTATGACATGTTCTATAATATATATAAAAATATGTACATACATGTATAATATACACATATATATAATATATTCATATAATATATACAGTTTATCACTCCATACTTAGTCAGTCATTTTATTTCATTTCCAAAGGCACAGCCCACAGCAAACATGATTATCACTTGTGTGATGTCAGAGAGATAGAGAGAGTGAGAGAGCACTAAGCACACTTTGCATCCACCTGAAGAAAATTACATCACAAGAAGCATTGTTTTGACACATCTGATAATGTTCAATTCTTCTATGAACTAATGAAGTGATGCACAGTGTCATTTCAGAGCAACGCTTCATTCTGTAAAAAGTGTTTGCATTATTATTTCCTTCCTTGTTCCTGTTTTAACATATATACATTTTTAAAAAGACCAAGTTTGGGGTTTCTTTTTATCTTTAAGCCATGATTTATATTCTCAGATTGGGATGGGGTTTTTTGAGTCATTTCTTTTTGTAGAGGCAGAAAATCAATAATCATCTTCTAAAAGAATGCATGTCAGAACCTGAAAGAGTAAAATGTATCTCTTCCACTCATACACCTTAGACAGACTGCACAATTCTACCACCGTCCCTTGAAACCTAAAAAAAAAAAAAAAGAAAGGTATCCAGAGATTCTTGCCCTGAATATTGGACTTCTGATGTACTTTGAAGTCAACGATTCATTAAGTGTGCCATTCTGGAACTGGAACAACCTAAACCTATAAAACATTTACATTCTCTCGAAGTATGTAGCATGTACTGACAAGAACAATGAAACATTCTCATTTTCAGAAAGCTCCAAGAGATCAGTTTCCAATTCCACACTCCACCACAGCAAAGTTTCATGGTACAGATGGTGCTGCCTCAAATAAGGACTTGCCAACTACACAAAGACCTGTGACTGGACTGGATAAAGGACCTTCCACCCACAACTTCCATTTTCTAGGAAAAGCGATTCAGGTTTTCAGCTGGACTTTTCAGATGGTAAACACTGCAAGATCATTTGAGTCATGCTGCTGATCTAAATAAATCAAATAGCTAGGTAAGCTGTGCAACTTACATCACTTTTATCAGGAGAGAAGTCCTTATACAAATTTTTAAAACATAAGCCAGGTCGAGGGGTGGGGACCTTTTACTAAAACAACGGTACTTGTACAGGCTCAGGGAGGGGAAGGGGGATTTAACTGCCTCTTCTCCAATGTGTAGTTTTACTGAGCCCAGCAAAGCTCATCGTTTCATCGCTCAGAGATAGGTACCTACTTGTGAGCAGCTGCTGGTATTTTCAGTGTGTTTGTTCAAGTGCTTGGAGTTGTGCACTTCCTTAAATGCTTTCCTGAATCAAAACTCTGAGATGACATTCTTTTGGTTGACTCAATCATTTCCTATCTGGCTGCAGTTCTCACAAAAATGATTTGGTTTGGTCTCTGATGTATCAGCGAGCACTCAGATGTGTCTCCACAAATCTTGGGATATAAATGCCAAAAGTGGCAAAATAAAGGTTCCCCATAGCACTTTACACTAGCATTTTCACTTTTATTGACAAAATCTCATTCTTTTCATCAATTTCATTTGTCCATTTTGATTTATTTTTATATGCACAACTTTCAGCACCACAGCAAAATATTTACAATGTTAGATCCAGCTAACTATAGGTGTGAATATTTAGAAAGTAGAAGAACTTTTCAAAGCACTAATCTTAATAGATTCATTAGTTGTAAAATATATTCATTCTTCTTAACTTCTTTTTTTTTTCCTCTTAATTTCTGTTATTTAGCTCAACACAGCACTTGCTTTGGTGTGAACTCTGTCTGCCCTAAAGAAAAAAAACTGATTGCTCTAAATCATAATAGCACACTAACAGCAAGAGATAATATCTTCAGTTTGTTATGCCTGCAAAAACGTCTGGGCCAACAGGACTGCCAAGGCTTATAAAACTCTTGCGTCATTACCAATTTATTGGCATGAATCTATCATATCTTCCTTTCATGTCTACTGGCTCATATGAACATCAACTTCCTTTCATTTTAACTCTCTCTGTATGCCTGGTCATTTTTTAGTAGGGGATATTTTTAGTTTGTTATGTCTATTTCTTTTTTGTATTTGAAGGAAATTGATGTGTGACATTGTCTTCCAACTTGGTGTTCTAAGAAAGGGAGGGCCTGCTCAGGTTGATAAGCTTTTTTTCTTTTTGAATATTGAAAGTAATGTGAACTTGAGCCTGAAAAGATATACTCCAATATTTTCTTACTTGAAAAATAATCTTTAAATGTTGTTACTTCAGTCTTTTTTTTTTCTTAAAAGGCATTGAATGTCCTGCTGTGATGAGATCCATCTCTTCATACAAAATGTAATCAGCCCCTTTCCATTATTATATTGTGTGATGGTATGACTTCATTCCTAACACAATTTACTTAAATTGAACATTTGGGCACATTTGTTTGCATGAGACTAGAGGAGCACAACTTCTATTAAATCACATCCTGGAACAATAACATATTGAGTTGTAGATCTAGCTATGCAGAAGTTTTCAGCGCTGTTCATGCTTACACCACATAACAGAAGACACTAGGAAAGTACACCCAGCAAAAGACTGAAAACCACTCCACAATACAGCCAGAAATTACATACTTAGATAAACAATTCGATTTGTGATAAAGAGGTTTACATAACACTGCTACTCAGACAATGGAGGTCAGCAAATAAGTCTACTTGTAGTGATTCCAGTGACAATAATGAGAGGCAACAAACAATTCTTTAGTGAAAGATGCCTTTTTCTTCTTCTCTGCTGTG
Source organism: Piaya cayana (assembly GCA_013389865.1). Classification (NCBI taxonomy): domain Eukaryota; kingdom Metazoa; phylum Chordata; class Aves; order Cuculiformes; family Coccyzidae; genus Piaya; species Piaya cayana. The sequence goes on along the minus strand of WAAB01014822.1, from coordinate 249,455 downwards.
CTCATATACTGTTTTCCTTAGGATAAGTGACAAACACAAAATGTGATTCTTTCTGCAGGCTGCAAACTCTGCAGGCACTCCCGGGGTTTTAGGAATGATTGGTGTGTGTGAATAATGCATTACAGGTTCCTACATAGGAATGAAGACAAGTCAAAATAATTCTCCTAGCACTTGGAATAAAGTCTTACGAATGTCTGAGGAATGTCTGTTAACAAATTCAGAGCAGCCTCTGAGATCTGCCTCCTGCCTAAAACCAGGGTTATTCAGATGGCAGAAAGCTGCTGAGAATGAAGTAGGATTGTCAACCACAGACTTCAATTCTAAATACAAGAGGCACTAGGGTAACTTTAAAGATATATGGGGTTGAGGGAGAAGTTCTAGAACTTGGGAAAACATTCTGTGGAAAGTCAGAGTGACTAAAACCTTCATCAATGTTCGTATTTCACCCTTGTCCTTTCTTTTGCATCTTCTTATTTGAGTTGTCTGAACTTGATCTAACATCTTTGACTAGGATAGCTTCAACTTGAATTAAGGCAAATATAGTGTTATCACAGATCAGAAATTTTCCGTATGAAGCATGAGATGTGAGAGTTTCAGTACTTTGGTGGTAGACATCAATTATTAGCACTAACCTGAAAACATTATTTGTTCACTATGGCATCTAAAAAACAAAGCAAAAAAAAAAAACCCAAAAAACCAAAAAAGACAAAACTAATTCCATTCTGCAGACCTTGATTTTGAAATGAGCTTTCCTGGTTTTCTGAGATCAAAACCACAATCCAGTATTCTCAAAATATGGGATCATGAAGCTCTGAGTGCCATGGGAAGATAAGCTTATGTCATCTTTATGCTAGTTCCTCTTTTCTTGACCTCCTGATTTCTTTTGAAAGACCTGTTCAAAGAAAAGAAGAAAAAGAAACCCAAAAAATACCACTGGAGGTTCCATGAGGCTTGGCGAATCAGTAAAGGTTGTATTTAATTTGAATTGGGTAATATAACAAAGTACACCAAAGATTTCAAACCTCTGACAAGAAGAAACTCTTAAAACATTCCAGAACTCAATGACTTTGAATGATCTCATGTTTAAATGCATACTTGCATATTCATGAAGTCAGAAATTACACAGGGCAGAAAACAGCCCCAAATGTAATCAGATAATATCTTACCAAAGTTGGAACACTTTCATTCCATATATAAACAGAGAAATAATGACTTTCATAGTAGATAATTGTTGATCTGTAACAAAGAAAGAAATAGCTGTAAAAGCAATGGGCAATAAGAATTACTATCCTACTTTGCATGGAACAGAGACTCAATTTGACTTCCCATGCCTTGAGTGTCACTGAGTAGCTTTGACTTTTTTTCTTTCAACATTGAGATCCAATGAAAATTTAAAAGTAGACTCTTACTCTCTGGTCTCCTCTCTTGCTCATTTGCAAAAGATGAACTTCAACAGGCATTTCCTCTCATAAAAAAACCCCCAAAACCACAAACCAAAACCACAAACAAAAAAACCCCATGAACAAAGCAATACTTAAATATAAATTTGTGATGAAAAAAAGGAAAGTGTAAAGAAAATGAATAGAGAAGTTGTTATTTCCTCTATTGCCTAAAAAAAATTAAGCTTAAGGATCACAGATCAAGAGACTGTGACTATTCTTGGCTTCTGTTATTTACGTCTTACTGAGAATATTTTCCAAGGCCATCTTGCACTGACTTTGGAGTCTTTGGTTTAGAGTTTACTGCTTTGACTTCTTGGAATTTGAAAGCAAGAGAAAATAGAGTGGGTTTCAGAGCTGTAGCAATCTGTCTTACTCCCTAGACAAGGGGGAGATAAAGAACTATCTTCCTTGGACACAGCTTCTTACTACTTCCCAAAAGCAGTGTTGCACAGGTACTCTTTCCTGCACTGCATCACTTCTCAAAACTCAGTATTCAAGAACTAAAACCTAAATTTACAGCTGATAAAGATCCTACCGATACCTATCAGCTTGTTTTCTAGCCCACTAGATCTCTTGTCCATAGTGCTACACAATGAGGCAAGAATCCAAGATGAACTTTCCAAAAGTAAAGGTCTCTGAAAGTGCAGTGAGGTCAGAAAGACCTAGAGGAACCAAATTTTAGAGGATCTAAAATACCAAAAAGCAGTATTACCCTGTCTTACCATGAACTTTGTTAGCTTCTGCAGTAGTCAGGCCTTGAGCCAACAAAGTGCTCATATAGCTGTTTAACTTCAAGCGTATGAGCATCCTCACCACATTCAATAGGATTATTCATGTTAAATATTGACTACAATAAATGCTGTGCTGACTCAGAGCCAACAAACATTTGTTTGTCATGAAGGTCTATTCCTTTAAAGAAAGAAACTGCATTTAGCAGCAAAAGGGCCACTTTGGGAAAAAGGCGAGTAGAGTTTATTTTAGTGGGGAATGATTATCTAAGACTAACTTAAACATGGCTCTGTTGGAGTCCCCATCTCCCCACCGGAAAAAATCAATAGTGTCTAATGAGCTCAGAAATCCTGGGGCTGTATCACCTAGGGAAATGGAGCCATTTTCATAGAATCATGGAATCATAGAACCATAGAATGAATCATAGAATCATAGAATAGTTTGGGTTGGAAGGGACCTTAAAGATCATCTAGTTCCACCCCCCCGCCATGGGCAGGGACATCCCAGTAGACCAGGCTGCCCAAGGCCCCATCCAGTCTGGCCTTGAACACCTCCAGGGATGGGGCATCCACAACATCCCTGGGCAACCTGTGCCACTGCCGCACCACTTTCATAGTGAAGAAATTCTTCCTTATGTCTAGTCTAAATCTGCCTCTTTCCAGTTTATACCTACTCCCCCTCGTCCTGTCACCACAAGCCTTTATGAATAGTCCCTCTGCAGCTTTCTTGTAGGCCTCCCTTCATGTAGTGGAAGGTCACTATAGGGGCAGAATTGACTCCCTCAAACCACTGGCCACATTTCCTTTTATGCAACCCAGGACATGGTTGGCCTTCTGGACTGTGGACACATATTGTTGGATTATGTCCAGCTTTTCATCCAACACTTCTAGGCTGATCTCATTCTCTTTTTTCCCCAGCCTGCATTGACACTAGGGATTGCCTTGACTCACATGAAGGAATTTACACCTGGCCCTGTTGAACCTTGTGAGGTTCACATGGACCCACTTCTCAAGATTGTCCAGGTCTCCCTGGATGGCATCCCGTCCCTCAGGCATGTCAACTGCGCCACTCAGGTTGGTATCTCCTACAAACTTGCTGTGGGTGTGTTCAATCCCACTGTCTGTGTCACTGATGAAGATATTAAACAGCATTGGTTACAATACAGAACTCTGAGGGACACCACTTGTCACCAATCTCCATCAGGATATTGAGCCATTGACCACTACACTCTGGATGTAGCCATCTAAACAATTTCTGATCCACCAAATAGTCCATACATCAAATCCATACCTCTCTAATTTAGAGAGAAAGATCTTGTGGAGGTCTGTGTCAAAGGCCTTACAGAGGTCCAGATAGATGACATCTTTAGCTCTTCCCTTGTCCACTGATGTAATCACTCCACCACAGAAAGCTACCAGGCTGGTCAGGCAGGATTTCCCCTTGGTGAAGCCATGCTGGCGGTCTCAAATCACATTTCTGTCCTCCACTGTGCATATCTTTTAAAAGGATTTGTTCCTTGATCTTCCCAGGCACAAAGCTGATGCTGACAGGTCAGCATATCCAAGGGTCCTCCTTTCTACCTTCTTCAATCTTACCAAAAATGGGTGTTTCAGCCATATTGGTACCGAGTGGACTCCTTACCTACATGTTGGTGCTGGAGTAAGATAAAAAGTAGAAAAGCCTGGCTGATGGCAGGGTCATGGGTCACCCTTACACAGGTTGATTTCAATGACTGTGGAAGTTACTGGAATAACTTCAGTATTTCTTGATGTGAACTGGAGACAGTACCCTTCAAATTCTATCCAGTAGCTGCTGCTTAATAGAAAGGCTTTTCTTCACCACAATGAGACCTGGATCAGCCCACAAGCATTTAATAAGAACAGATAGATACTGTATGTAAGTACTATATGACTGTTATGATAGAAGGATTTGCCCATTATGTTTTGAGATGCTGCTATTGCCAGTAGAACTTTTCATTCCTTTTTGCTCCTGTAAGGATTTCTTCTGACTCTGAAACTGAATTTGTATGAGGTTTCTTGAATTGTAATAAGCAAAATTCAGAACAAATGGCAGATATCTTTGCTACTTTAGCTGTGCTGTACAACCCCCTGCCACCTTTTCAAAATGTGTGTTTGGTTTTTTAATTCAAAAAACAATTGACATTCCATTTGGGACAATGAATGTGTAAGCAAAATCTGTCAGATGATGTATTTGAAATAACCTCAGTGATTTCAGAGTAATTTTTCACAGTTTCCAAAGTGACTTTAAATGAAAGTAAGTCAACTTCAAACAAAAGACTTCTGAAAATGGGACTAAGCAAGCTTTAACTAGATATTAGCTTTTATAGCTTGATCTGATTCCCACTATGATTATGTAGTGTAGTAGTTCATAATAAACTGAACTGAGAGTCAGCTCCTGAGGATGTTGTTCTTTTGTGTATACACAGATAGGCTTTCCTGCACGGGAGTCAGAGTCTGTTCTCTATACTGCACTGTGTTGATATTTTGAAAAAATCAGATGGTTCTTCAAATGTCTAACATGACGTTGATCCTCTTTGACTCTGCGTATTTCCATGCTATTTTAAAAGCAGTCCCATCATTTTCAACACTTCACCAGTAGCTTGTTAAAAAAATGCAGAGAATAATGTCAGCATCTCTCTTATAATGAATATTTTGATGTTCACACTTCTACTGATGGGTGTCTGAAAGATCACACTGCGTGAGCTGCACAGGTGCTGAGTGCTCGGGACCCAGCCCTAGACAGAAGGCAGTGAAGGGGCAGCCCTCTGGCCCTGCTGAGGTGGAGGGCACAGTGTGCACAAGCCCTCCGCACCCAGTGTGAGCAGGTTATGATGCTGGATCTGTGTGGCAACAGCTGACAAGAGAAGACTCGCTTTAGCTTGCCAATATGCAAAGTCTATCTCTATAATCTTATTCAATGGAACCTGTGTTGTCTGTACCAGTGAGCATCTTTTAAAAAACCTGCTATTAGGGAAGGAAATTTAACCTAATCTCCTACTTTCAGTATGGTTTTGTGTCACTGTTATATGTCAGGAAGAGATATGTACATTTTTTTGTGTAAAGGAATAAGGTAGATGTATGCCAAATCAACTTGAACAAATATTTTAAAATCCTTTCACTAAGAGGAATTGCAGGGTGATTACAAAACATAGAGTTCTAAGGATGGCATTATTCTTGTATACAGAACAGTCTGCAGTTCTTCATTTCAATTCCCCACCCCCACCCCTTCTCCAGCACAAAATCATCCATTATAAAGCTCCTGCAGTCACTGATTTATGTACTTGTGATCAAACTTCCCTGCTTCTAATACTGTGAGCATTTTATAAAAGATGGTTGCAATTCCTCGATGGACTGAGCATGTCTGTTCCTGTGCTGTTGTGTAGCTGCTTTATTACGCTCCTGGCCTTTCATCAGTGAATTCAGTCTTACTATGAGACTCTACAGAAATTAATCTCTTGGAAGAGTAAATTTATATTTTGATGATCATCTAATCTGCATAGCTCACTGTTTAATATGCTTTGTGGTAACAGTCCCTGATACCAAAATCCTGATAGCTACCCCACAATCAATTTTTGAGGCCATGTGAGATGATACTGGTCCTCCTCCCAGAACAGTATCAACTGTCTCACCAAGCAATCTGATCTGTACTTTTTCATGAATGCATAATAGCCTAGACACATTATTTTGAGCACCAGTTAATATATGAGAAAATGCCTCACATTCCACAGTTGCATGTGAATTTCTGAGGGCACTGAGTCAGCTTGCCTGGTAAATGTGAATTACAGCTGCGGGAAGGGTCTATTACAGGACTCTGCAATACTTTGAAGCTTCCTCCTCTTCCCCCTCCATGCATTTTATTCTGCAACACGTTTACTTCTGGATGATATCCTTTATCATTAGCAATCTCTACAGCATGTGAAAACACAGGAAGCAAACAAGAAGCAGTACTTTTAATTAAAACAAATATATTTCCTTCATGTTCAGGTCTACCACTTGGCTTGAACTGCACATCTTGAAGAAAAGACTCTCAGATTTAGGTAATAGGGATGAAGGGGGATTTCTTTTTTCTTTCCACATTTTTTCCTGTTTAATAACAACCTCACACGTATAGGCACTGACCCTGTGTGTTGGGTTTGCATGGCAAGGCTTCAGCAGGCGCAGAGCTACAGGGGTAGCTTCTGTGAGAAGCCGCTCGATGCTTCCCCCATGTCCGATGGAGTCAATGCTAGATAACTCCAAGACCAATCCACTACTGGCCAAGGCAGAGCCCACCAGTGACAGTGGCAGCACCTGTGATAACATATTTAAGAAGGAGGTAAAAAAACTTGTGCAACACGAACTGCAGCTGGAGATAGGAATGAGGAGGATATGTGAGAGAAACTGCTCAGCAGACATCAATATCAGTGAAGAAGAAGGAGAAGAAGGTGTTTCAGGTGCCGGAACAGATTCCCCTGCAGCCAGTGGTGAAGACCATGATGAGACAGGTTGTCCTCCTGTGGCCCATGTGGGTTAATGATGGAGCAGAGATTGACCTGCAGCCCATGGAATACCCCATGCCAGAGCAGGTGGATGGGCCCAAAGGAGGCTATGACCTCCTGGGAAGCCCACACTGGAGCAGGCACCTGGCAGGGCCTATGACCCCATGGTGAGAGGAGCTTATGCTGGAGCAGGTTTGCTGGCAGGACTTGTGACTCCGTGGAGGATCCATGCTGGAGCAGTTTGTTCCTGAAGTATGAAAGGACCCATTGGTGGAGCAGGTGGTGAAGAACTGCAGCTCATGGAAAGGATTCATGTTGGAGAAGTTCAGTGAGGCTCATCTCCCGTGGGAGGGACCCCACAGTGGAGTACAGAAAGACTGTGAGGAGTCCTTCCCATGAGGAACAGAAAGTCATGTGATGAACTGACTGCAATCTCCACTCCTCATCCACCTGCACTTCCCCGGGGGAAGGAGGTAGAGAATTCAGGAATGAAGTTAATCCTAGGAAGAGGGGTGGTTTTGGTTGAAGGTGTTTCAAGATCTGGTTTTACTGCTTATTACTTTATTCTGATTTCATTGGTAAAATGTTAAACTATTTTTCCCTGTGCCAAGGCTGTTTTGCCCATAACAGTAATTGGTGAGTGATCTCCCTGTCCTTATGTTGACCCATGAGCCTTTAATTACATTTTCTCTTCTGTGTTCAGCTGAGGAAAGGGGTGATAGAGCAGATCTGGTGGGCATGTGGCATCCAACCAGGGTCAATCCACCACAACAGGCTATGCCATGACACTCTTTCAGTTTCCTGATATGAATTTACAAATGGAAAGCTAAGAGAGTTATAGATGCATGCTTTAGCTTCTGCCTCCTACTCCTCCCACCACAAAAGCTGCTGCAGAGTGGCACTGGGATTGTAAACATACCAGTGCTGTGGAGGGTGATGGCAATTGTCAGAGTGAAAGCCCCAGTCTCTTACAAAGAGAGCATCTGGGGCTATAGTAGTGTCACTATTGTTTATAGCTCCCATTTCTATTCCTCCAGTGGGAGCCACAGACCTATAGGTAATGTTTTTAGTCTTTCAAATGCCTGTATAAGGAGTGAAGAGACAGAAAACTGTGGCACCTAAACACGCGGCTGCTGTTGAAATCACTGCACCCATGTAACAATTTCTTGGATTGGGTGCATTTTGTTCAGTGAAGTGCAGGTTTATGGCTCAAGAGACTTCCCTGTTACTTACTGAACATTGCTGGAGTTGTGTTCCAGCTGAATTTTCTATTTTATCAAGTAAAGCCCTCAGACTTCACTTCCACTGAACAGTTTCTGTTGACTGCTTTAGATTTTCACAGCTTTCAGAAAAGCTACTATATTTTTTTCTCGTGGGAGAGTTGAAGGAAGGCTAAATTATGGGGTGGGTTAAGCCTCCTATAAACAAGTTGAGTATGCTAAAAATGCTAAAGTTTCTTAACAAACAGCTGTTTTGTATTAAGTGGTGTCTGCTATTGTTCTTAAATTAATTAATTTTAATTTCACTATTGCAAACTAGTTGGGACTTCCAAAATGGAGTTGAGTATAATCTTTCTAGCAATAAGTGGTAGGACAGTTCTTTGAGCACCCCAACTCTAAAATACCTGCTGTGTTGCTAATTAAGACAGTATGCTGAAGGAGTCAAAATAACCATGTATTTTCTCATTCTGTACAAAAGTCTTCGGTTAACTGAACTCAGAATCTAAGATAACATTTTATGTGTATGTATATGCGCACACACACACCATCTGCTAAATTTCCTGTTTCTGATTTTTATTTCAGTTCCAATATGGTTTTTAAAAAACACCATGTCTAACTTTGTACATATAGCTCCTTTTGACCAGCTAGCAACCACTTTTTTTACTTGGGCCTCCAATCAGACATCCGTGAAAGGCTAGTGAGGCCTGTAAAAGTGGAAGCCAATTAAAAAATACCAAGATTTTTGTTCAATAACTTCACTACCTCCAAGTACAGTTGGTTGATTTAGTAGCAGCATCCTTCTTTCACATAAAAAGTATGTAAGGGAAATAAGGTGTATATTAATATGTTTAATCTTATACTATAGAAGAGGAGGCAAGAAAAGCCCAAAAGCTGAGAGGACTGTTCAAGTATTCCTGGTCTTTGGTGAAGGCTCACAGATGTCAGACAGCAGAACAATTCTGAGCAAAGCTACAGAAAACCATATCCCATGGAGGGAAAGCTGACAGAAATATGTCTGTGGAAAGATGAGGAGAGCATTGGGGGAACACAGGAAGGAATAAAAAAAACTCCAAAACCTAAATCTTTCACCAAAAAAAGAGACTTTTGAATAGCACTAAAAATGATTACTAGTGCTCAGATATTGAGAGAAATCAACAACGTCCTGTTAGTTGCCTCCATTTTTGTTAAATATTAATGATTTGGGCTATTCACATCATGAACTGCAATGTTGTTTTACCTGGGAAGACAAATAATAGTAGAACAACCTGCTGAATAGAGGCTGAGAGTACCTTAGCAGTCTCATCTGGTGGCCTTCATAACATGTAAAAAGGTCATCATAATTTTCAGTTACTGGGGTGCAATTAGCAAAATTCCATTTGCATATTAGCTCTGGAGTTCCTGTGGAGTTGGGTGTTCTCAAGGGTTTGCTTTAACTATTCAGAAATTATGATTGTTCTCTGAGCAACGCCAAATATGACTTGTCTGGAAAGAAACTGGTCTGCTGTACTGTAAGGTGGTATTTTTATTGGCTGAGAGAAGCATGTTGGTATTAAGATGTTTACAGATAGAACAGTGAGGAAAAACAACACCAGAAAGTGTGCACCTGCAATACTTCACTAGTAAATTGACCACACAAGGCACAGGGCCAAAAATATCTAGCAATATTGAGCACAAGCAGTGGAAAAATTAAAAAATTAAAAAACCCTGATAATGCTATGAGTAATCACATTATGTAGTAAACGAGTTAACAAAATCGGGGGTACAGAATCAGGTGATGAAGCAGCCATCCTGAAGATCTCTTCTTTACTGACACCATCAGTGAGCAACCATAGCATGTATCAACAAAAGGAGAAGCTATAATACATCTGTATTTGTTTGGTATGGAGCGATGCCCATGTTTGTTCACATCCTAATCACTGGAGCAATTACTGTTGTTCACATCTCCATTTCATTTCCTTGGCTGAGCACTCCTGGGATTTTGGTCTGCGATTTTATTATTCACTTGGCTCTGGCATTTGTACTGTGTACCTGCTCCAGTAGATATCATCAACTCTTAATACTCCTGTGCTATGCAGAACAAATCATTTGCATTTGAGTAGGTCGCTATGGCTACTGGCTACCTAACTGTGTACTGCATCTGTAAGAGCCAAACACTGAAGGTGCTTTGCAGATTTCAGACAAGGATCAAGTATTCACTGTTTGAAATCATATCTGTACCCTTTGTTGTTGCTAACAGAATGCACTTGTGTAGGTCTGACTAGGTATGATCTCTCTGTTCTTATTTTGGATTAATATTTAGAGAGCTTCTTTCTCAGGGCTGCAGGCTGACTCCAGTGAAAAAAAACAGAAAACAAACATCTCTAGAGGACACTTGCATGACAGTGAGCAGATTAATTATACCTGCAGTCGTTCAAGGTGTAGCATAAATCCTAAAGGTTTTCCATTAAAATTAATTCTGTGCTATTTGAAAACACAAATTCCAGCTGGAGCTGACTGAAATAAACCTGTAATTTATGCTATAGTAGTTTTCAGAGTACAGGAATATTCCTTGTCCAGGACTAACACAGGAAGTGTTGGCTCACTAGGGTCCAAGTCTTTAACTTGCAGAGGTTCATTCAGAAATACTAACCCTAATGCTTTCTCCTGTTCCCTACATCAGTCACAAAGGCAGGGAAACAGTATTATCCTCAGTAAATAAATTGGTGAGTAGTGAAGCAAAGTGACAGTGAGTCAGCATCAAAGTCTGAACCAAAACTCATGTTTGCCAACTTGGAGCCCTCTCCTCACAGTTGAGAACAAATGGAGAAATCATCTCTGTGAAAGCACTGGCTGTAGCATTGTACCAAAAGAATCTGAGGAATCAACTCTAATACAAATAAAATACAGCTGACAATTGGACTAATACCACTAATATTCTTTGTGTGGATGTAATAAGCCTCCATGATCAGAAATTCAATGATTATTGGTAAACTGCATGTATTCTATAAAACCACTTGCACATAGTGTTTGGAGACATTTGGTAATGCTGTCATTGTGTCTGTGCTGCCTGTCCCCCTTCAAAAACTATGTATGAGTCCTCTTGCTACAGCGCTCTGATGAGAGATCCATGGGGGCACCAAGCAGAATTTTGCTACTTGAAAGTAACTGAAGAATCACAGAAGCACGGAATCACTAGGTTGGAAAAGACCCCCAGGATCATTGAGTCCAACCATTAATGTTCCATGGGTTGTGATACTACATTTGTTTCCTCAGTGAACAACTTCAATTAACTATTATTTTTGAGAGGGAAGCTGGAGAATTAAAAAATTTTCATCTCTCCTCTTCACCAAAAGAATAGACCCTTCCAGGACACAACATACACCTGATCTGACAACTTCCTGCTTTGGCAAGTGTGGCAACAAAACATAGGTAGAGTGAAATATCCATTCTCTTATTTACCACTGCCATTCATTAGGTTATGAAGCAGGCTGAGGTGTTTTATTGCATATTGGAGAGTATAGAAGCATTTGTGGGTAGGGCCTACTTGCTTCATGAATCTTCATTGAGAATTTGTATGGCTGAATAATATTTCCATATACATACCATATTCACAGAATCACAGGATCACTAGGTTAGAAAAGACCCCTAAGATCATTGAGTCCAACCATTCCTATCAACCACTAAACCATGCCCATCAGCACCTCATCCATTTGTCTTTTAAACACCTCCAGGGAATGTGATTCAACCACCTGCCCAGGCAGCCTGTTCCAGTGTCCAATGATCATTTCCGTGAAAAGTTTTTT